>OZ014532.1:197379330-197788453 GCA_963966105.1 Volucella zonaria | reverse complement strand
AATGTTTGCAAGTTATAGTGACTAGGGAATAAAGAGATCGGCAGGGCATTCCATAAGCGAGTTGTACGGCCTAGGAACGAATCACGATATTTCAGAGTACGTCCGAAGGTGGGCTTGATGAGCATTCATAGCTAGGCGGGTGTTACGGTTAAAAGTTAAAAGGGGTGGAATGCTACTGGCAATTTCAGAGGAGCACAGGTGGTGAAAATAGCGACACAATAAGCTGAGACAAGAGGCATTACGTCTGTGTCGAGGGTAATGAATGACTGTGTGATTTTGTCATCACCTATAAGTTTTACCGCACGGTTTTGGATCCTAGATGTGTGCATTGTACTCTAATTTCGGACGTATAAACGCCTTATATATTGAGGCCAGATCAGAGGGTATGAAATATTTCTTACATCGACTGAAGCAACCTAGACATTTCGCAGCATTTTTGACGACATCGAATATGTTGCCATTCTAACGTAAGTTGTCATTGACACACACACAGAGAATGGAAAGTTTTTCGGTTTCGACGATGCAAGTGCCATTCATGGATAATGGTTGGGTGTTTAAATTTCGCTTTAATGACAGAAGGCAGCATTGTGTTTTGGAAGCATTAAATTCCACTCTGTTAGTGGTTCCCCAATTAGTTATACTATGCTGGTAATATCGGAATTTAATGAGCTTAACATACGCTGCCGTTCCCATTCTACAGACGAAGAGCAGTGGCGTGAGTCCGGGAACGAATATGAAAAGCAGAGGAATATATAGGATTATAAGTAGCAGACAAGAGATCATTAATGAAAATTAAAAAGAGTGTCGGAGACAGAACGGAGCCCTGTGGCACACCAGCATTTATTTTGTGAATATCAGACGTGAAACCATCGAAAATAACTTGAATTGAACGTTCCGAGAGATAGTTGCTAATCATTGAAGGAAAGAGCATCGAACCCAAAAGCACGCATTTTCGACAAAAGAGCCTGATGCCAAACTGCTGATTGCGAAATATATTTCCTTAATTAATGGAACATTAAAGAGTTTCTTAGTCCGTCTGTGATGTACTCGTACCTGGGTATTCTTATGCTGTCGCGAAATCTTGCCAATCCGTCCCAATAAAATTCATCATCGCTGAATTTGTTCCTATCGAGGGTGTGAGGCCTTAGATTTCGTTTCCACAGAATACTAGAGCAAGTAAACTTGACTGAAGCACATAAACTCTTCGTGAACAACTGACAATTCTCCTCCTTACAAACAGGCATACTTGGATTCCTGTATTGGAAGATCGCATGCAATGCACGTCCTCAATTGATAATTGTAGGACTTTGAAGAAAAAGGCCATACCATGATTTAATATTAAGAGAAAGAAAATATATTTCCTCCGTAGAAACTGCTTTAATTAAATAAAATACAAAAACTTTTCCATAATCCTCGAATTCTGCAACAGCAACATCAGCCAATTTAAATGGATTTAACGAATTTTTCAGCAAAAAAAAAAAGTTCTTTTGTTATTTCCAACACACATCCATGTTGTCCTGACACATTCTTGCTATGTTCCCGACACACAGAGTCTCAACTTCTAATGCATTCATTAGCAATTCATTTCCACAGAAATGTTTTCCTTTTCTTTTGGTTTTGTTCCGGGGCAGAGTCTAACGTCCAGGCCAAAGTTTCACACTTGCCACCTGCGGTACTAGTTCTCACTCTACATACGAGTACTCGTAAGTGCACGTAGTACTCTACGAAAGGACAACATAAACCGAATTAAAGGAGGCGAGACCTAGCATACTCAAAAAACCAACCCCATCATCAGCAAAATACTTTAACACAATCCAATTTCAAAATTTTCCCGACGTTCTAATTTATATTCCTGCCCATGTTGGTGTGGTTTCTGTACAATTCCAACTGCAGGTGTCCGTACTGCCGCGTGAAATTAAATGTACATTTGTATGTACGAGTATATCACTACATCATATTCCATCGTGGGGCTTTAGTAAGTTCCATTGCATCCTGTAGCTCTTTTTGGTTCCTTGGATGCAAATACTCGTATGTACGAAAATTATTTTTACATATAAATTGCTTTGATCCTTTTTTTTGTTTTTTTTTCATCAAAAAGAGGGAGATAGAAAAGCCACTTAGTCAAATGGGTAAACGGGTAATAAGCTCAATTTAACGGTGTTTCTAATCTTTTAGCCTAAATCAAAAAGTAGCACATGTCTCTGTGTACAGGGACTTTGAAAGGATAATGTAATGAATCAGATATCAGATTAAATGTAAAAATATTCAAATGTACGCCCGTACTTGTACAAGCGTAGCAAGCTGGTGTAGGCACGGAAAGAAATGTGTTTATTACCCTCGACCTGATGCATTATTAAACAAGGACAGAGGACAAAATTAGTAATCAATATAGTTCAAGAGAAAGAGATTTAATTGGCCCAAAAAGGGGAAAATGAGGCAACCAAAGTAAATTAGTATTTTTTTTTTTGTGGATTAAGTGAGGATTCAATTAAGCAGGTTTCAGATATACGAGTACTTCGTAGACAAATAATTATCAACCAAAGGCGAGACACAGACAGATCGATGGACGCTGAATATTTAAAATGAAGTATACAATATTTTTTGAGCTTAAACTCGAATGGACAATAATGTCACGCGTGTCTTTAGTCCTGTGACAGGCTTCCGTCTTAAGAAGACTATTTTCAATGTTCTGGGAAGGTGAGAACTACTCGTATGCTGTGAAATGGGAAGCGCCCATAGTCCGATCGCTGATTTCTATGCTATCAAGAAGTCTATACGAGAGTTGTCTGTAAAGTTTCCGACCGCAACGTAAAGATAGCGGCACTCGTCAATAAAAGCTCGTGAATGCTAGTTGTGCATCTTTTGACAGTTACTTACCGAAGTTTCAGTCATTTTGGACTCGCAGTTCTTAGTTGACAGTTGTTTGAGTGAGTCGATGTGAGTGTTTTTTGTGAAAATGGAAAAAATTGAGTATCGAGCTGTTATTACTCGTAAATTCTTGTTTTTGAAAGGCAATACGCCTACGCAAATCAAAAATGAGTTGGACTGTGTGTATGGGGACTCTGCACCATCATTTACCACAGTGAAATTTTAGGCAGCTAAATTTAAACGAGGCCGTAAGAGCTTGGGAAGTGATGAACGTTCGGGACGTTAAAAAACTGCAACCACTGACGATAGCATTGCTAAAGTTCACCAAATGGTGTTAGACGACCGCCGAATTAAAGTGAGAGAGATGGTAGAGGTTATGAAAATGTCCAAAGAACGTGTTTGTTACATATTAAATCAAGATTTAGGCATGAGAAAGCTGTCCGCGCGTTGGGTGCGGCGTTTGCTTACATTAGACCAAAAACGTGTTCGAATGAACATTTCCAACGCACTGTTGGCACAGTTTAGGCGCAATAAATCCGAGTTTTGGCGCCGATTAATTACTGTAGATGAAACTTGGATGCACGATTATACGCCCGAAACAAAAATTCAGTCAAAACAGTGGACTGCAAAGGGCGAGACGGCTCCAAAAAAGCAAAAACTTGTTTTTGGCATAGTAAAGGAGTTATCTTAATCGATTATTTTCAAAAAGTAAAAAACATTACAGGAGCATACTACGCATCATTACTTGCCAAGCTGAAGGCAGAAATTGCGGAAAAACGGCCACATTTGCAGAAAAAGAAAATCCTGCTTCACCAAGACAAAGCGCCGTCTAACACCTCAGCAGTTGCCATGGCGAAAATCTGTGGATTATGGTTTGAACTGCTTGGCCATCCGCCTTATTCACCAGATCTAGCCTCAAGCGACTTCCTTTTGTTCCCTCATCTAAAAACTGCGGTCGGAGGACAGAAGCAGAGATTTTCGTGAAGTGAGGAGGCAATCACCTTCTTGAGAAAAACGCCAAGTACTATTTGGACGGGTTAGAGATATGTGAGCATTGCTGGGAGAAGTGTGTAGAGTTACAAGGAGACTATGTAGAAAAATAAAAAAAAAATTTGGGAAAAAATATCTTGTATCATTGTTCGGTCGCAAACTTTTGAGACAACCCTCGTATATGATTTATGTTTACGGAAACTGAACTTATTTGCATAGATTTAAGTTCTATTGTCACATTCTCGGCATGCTTAATGCAGTCTTTAATATACTAGATGGAGTGAAAAGTGACTTCCTTGACCACCAGAATACGCTGCTACTACAAAAAAGATTATGGTGCCTTAAAGTCCATTTATATTTAGGCAGACATGCCAAATTTCAGTGCGATACTGTCTTTAGTTTTGTTTTGACAGCTGATTGTTGTTGACGTGTTTGGCATCATGTTGAGTATGCCAAAAACTATTTTCGTTCTCTCATCAAACATTATTTTTTGAGAGGCAAAACGGCGAAGGAAACAAAAGAAAAGTTGGATAAATATTATGGGACTAATGCTCCGTCAGATTGCACCGTCAAATATTGGTTTCGAGTGTTACGTGGTGGCCGCAACTCCACTACCGATCAAGTCCGCAGTGGCAGGCCCTCCGATGCTGTTACAGAGGACAATGTCAAAAAAATACATGAAATGGTGTTGGCTGACCGGAAAGTGAGGATGCGAGAGCTAGCAGATACCACAAAGATTAGTACTGAGCGCACACGCCATATTTTTTTCAGTATTCTGCATATGAAAAAGTTATCCTGCCGAGAGCACTTCGAAAGAGTGTTTGGACTTGCTGATGCGGAATCGGGCGGACTTTTGGCGTCGATTAGTAACTGGATTTGGATCCCTCGGACTATTATCTCTTCCCAAACCTCAAAAGATGGCTCATCAATAAAAAATTCAGCTCACGCGATGAAATCATCGACGCCACGGAGGAGTATTTTGCAGACCTTCCGGAAAATTACTTTTCGGACGGGATCAAGAAGTTGGAAAATCGCTGGAATAAGTGTATCAAACTAAAAGGGGACTATGTTGAATAATATAAAAAAACATTTTAAAAAAAAAATTTTTTTGCTTCCCAAGGAGGTCACTTTTCACTCCATCTAGTAAAGTGAGAATCCACCCCTCGAGTTTTCTGAGGGATGATGCTCGTGATAACCAGAGTAACCTCTTATCTTGGGTTTAAATCCCTTTTTTAAGTGTGTTTCCGAAATCAGGCATATGTCAATATGGTCTTTCCATAGAAAAATTTCTAATTCGTACATTTTTTTCGGAAGGCCATTTGCGTTCCATGTTAAAATCTTAGTCAACTGATCCATTTTCATTTTGTTAGATTTTTTCCGAGCAACGAACTCGAGCTTGCTTAGTTTTCCAAACAAGAGCTTATTTATTTTTATTTGTTCATCTAGTTTTTCTAAGATGACTGCGAGAATTTGAGGCAGAATTTGAGGCAGTGGCCGCATCTATTTTGTTGGCTTTTGACTCGACCTCAGCGAGGTCTTAATTGCACTTGATTCGGTATCGTCTTTTTGAGCAGATTTATGCTTTGGCGTTACCGGTTCCTTCATTGTGACTCTCTTAGCTGTCTTGGGCTCATCGGTTTTAGGATTTTGCGCCTCTAGGTCCGGATGAATGAATTTCGTGGGACTTTTTGGCGTCTTTTGTATTTCTTTGGCGATTTCGCAACCTCAGTAATTAGCTGGGTGATTTCCTATGCAATTGGCTCAAACTGCTTTGATTTGCTTATTTGTTTTGCACTCTTCCGAGAAGTGTTTGCCTGCGCCTTTTACGCATCGTGGATCTTTTTGACAATACGCCCGCGTGTGGTTAAAATCTTGACAACGTTTGCATTGGATTATAGTTTGTATGCCCTTACGCATGGGCTCCATTTTGACTCTGATATTTAAGATAGATTTAATTTTATAAATATCATCGACTATCTCGTTTCGATCAAAAGTAAGCATGGGATTAGGAAGTCCGCGTTTGACTACGGTATCTTTGTCGCTATGCGACATTTTCACGGCGTCAGTAATCTTAAAACCTTATTTTCATTTCTTAGATGAGCCTGCCTTACGTTTTTTGCTAGGCCTTTTCACGAGTACCGGATTGGTTTCGCGAGCAAGTTCTTCTTCGTCCGTCAGATATTGAACGGTTCGGCGTTGTCTTGCAATCTAGACATAAACGAGAGTTTTTTGGAACCTCGTTTTCCTTTCGAAGAGAATCAACCGGTCCCCTAACAGCTGTCATTGCTGATGCCAGCTTACAAAAACGGAAGACATGTGCCCGGCGGTGTCTTGCGCAGGGAGGATGTTTTCGCTGACATGAGGTGTAGATATGCGTTGAACTGCTCATTTCCAGAGATAAGGTGGGTATAATAGTAATTCACCTCACCATGACTTCGCAGCAGCCACGGGCTCAGCACCGTTATGAGCCGGTATATCCACCTAGCCACAACCTCGTCATCCCATTCCTGCTAATAGGACGCCGATGTTCTATTTCTCGTATCGCTATCTTGTTCGGATTCCTGGGACAGAAATTTATCTCTGCCCTCCTCAGCCAGTAACGCGACGGGCCACGGTCCTCACGATCACCATAACGACTGCTGGGGAGACCGTGCGGCAAGCGCACGCGATCAGAAGACATCTGACATGAATTGTAAGTGGCTTCCGGAAACCATGTCTCGACAGCGCATGCACACACACTTCGGCACCGTGCAGCAATATAGAATTGGCGACCGACGGTACTACTCCTCTTTGGACCTCTTTCGGACAGCCAAGATTGGGCATTAGCCTAGATAGTGCGTGTGCTACCTTGGTCGCTTTATATGCTCCCCAAAAGTAAAACGTGAGTCGACCCACTTTCCGAGAAAGCGTAATACCGGGGACTACTGCACCCTCGGCGTTCACACGGAAGTCCCCCCCGAACCATCGTTGCCTGGTGAGGACAACCACTTCAAACCCGTAACACCGCAGCAAGTCCGCCGCTATAGCAACCGCCCACCGTATCCTGCGCTCGGCCCCTTCACCGTATCTTGCCAACACGACCAGTGCGACATCATCTACAAAGCCGGTCAGCCAAGCCCTCGGAATTTCTAGGCGCAGAAGCCCGTCGTATACGAGGTTCCTAAGACCGGGGCTACTACCGAAGTCCATCGCTTCTCTCTGCGTCCCTTCGCCCTGTTGTACCGAAGTACGGTACGATATTGTGTAGGTGCCAGTATATAGTAGTATCCCAACTCACTAAATCTAACTACCGCATTCAATCATAGTCCCTATCTTAGTCCACCGGAAAAGTGCTTTTCCAATAGTTTATGGGATCTTGTTGCTACTTACATATACTGATATATGTGTGCATACATATATACATGTGTATCTTGCATAAGACTTCAAGAGTTTTGCTTGGCTTGGCTGGTTAGCAATTCATCAGTTTTGCTCCTCCGTCCGCTTTATTTTTTCGAATCTCCTCGGCTTATTTTGCAAAATTGCTGCGAGCGTACAAGTCGCATCCAATTGCCCTTTGACTGCAACAGTTGGCTTAAAAAGAATTTCAAAAGGCCAATTCTCTATCCCGAATTCATTTGTAATGAAATACAACGTCCTCCCGGTGTGTAAACTTTAAGCAAGGAAGTAAGCTATGGTCCCCAAATCAATGTCAGAATTTGCGATATTCGCCGTAAACTGACCAGAACTGCCTCAGCTGCTAGTTGATATTCAAATGTGATTTGGTTGGCCCAGGTTTCGATGGTCGGATCCTTCTATGTATTTACCGTCTGCAATTTTCAGACACAGGCTCTCCTATTACTCGCATATCCTTAACATTTCATTCGGGGGAATATCAATGGAAACGATTACAGCTATGATGAAGGTCGCTTTGTTTAAGATCACTCGATAGCCGCAGATTGCTCTTAAAATGCTAAAGTTAGCAACTTTTTTCTTGTTTCCTTCGTCGCAGTTGTCACCGTGCTAGAATCGTTGTAGTTTATCCATGTGCTTTTATTTGGCATAATCCGAGAAAGTGTTGCCTGCTCTATTAACGCTTTCCCGTATCGCTGTGGTCATCTACTTTGTCTTATTAAACCAGGATATCAATTGACGGCATTTCTTCTCCGTCGTTGTACGTAAAGAACTAAACACTCATAGGGCACATAGTAGTCGATTAGTTTGTATGATTTCATCTTCATGGTGCAGTTCCGGCCTAAACACGTGATCCCTAAAGCAGTTCTGATGAACCTAACCGTGCTTGACCTAAGAGATATTTGCGTCTATTTTTAGGCGCGCAGCTATGTTTAGGTGTCAATAGATGGCTCCAGCAGTAACTGCTGGTCGTTTTTGACATATCCAAAACGTCATGAACCAAGCTTAGGTATATGGTAAACAAACTGATTTGACACATTCGTGATTTTGTTTTGGCATCATATACTTTTGGTTGTGCGAAAATGTCTTATTTTGTGCCAAATAATCGTCGTTTGCGGGAAGTGTTGATTTTCCTCTCTCATTCGAAGAAAACGGCGGCTGAAGTGCATCGAGAGCTCCAAAAAGTTTACGGAGATGCTGCTCAAATGAAACAACGTGCCGTGATTGGTTCCGCCGCTTCAAAGACAGTGATGTCAATGTTGACGACCGTCCGCGTGAAGGAAGGCCAAAATCCGTCGAAGACGCTGAATTGCAGGCATTGCTCGATGAGGATCTGTCCCAAAGAAGGAAGAGATTACTTCAGCCAAGCCATTTCCAAACAATTGCATGCGTTGGGCCTGATTCAACAGCAAGGAACTTGGGTTCCTTATGATTTTAAGCCAAGGGAAGTTAAGCGTCGTTTTTTCGCCTGTGAGCAACTGCTCCAGCGGAAAAAAGGAAGAGTTTTCTTCATTGCATCGTGATGAAAAATGGATTCATTACAGCAACCCAAAGAGAAGAAAGTCATGTGGATTATCCGGTCATGCTTCTACGTCGTCCGCTCGACCGAATACTCACGCTGCGAAGGCTATGTTGTGGTGGGACCAGGTCAGTGTTATTTATTATAAACTGTTGAAACCCAACGAAACCATCACTTTGGAACGGTATCGACTTCAATTGATTCGATTGAGGCGAGCACTGTACGAAAAACGGCCAAAATACGAGCAAAGGCACGAAAAAGTGATTCTACATACAGCGTGACAACGCTCGGCACTTTGCCAAACCTGTTAAAACCTACCTGGAAACGATCAAATGGGAAATCCTACCCTAACCGCCATATTCGACAGATATACCGCCGTCCGATTATTACTTTTGCCGTTCGATGGCACATGGTCTAGCTGATCATCAGTTCCGCACATACTCGTATAAAAACATCAGAAAATGACTTGAATCGTGGATAGCTGAACACTTTTACCGTAACGGTATTCGAGCTCTGCCAGAAAGATGGAAAAAAGTTGTAACTAGCGATGGACAATACTTTGAACGATTCATTTGTAACCATTTTATCACAATAAAGTTGCATTTCCATCAAAAAAAAAACAGCGATAACTTAGTTGCTCACCAAATATGCAATATATTTCGGTCCTCCCTCTCTAATATGAGGCATAATTTGCCGGCGTTCTCAATTATAACGCAAAGGTTTAATGGCTGCCTCTTTTCCCTCATTTTCTACTGATAATCAGTCCCGCTTCCGTTTTGTGTTCAGCAAGAGTAAAAGGAACTAATGCTAGTTTCCTTTGAACAATTGAAATTGCTTACTCGCAGAATTTCTTCCAGTAGTTTCGCAAATCTTAAAACTTTATTTTCGCCTGATATTTCAGGCCGAAGAATTCTATCGCACATGGCGCTTAACAGAATGACTGCACGTCCTTTGACCGCGTCCCCATTAAACTCGTCATACAGTAACATATAGCAACACTCTCTGTCGGAAACAGAGATTCGCATTCATCCTGATGTAAGTTGATGCTCTTATACAGTTCTTTAATATATTTCCAATTCAGGGAGTTGAAAGCGTTCTAAAATTTCAGTGTTATGATGCAGTTTTACTGCTTTTATAGAGCCATTCGCGCTATCTCAACAAGTGGTTTAATGGCCTCAACAACCGCTTGCGCCTTTCGAAATTCGTAGCGATGTTCTAATAGTCCCCCTCCTCTTTAAATGGGTGCTTCTAATCTGATATAGATGAAATGCTCCAGAACTTTTTTCTTACATAGAGTCCGGTAGGCTGATGGATCTCCTGGGGTTTTGCTTCACTAAATGGAAAAAGGAATTCAACTTTTCTCCGTACCGGTGGGAGCAGAAGGTCGAAAAGTGTTTAATTTTTTTCATTTCCCACGCCTTGACACTTTAGCATTTGCAATATTTTTTGCGGTTTTCACTTCTGCCCGGTCTATATTATACCGATTTTGAAATTCGATGAAATTGGTTATTCCTCTGCTACGTCTTCTTGCGTAGTGTTATTGGTCAAGAAGCATCTGGATATCTCTGTTCCGACAATTTACCTATGGATATTAGCTGTCATCATTACCATAAAAGGGTCACACGTCCTTGTGATGTTGGTAGTCAGTTGAACAATATTCCGTAATCCACGACTGTTCCATCTTGTTCTGTTCACCGCTCATTTTGATTTATCACAGAGAAAGAAGTAAGTAGAAATACTGATGCACGTTGGTCTTAAATGTATGAAGCCTATAACGACCAAGAAATAAAGAGCTCGGCATGGCATTCCAATAGCGAATTTTACCGATTCAGAAAGAGTCATTTTACTTCAGAATGTGAATACGGGCTTAAGGGTAAATGCTAATTACCGTCAAATAGGTGTCAATATTAGGGTAATCCACAGTTTTTATTGCATAGTTTTGCACCTGTTGGAGATTTAGGCATCATTCTACATCAAGGACAAGATAAGAGGGGTATAGTACATATTTCTTACATCACTTAAAGGAACCTAGATACTTCACAAAATTGTTGGCGACATCGAAAATATGATCGTTTCAACATTGTGCATGCGATTCGAGAAGGATGTTTCATTCGTGAATAATGACAGGATATTCACAGTTCACTTTAATGACAGACAGAAGAGGTTATGGTTCCCTAATTAGTTATGCCGTTAATACTGGCTACCATTCTCAGTCTACACCCAAGGAGCAGGGACGTGAGTCCGGAAGCGAATATGGAAAGCAGAGTGCACTACCCTCAAGAAAGGAATATATTGTTTGGGCGGTGTAGAAATAGGGCAGGCAGTGAGCTTTTTTTTATTTGCTTGTATGATAAACAAATGACGTAACACAAATGAAAGAAGGAATCTTGAACTGCTGACCCTTGCTATCGATTGCTTAGTTAGCATAGACTGACACTTGCCATACACGGATGGTGTATGTCTGTTCATCGGTGGACCAGGCGAGTGACAAGCACTGTGGCTGGTCGGCCTTTGATGTTTGCGAAACAACCGCTGGGCGAAGTTCCTCGACGGTCTTTTTGCATGCCAAATCCCAGATCTTGATGGATGGACCATAAGCGACGCCCAGCCAGTAGCGATTTGGTGAGAAGCACAAAGCATTGATGATGTCATTGTGTTCCAAAGTGTACAAGTTCCATCATTAAGATCCCACAAGAGAGCCTTGGCGTTCTTGCCTCCGAAGGTACATAGGGAACCATCGGGCGAAACGGTAACAGTATTCCAATAGCCACTGTGTCCATGCTGATTTTTCTTCAACTTGCATTTGGCCAAGTTGCAGACCTTTTGAAGGTACGATCCCAACCGCACGAGACGATAATTGGATTCGAGTGGTTTGGTGAGAAACGAACGCATGACACCCAGTCACTGGGTCCATCTTTTTGGATGGTGTACTTGCACTCGACCAAAGTGTTCCACAACTTAATGGTCTTGTCCCGGGAGCCGGAAACGATTTGACGGTTATCAGCAGAGAAGGCGATTGAAATGACGTCATTGGTGTGGTCTTCAAAACGACGGGTTGTCTTGCCAGTGGCCAAAACCCAGAGACGGAGAGTTTTATCCCAGGAGCCAGACAGTGCATAGTTGCCATCGGATGAGAGGACAATGCAACTGATAAAGTGCGAGTGTCCATACAAGCGCTTCTGAGGGAAACCGTAGTTGTTGTCTTCATCGCGGGTCAATTTCCAGACAATGAGGGTTTTACCGCAAGAAGCAGAGATGATAGTGTCGGGATCCTTTGAATTCGTGGCAATTTGGGTAACCCAGCCATTTTGGCCCAAAAGACTGCCACACAATTGCAATGTCTCAGACAAGACTTATCGAAAAATTTCTTTTGGAGCGTAACCAACACGCGTCAAACCACGGAAAGAGGTTTCGGAAAAAGAGAGGTGTTAACGTCTCGATATCCAGTATTGTAGCTGTTTCAACACTTCCATTGTGTTTATTTTACCTCCAAGTGGAAACCATCGGGTACTGGTCGATGTCTGCGAGTGCTGACCAGCATACAAAAATAGCAGCGCTATAAACGGGAAAGCGGATGAATTCCCCCAGAATTCAGCGGTGAAGTAAAATGCCGGAACAAAGCAAATAAGACCTTTTCAGGGCTACTCCGACATATTTTTAGCTAACGACAGTAAGGATTTCGGAGACTAACATAAGTCGGAGTTTTAGATAAGATATGGTGGCGGATGAGCTCTTAATGGACCAACGGCAGCGCTCACATCCTCGAACAGGTTATTGGCTTCGGTCTAACCGAACCCTCGTCCTACTCGTATCTACAATGGTAACAATCTTCCAGGTTGGGGGTTGTGCCGCCGAGGTAACTACTCAGCCATGGAAAAAATAAACCAAATTACGAAGCAACAACAAGCCTCGCATACGGACGGATCTACTGTTGACAACCCCTGCAAAAGAAACTAGGACAACGAACTTCGGATCTGCGTGTGGAATCCCTAATAGGCCACGTACAGCCAAACAATGCGTTGGGCCGGACAATAAGAGGATGAAGAACTGCGACATCTACTACGGCGATTGTTATCACTCAAAAGCAGCGCCAATTTGGATGCGGATTTGTTGTTATAGACACACTTAGGCAAGAAGTCTTGAGTTTCAGGCATGTTAACGAGCGTCTCGTAATCCGTATTAAGGCTAAATTTTAATGCAAAGTTAAGAATACAGTACATCTTTGGTAGTTTAACTCCATAACACCACCTCCGATAACGGATTCGGGCTAACCGACTTTGTGGGGGGCGAAACTTTGCCGTAGCTAGCACTCGGGTCCCGGATCTCGGCATTAATAATGAGACTTGGGGAACTGCTGATCAATCTACCTTCAACCAGATTGACCACATTACATCGACTCGAACTAATGCTTTGTTGTAGCCAAGGTACGGATGCGGATATCCCGAACACCGCAAAGACAAGCAAATACTGTGTGAAAGTTTGACGTCGAACGGCTAGAATCGCAACAGATCGCCAGATCCTTTTCCGATCGAGTCTCCCTTGATCTCTTAAGAGCTCATATGCTGCCAGCATTGAAGACCAACGGCAACATTGCCAAAAAGACATCAGAGATGCCGCCTCGGTCACCACAGCCAATCACCGGGTTTGACGATGAGTGCCGGCATGTTCACGCAGCTTAGCAAGATGCATACAAAGAGGCACAGCATAGAAGGACTAGAGCTGCTCACGAGTTCTACGAGCAGAAGAGATGAGACGAACATCGGCTCTCAAGAGGAAAAACTTAAGAATTCCAAATCGCTACACACCACCTCGATCGATTTTAAGGCCACATATGACAGCATCTATGGAGACGAGCTTTCAGAACGATGTTTAGTTTTGGCATCCCTGTCAACCGTTTGTGTAGGATGACGATGACGTTCACATGTAGACCGGATGAGCACCAATACTGCAGTCCGAAAAATCTTTGAATCCGCCCCTGAGGTATAAGGCCATAAAGGAAGGACGCTAATCAGGTGGTGGACATAAATGGGAGGAGGACCTCAACCAACTTAGCGTGTGAAAACAGAGGCGGTTAGCTAAAGATCGGGTTGGCTTGTTGGCTGCGGCCCAGGTCACCCAGACTTTAGCTTAATAAGTAAGAAGAAACAGACAAAGGACTATGTATTTATGAGAGTCAACAGAGTGCCAGAAACAAAATAAAGCCTTATTTTATGAAAATAGGTTTAGAAAGTGTCCAAATAAGTTGAGCGCTTCCGAATGTCATTTCTTCTCTATTGGACAACAGATTGATCGTTCTCAAAGGCACTATTTTTTTTTCTTTTCATGAGAGCCTGATACCAACCTCTGTTCAATGGGGCAACTTTCTTGCTTTCGTCAGATAGATGTTGATTTTGGTTCACCTCTTTGGTGAGACATGTCATCAAATCACCATTGACGGTTTGTCACAATTTAATGGCCTTCAAATGAAGGACCGTGAGCGCAATGGCTCTAAAAAAGGGGGAGGAGAATATTCGCCTCTTCTAGGGATGGACTAGTCAAATGCAGCTTTCTATTTGCTAGAAATAGTTTCGAAGAGCAGAATTTATGAAAAAGAAAAGGTTTTTCCAGCGTTTAAAGTCATCTCATCAGGAGAAAAGCAAATTTTACCATCCTGACAAACGTTGTACTCCTATATTTGTGAAGATCTTTAAGCACAAGGGTTCGCAAAAGTCATCACCCTATCGGAAGATGTTATAATTTTTGCAAATGTCAATTCTACTTTGACATTTGTGAAGTAAAAGATACGAAATACACGTCAATAAGATATGAATCGCTATACTCGTAAAGAACGCGGAATAATTCGTCGGTGGTGTTGGCGCAGCTGAATTTCGGCGCAGATTTTCTTGTCGTCCGACGCCAAATGGGCAATGAGTATGAGACAGCACGAAATGCTGACAGGTCTGGCCTGTCTCGGAGCATTCGCTCTGCTGAGAATATCGCAGCTGTGGTTTAAGATGAGAGCGCCGCGGGCCTACGCGACTACTGTGGACGGCGAGCGCTACAGAGCCATGCTCAACGACATACTCCTTCCTCAATTGGATGAACTGAGACTGGAGAATAAGTGGTTCCAACAGTATAGAGCAGTGGCTCTTACAGCACGCGCCACAACCGAAATTCTTAGGGCAGCATTTCCGGATCGCCTAATCTCTCGTTTTGGCGATTTGCACGATCACCTGACTTAATCGTTCCAGACTTCTTTTTGTGGGGTTTTTTGAAGTCACGAGTGTATGTCAACAAGCCTCAGACTTTTGAACTCGTCGAACAGAATATCCGTGAAAAATGCGAGAACCTATCGCCGGAAGTACTGCAAGAGTGACAGAAAACGCCACAAATCAGGCCCCAACTCTCATCAATTCTGCGGCGGCCGCTTAGCCGATACCATTTTCTCGACTTAATAAAAAAAATTTAAGATAACAGATAAACACAGTCCAAAAGCAAAACTAAAGCTTTTCATTCATAAAAAAAAATTACAAAAATTACGCCAAAGAACATCGGGTGGCAACTCTTGCGCTAGCATCTATTGAACCTACAGTGTTGTGCAAAGCATACCGGATTTTTAACGATTATTTTTCTTTGGTGAATTTTAGGGAACGGAAAGAACCTAAGTAAAATCTGTTGTCAATTTAAGAAAATTTGTTGTATAAGTGTACAACTAAAAGAAAAAAAGGTTTTGCGATAATATGTTCTTTCATACAAAAAAAAACAAAAACTTAACTTAACTCGGTAACGGCCTGTGCAAAACATACCGAATTTTCGTTATACTTAATACTCTGTCCAGTAACTCTTGTTTTTTAAGACCTCCTTGCATATTTTAGGCATGGACGCCACTAGATTCTCAAAAATTCCTTTTAGAATGTCTTCCCATTCATTCTTTAGTGACGTAATAAGTGCGTTTTTGGATGTGTGCAGATTTGACCCTACCCGTCTTTTTAAAATTGCCCACAAGTTCTCGATAGGGTTTAGATCGGGTAATTGAGAGGGCCATTCCAACACATCAACATGTTTCTGTGCAAACCACTCCTTAACCAACTTCGATGAAAGTTTTGGGCCATTATGTTGATAAACCCAACGCAGTGGCATCTCCTCCTCAGCGTATGGTAGCATTACGGATTTCAGTATATCCATATACTGAAAACGATCCATAATACCTCTGATCTCATGTATTGGTCCACATTCCGCACGAGAACACCATCCCTACACCATAATTGAGCCTCCTCCATGCTTCACGGATGGACGACAATGTCGTGTGCACTTCTTTCGTCTAACATGAATACTTCCATCTGAAGCAATAAAGTTGAACATACTCTCGTCGCTGAAGAGGACAGTTTTCCACTTCGTTGTTGACCAATTCAAATGATTTCTTGCGAATTCCAGTGTAGGAAACCATTGGTGTTACCTAAGTAATCAAAGACTTACTAGAAGAATAAAATGGTAACTTTTTTGTCTATGCTTAGCAGTAAGTAGATTCTTTTTTCCTGGCCGAAAAGAACAAAAACCAGTTTCTCTTAAACGCATGCGTACGGTGCTTGGTTCAATTGAAAGATTGACCTCACTAATAATCTTTCTTGAAGGCAAGAAAGTATCGTTAATAATCATTTTCCTAATTTGCTGATCGGTTAGGAGTGTAGTTTTTCTGGGACGTCCTCCACAATAAATGGTTTCGACCGGTTTTCCATTCCGAAACTTTTTTTATAATGTCACACACCATCGATGATGGCATTTTATACTTTTTGGCTATGGATTTTTGTTTTAGCCCTGCCCTGAAATCCGCTACCACCTGATTTTTAACCACACCACTGTATTTATTTTTAGTCATTTTATTAATGAACAAATTGGAGACACCTGACCTTTTAAGTTTTGTTAAGTCTATAACTCACTTCAAATGACAGCAAAAACCACTATCAGCAAGTTAAAGAGTAAGAAAATAAGGTTTGAAAATCCGCTATGTTTTGCGCAGGCATGGCATTGAGTTGAGCTACATTTTTTGGCAAAACTCTAAAAATAAGGATAGCAATGCCTTGTTTTTTTTTTCTATTTGTAAACTTATTCAATAGGTTTTCTTAAATTGCCAAACAAGTTTACCTACTGTATTCCTGTCCCCTAAAATTCTTCAATGAAAAATTTTCAGCAAAAATCCGGTATGTTTTGCACAACACTGTATGTATGGATTGGTTGGTTACAATATTCGACGCGGTCTAGTATAGGAGGAGGTACGAAACATTCTGGAAACGTTAGTTGGTAGATGTGTAGCAAACAGATTGGTCTTGCATGAAGACCTGAAAGCTAAAAAGTTATTATAAATGAAGGTTAGGGTTGAGGATGAAAATGGAAAACGCAAAATGTGCACTACGTGGTGTCGTCTTCATGCTGCTGGCATCATCAGCCCTTTTTTTCCCAAAAATGAGGCCGGGATTCACAGTAAAACCAATGACCAACAATCACTTCTTCGATAATATGGACGACATTGATCCGAAAATGTGGTTTCATCAAGATGGCGCTACATGTCACACTGCTTATGAAACCATTAACTAACTGAGAGCTTGCTCCGATTTGACACTACTCTTCCGGATTTATATAACGTTTTTTATATTGCTATTAAACCTCAATCTATTCAAGTCTTGAAAGCAAATATTCTGTGTATTGTTGGCAAGAAAGAGCGCGAAATGTCCGAGAAAGATGACTCAAAATTGGACCGACAAGGTGCACTTCGTCAAAAACAGCCAACGATGTGTGAAGTCCCGTTCAAAACATAATTTTATAAACTATTCTTCATAATGAATAAAAATGATTGATTTAAACACCGTTCTTGTAGTTATTGTTTGCAACTCTACTTTCTTTAAAGGATACTGAGATGGCAAAAATGCACTCATCTCGCGCCAATGAGATGAGATGCAAATATATGGCATCAGCCAAATCGACTGCCATGCTTTCTTGAGTGTAAGAAACCTGGAAACAAGCTGTTCTGCCTCTGTATATTGGTAAAGAGTCAAGGATTAAGTCAACTTTCAAACAAAATGTCTGTAAATTGAAAATTACGATTAACAGGCAGATTTATATCAAGGTTTTTGAAATTTAAAAATTTATTTGTTAGCATTTAACGCAATGTGATAATCGATGCCTAGTCCCGCAGTCTTGACTCATTAAAGCAAAACACGGCGAAGTCGGTCTGGACACTCATCGATTACAGTACGCACCTCATGCATTGGGAAATTTTCCACTACTCTGAAAAGGGGGCACTTTTACAACTCAATACTTGGATGTCGAGTCGGATTGAAGTCTGTGCTACCAAACCGGACCCTAATAAAATTCCGAAACCCGTCCCAAACCGCCCTAAAGCTGACTCTATACCGAAACCTCCAAATCTGACTTAATTGGAGATTTAAAACTAAAATATTCCCCAATTTCGCCCCTCCCACTCACATCCCGAACCAACTTCATCAGTCCTCCAATTATATTGCACCAGCTGCCTCCGATCCACCCAAGCCCCCGTGATAACGCGTCTTTTTCAAATTAACCCTAACCGATCACATTAACTCCTCTGAAGCACTTCTAGCACTTCTTTTCCAAACCGGAGCTAAATATCCCAATTTCATTAGGTCCCATATTATAAATCCCTGATCTGGAAAATTGTCTAATGCGCCTTCAATTAACGCTGCATCGCCCTCAAAATCTTCGTCGATTAGCCCCATTTTTGACCCTCTTCTGCCTCCCATAGTTAAAATAACCCAACAAACTTTTGACACAACAGAATGTCGTTATGCACTTTCTAGGCTTAGAGAAAAAAAGACGTACGAGAATATACGTCTCCTTCTAACGAATCTGCATGATAAATCAGACTCAGTTTATTACGAGAGAAAAAACTAAAACAAGCGCCATGGTCTCCTTACAGCAGGAAGGTCTCCCTACGGACCTTTCTGAGGAACTTATTTATCAAGTTCCACGAGATTTGCAATATGTCTCCCCAAAAAGTCTCAGACGACCTTGCTGCTTTCAGTAACTATGTGCACTTAAAAAGGATCTCACACTTTCAAAGGAGCAGAGTTGACAACGACAAATTTTTTCGTTCCTAATGTGCTACCAATGCCAGTATTTCAACCATCCACTCCTACACCCTCTCAACATAACATTCCTCTAACTTTCTACTATCAAAACGTAAGAGGACTGCGATCTAAGACCCGGGCCGACTTGCGCCAATCTCACGCTCTCCCATTTGAGATCTATCTCTGACCGAAACTAATCTAATTCCCGATATAAAGAATCAGGAATTATTCCCGCCTAGTTTCAATGTTTTTCGAGACAACGATCTTACCCGTCCAAATGATGATTCTCCTTGTCGAGGTGTCCTATTGGCCGTCCACAATGACCTAAACTCTTCTCCAATCACTGTTTCTACTTCTTCTAAGCTTGACTATGTTTCAATAAAGATAACACTCCCCTGCAGGTCCCTGTACGTTATGTGTTTTACATCCTACCGGCACAACCAATCGAATACCAATTTCGCCATTATCTCCCTTAAGAGTGTTCTCTCTATTTTCTATAGAGAATTATTCAAATCTATATCTCCCTATGTATATTCCCTCTTTGCGCAATAAGACCGGACCGGATCCCTCTTATTTCAGATACCTACTTAACTTCCCCATTGGGCCCTCTATTTTACATAGTTTTGATCATAAAGTTATAAAAAATAAATTACAACAACCTAATGATGAATACTTACCCGACCCAAAAGGGTCTTCCATCCATATTTCTTAAAGAGTGTTCCTCAATACTCTCTCGACCCCTTACAAATATCTTCCGATTATCGCTCTATCAAGGTGAATTTCCTCAGATATGGAAGTCTTCTTTCATAACACCGATACACAAAAAGGGATTAAAGACCGAAGTCACTAATTACCGCTCCATAGCTAAACTCTCAAATCAATCCTCGAAAACATTTTGTACGAAACCTTAAGCTTCTAGTGCAAATCCTTAATTTCCACGGCTTTCTGAAAGGTAGATCAACTACCACTAACCTCGTTGAATTCGTGTCCTCTGTTCTCTCAGCCTTCGATAGTGGTAAAGAAGTTGACGTTATAACAACTGATTTCAGTAAGGCTTTTGACAAGATATCTCATAAACTAATTCTGTTCAAATTGTCCGTCCTGGTCTTTGAACCCATTTTGATTAAATGGATATTTTCTTACCTGGATAATCGTTTTTATAGTGTTCGTTTCAGGGTTGTCCTATCGGACCCTTTCTTGGCCACTTCAAGGAATACTAGGTCCACTTCTCTTCATCCTAACCATTAACGATCTTGAAAAGGTCATTTACCACTCAGCACTTCCTCTCTATGCCATTTCCTCACAACACGACTCCAGCCACCTGGTGCATCAAGAACTGCTTAGAACTCAATGTCACCAAATGCCAATCGATTACCTTTTCACGTAAGTGCAACAAGTCTACTCCCCGAACTTACGTTCTCCACGGCCAACCGATATCCCTTGTCCCACGACCTTTGCATATTATGCGACAGGGAGCTTAATTTCCGCTAGCATATCGATGAGATAATTACTGAAGCAAACTCATCACTTGTCCCTTTCAACGAGTTCATGTAACCCGTATTGAGAGGATCCAGCGTCGTTTTCTTCGATTTGCTTTTCGAGGTCTACCTTGAAACGATCCTCTAATCTTACCTCCCTATCGAAACAGCCTCAAACTCATTAACCTGAATACTGACGCAGCAAACCTTCTATTCATTCACCGACTCCTCTCAGGCTCCGTCGATTGCATGTCTCTTTACAACTTCATATTCTTTAACACTAATCCTCGAAATCTACGTTGCCCCCGCCTCTTTTATCTACCAACCCACCGCACCACATATGGCTCTAACGAACCAATATCCCATATGCTGCGTAAGTTAAACACCAACCATTCCGTTTTCGATTTTAATCGGATCACTCTTTCCCTCAAATTCGATCTCCTTCACCATCCCTAGCTTTAAAACCCTAATTAAAAATTTTGTATTTCAGTTTTTAAGTCCTAGTTTTTTAAGCTTGAATTAAGCCAAATAAATGGGGGCTTCAGCCCTCACCAAAATTCAAAATACCAGATGGCCAATCATCCGTAGAAATTAAGTTCGGAACGTGGTTTTTGAGCTATGTTTTCGTCGTTTTTGCCTTATAATCTGGAGAGGTGTCTTGATTACTCTAAAACATCCGATTGATACACTTTTGTCGAGGTTTTAACACCTTTCTCGCAATAATGGAGCTCGGTGACTCACCACCAAGCCATCACATAAGCTGGGTGGTGACTACGTTGAGCTCTCGGAATGAGTCCAAACGCATGTCATGATGACAGATCATCATCGGTAAAAATAATTCGTCAGTGATCGCTCTTTGTGTACTGGCGAAGCAAGGCTTTTGACTTCGACTTACGTTTCTGTTTCAATGCTTGTGAGTAAGTGGCCAGTGTTTCTCTTGTGTGTGCTGATTTTGTCGAATTCGATTTTCCGCGGCTGTGATGACTTGTGACGTTCGCACAATACGCGGACGCTCGGATTTTACACCAGTATCCTCAAATAACTTCACAGTAAGATACACAACATCTGAAAGATTTTTCCTTTTTCGTTGCCGCATTTTTGTAGGCCAAATACAACAAGACGATTTTCGAGCGAGCCCCATTCCATCATTGCAAACAACTGACGTCAACAACTTTTTACGCGGGAACTTTGCACAAATGTCACTTGTCGAACAGCCGTCAAGTTGGAGTGGGTGCGTTCAATGGTTCTTGAGAATTAATGCTTTCATTTAGTAGTGTAGCAAAACATATGCTAGTTCAACGAAGATATGGATATTTTAGGCCCACCAGACACCACATAATTACAAGTTGGACATCTTAAATAAGAGTCTCTGGAACGCATATGAAAGCATAAGATTGAAAAACCTGAAGAAATGCAGTTCTCTACTTAGTAAATGCATGCTTAAGACCAGACTCTAGAAGTTAATAGTGTTTTTTTTTTTTAGAAATGTTTGATATAACCAAGGTTCGCAGATGTACCGATTGGCTTTGAACTTGGGCTTTAAAACTCTGCAATCACCTCACAAGAGATTATTTTTGGCGCAAATACTTAACGTGAATACTGGTATTTCTCGAGAAAAATTCTAAATCATCGCAATACGAGTTAGTGACATTTTCCAACTGACCTAGCTTGCTTTGTCGTACAAAGTTATGAAAGACAATTTGTATGTATTATCTATACATATGCAGCCATATGTACATAAGTACCATCCATTAACAGTGCTGGAAAGATTTTACAAGAAATAATTTGCCAAAAATGTATTTTCTAAAAGATTACCTGCCACCATGTTCCGGCAAGCAAATTCTTTCCGAAAACACGAGACAAAGTTAAACTTCCAAAGTTGGTTCCAGGAGTAAGAGCAAAGATAAAGAATACTTGTTCCGAACTTTAATGACTTATTCGTTTATGAGTACTCAACGAACGTAATGGCATCTACAGAGTAGCAGTTGTGAAATAACATAATGAAAACATTGGATGAAAATACGGCTCATTTGTGTAAAATACAATACAAGTGGGGTTGGGAACGACAGGATAATAAAAGACCCACTCACTCAGATTTCCAAGAAAGTTTCGGGAACCTTTTTAGTGAAATTAAATAAATTCCATAATTCCGTTCACGAAAACGTTGTCGTTATCTTGTAGCTCCTCCGAATGTTGTATGTTGTTCGTTCAGTGAAAACAGTAGCGATTTATTTTTAATTTCGCTCACGTTACATATGGTTGAAGGAAAATTTAAACGGCAAAAGCCAGAGAATTCCACTTAATCGCGCAATTTATTATTTTAATAATTAGAAGTGTCAGCAGTCGATTTAAAATGCAAGAAAATTCAAATCTACAAGATAAAAGAACGTATGTGAGAACTTGTACAGGGTCTGGAGGATCACAAGACGAGACGCCAACCATACCAGAATTCATTGACGAGTTGGATGTTCTAAACCAGTTAAAAATACTCCTTCGACTAGACTGTTTTTTAAGACAACGACTCATGCTTTGAAATTCTCACTGATCTGTCAACATCCATATATCAGTCTAAAACTACCTCTGAGGTATAATGCAATAAAAAGGCTGTAATTGACGGTTTTTTACATTTAAGAAGGAAGCAATCTTTCAACTTTTCTGGTTTCTGAGAACTAGTAACAGAACTAAGATCGAGACCAAGTAAGAACATTTACTATTGCTCAAGACTGGATGGCGATAGCTGATAAAAGGGCGGTCAGGTAAAAACCTTCACTTAGCAGCGCCAAGTTTTCCACGAAATTGTTCAGAAAAATGCTTCCAGCGTAGTATCAGAGGTATCCATGTCAGACCATTGGTACATCGAATACAGAATCGGATGAATAAAGAGTGAATTAAATTGTTTAGTTTTATTTCTGGATTCACAAAATCTAAAAACAACATTTTCAACATTTTACAAAATTCTTTTATGGTGATCTTCTGCCAAATAAAACTTAAATATTGCCCAGAAGCCCACCTGTCATCCGAACAAATCCAAGTGTTAAACCCATCGCGCCAGGAAATGCAGCAAAAGAGTTTAATTGCAAAGCGTGTAGCGCGTCGGATTCATTTGATAATATGGTATCATGTGATAATCCAACATGTGGTTCCTGGTTCCACTATAATTGTGCAGGTGTTGATAGTCTCGTTGCTGATCGCACATGGAAGTGCGCGACGTGCACTCAGATTTCCACTAACGCTACAGGACCATCTGCAACAGTGGCCATGGCGGCAGCGCCAGCAGCAACACCATTAACTGTGGCATCTCATACATCCAGGACTTCCAAAACATCAGCCAGCAGACGTTTCCAGCTTGAACTACAGAAATTGAACGAAGAAAGACGTTTGGCCGAGAAAATGGAGCAAAGTGAACGCGAGTACTTATATTAACAAAAAATACCAAATTCTCAGCCAATTACAGGATGCTAACTCCATTTCGGAGGAAGACGACGTACGCTCTAATGCATCTGTCCAAGAGAGAACCTACAACTGGATAAACCATGCAAAAACTAACGTTCAAAGTCAAAGCACAAAATTAATTGATCGGCCATGCATGAACAAAGCGGACCTTCAGCAGAAAATAGTTGGAGTGAGAAGTCAAGAAGAGCGGCTACCAGAACGACCACCAGCGAATACTTCGGTCCAGAGGACACTACAGCTGCACAACCACTCATCTGATTTTCAACAGCAACCAGCTTATCCAGAAGAGCACTCTTCGTTAATCGAACCGCCTCCTGTGAACGACTTTGGGAACACTTATCCAATTCTCGATAAAAACCATTTGGCAGATTATGATGAGTGGCCTCACTTTATAAGAAGCTTTAAAAGAAGCACGAAGTTATGTGGATTCTCGAGTGAAGAAAATCTCACGCGTCTCGCACAGTGCTTAAAAGGCAAGGCCCTAGAATCAGTAAAAAGCTTGCTCATCCAACCAGATATCCACACTAAAAATGCTGTTTCGAAACTCTTATGAACCGAACCACCAATAGCTGATAAACTGGAGAGTATAGTTAACTTCGCAATCGCCGTTCAAAATCTCTGCGTTAATATAGAAACAACTGAATGTGCCCTGTATCTCAATCCGATTTTGTTGCGAGAACTAGAGAACAAATTACCGTCAACACTTCGCTTGAACTGGGCTACGTATGCCCAAAATCTTCCCGTCGATAGTCGCACCCTTTCAAAATTTAACGCATGGTTGTACAATTTGACGAAGACTCATCACTGGCTTTACTTGATGAGGTAATAACTCATCAGCTACAAGTTAAAGGCACCGCTGACCCATTGCGTTTGAAGTGGACCACAGACCAACATCGATGTGAAAACGACTCCGAAATTATAGACCTAAAAATATCAGGTTTTTTTTTTTTTCAAAATAAAAAGTATACGATAGGAAAATTCGACACAGTTAAAAGTTTACAACTACCTCAGCAATTAGTCGACATGGAAAAGGTCTACCTTTGAAGTACAGAGAAGGCAATGTTGACCAACCCGTTGCTACAAAAACACGATTGGGGTGGACTGTTCATGGTTGTCTAAAGAGTACTTCGCGAGATCTTGTCCTGTCGACAAATAGTGGATGTAATTTTCACGTTTGTGGATGCGAAAATTGCGATGATATACGATGATACTCGTATATTACGAAAACCTTGGGGTATCTAAACCAGAAAAGATGATCATGCCTGTAGAAGAGGAGCGTTCTTTAGCCTTTTTAAAAAAAACTAACATACATGTCGAAAAAAAGGATATTTCGAGACTGGACTTCTATGGAAACACGACAACATTGAACTGCCCTATAGTTTCGAAATGGCGTACAATCGTTTAAAGAGCTTACAGAAACGAATGAAAAAATACCCGGATCTAGCACAAGCTCTTCAAAATTTAATCGAAGAATATCTCTTGAAAGGCTTTGTGCGAAAGCTGAGTAGAGAAAGAAACACATCAGTGGCTGTGGTACCTACCAATAAGCCCTCTAAGCTGCGGATTGTGTGGGATGCTGCATTCAAAGTTCGTGGTCTATCTTTAAATTCATTTCTTATGAAACTGCCAGACCAACTTACTAGTTTAATATCAGTACTTTATAAGTTCCGGGAGAAGAAGTTTGCGGTTTGTGGTGATATCATGGAGATTTTCCACCAAGTACGGATCCGAGCCGAAGACCAATACTCCCAGCTTTTTTTGTAATGTGAAAACGAAGATGATTTTCCCGAGACTTACGCAATGACTGTCACGACGTTTGGGACATCCTGTTCACCTGCCTGCGCTTATTATGTTAAGAACGAAAACGCCAAAGAGTTTGCAAAAGATTATCCAGCAGCTGTAAAGGCTATTTTTGAGAATCACTACATTGATGATCTACTTGTAAGCACCGATACTGAACAGGAGGCAATAGAGCTTGCTAAAGATATCAGATTCGTTCATAGTCAAGGAGGTTTCTATATAAGAAACTGGGTATCTAACTCGTCTGAGGTATTAACAGCTCTTCAATCAAGCAATACTGATTTAAAGAATTTAAACATGAATCCTGAGCTCATTTCAGAGAAAGTGCTGGGCCTGTGGTGGAGTACCAGAGATGACATGTTTATATTCAAGCCTACAGCTAAACCTAGACTCTCATCACTTCTATTTGGGAATGGCCGTCCTACTAAGCGAGAAGTTTTCCGAGTGTTGATGACCATATTTGATCCATTGAGTCTTATCGCTCACTTCTTGTTGTACTAAAAGATCCTTCTTCAAGAGATCTGGAGGTCAGGTATTGGCTGGGATGAAAAAATTCAAGATCAACAAAATCGCAAATGGCTGAACTAGATTCATCTTTTACCGGAGGTCGAAAATCTTCAAATACCCAGGTGCTACATTACGGAGAAATTTGAAAACCAGCAGCTCCACACATTCATCGACGCGAATGAAGAAGGCTCTATACTTGAGATATCCGGATGGATATTCTATCAAGGCATCTTTCGTTGGAGCGAAGACACGGGTAGGGCCGTTAAAAAGTCTTTCAATACCTCGGTTAGAACTCCAAGCTGCAATTCTTGATGCCCGATTAGCTAGATCAATAGTACGATCACATTTAATTTCCTTCGCCACCAAATTTTTTTGGTCTGATTCAAAAAATGTATTGCCCTGGCTTCGTTCAGATCATCGGAAATATGTATAAGCAGTATGTGGCGAAATCCTAGATCTGCTAGAAAGAAATCCTGAAGATCGCCCATTCTTTGGTGGAAAGCAGATCTGCAGCGACTTCGTAAAGAAACCAGAAAACTTATAAACAGGTCACTTAAGACTAATTGGGAGGAAGATTGGAATTTTCACAGATCGAAGCAAATATAAGGAGCTTATTTGAATTTCGAAGAGTACCTCTTATACAGAATTTGGCATCACTGACAGACATCGAAACTGTCAGTGAAATCAGTAAGCTGGCCAAAGTCGTCAACGGGCTAAAACCACTCAGAGGATATGATGGCACCTACACTAACACGAAAGCAGGTAACTTACTTAGAAGAAGCTCACACCTCGCTCCGATTAATGAAGCTGCTAGTTAGCTAAATAACACAATACGCCATAGCTTGTATATCTCATCGGTTGTGATGACGGATGAGGCCATTAATCATGCTGTTGCTTTGATGACTTCAAGTCATTTTAGACCAGCTGTTGGTAACTCTAAAGATCTGAAGAGAACACTTACTACTAGCTTGTTGCTGGTAGATATACCGACATCCTGGTAAACCAAGCTTTTGTACCGAAAACCGTCCAGAGTCTTAGACCTATAATTCTGACCTTCTTCATTTTGAAGAGCATGGAGAGAATGGTCGAAATCCATGTTCGCAAAATTGCCTTGCGAATGCATCCCCTGTCTGCCATGCAACACACTTACTAAGTGGTGAAGTGAAGGCGCACTCAACTAGATGGAATATGCTCCGGGCATTTTCATCAACATTGAGGGTGCTTTTGACAACGCAACTTTTGACGGATATGTAAGTCGGCCAACTAATACCGCGTAGACGAATCACTAGTTTTGTGGATAAAATAGGAATAGGACACTGATTGCAGATGCTGACTACGGCCCGCAAGGCTGCTTTCCGTCTCCACTGCCATGATGCACGTTGGTCGACTCGCTGCTGAACGCGCTCAATAGTTCTAACGTCTATGCACAAGCATTCGCGGATGATGTACGAGTAGCTGTACTGTCTATTGGATCGTGTCCAACGACTGCCTGCTTAAAGCGCACGTGGTCTTCGATTGCTGCACTAGAAATGGGCTTTTAGACAATTTTCTCAATACTGAGGTTGTTCTCTTTATGAGAAGAAGAAAGCATGTTACGTCAAAAGCTTCTAATGCGCTGCTAGCCTTCTGGTAGTGCAAAGGATCTACAAAACACCGAGAAGTGTCCTCTGAATCTACACGACTAAGATAAGGCCAACTACATCCAATGCGGGGGTTGTCTTATGTAATAAACTCTCACGAAAATACGCCATTGTTGCGTTTACCAGACTCCAAAGAACTGTCTGTCTCGGCTATATAGGAGCTTTTTCGAGTACACTTAGCTCCATTCTAGATGCATTGATGAATCTCCTTCCCATTGGTATTCATATTATGGCCTGTACTCTCAAAGCCATCTTCCGTTTAAAAAGAACTGCTCTGGATCTTCGATTGTGACCTCGATGGACATGATGCAGTGACACCAGAACTGCTGCTGCAAAAAGAATACGAAATTAACTTTCCCTGCGGCCAACACTGCATTTGGCGAGAACTTGTAGCTGACTACACTGGTGGTTCCAAAATCAATTTAAGTAGGATTGTGCCTAACGACGACGTTAAATTTCGTTAGATATACGCAATTCTGATGGCAAAGAACTATATTGTGAAGAACCGGTAGTGTGGGGGAAGCATTTGCAAATCTAGCGACAGTCAAACTGTCCTTAGAACCCTGATAAACCCTCTAATGACTTCCTAGCTAGTTCAAGACATCACTGAACACAGTCGGAAGGCTAAATTCACTTGTCTAGGTCGTAGGTCACAATGGGATCACGGGATATGAAATTGTTATTGAACTTGTTAGGCAAGGCTCAGAGGGGAGTTTTTCAAGATCCAAATCTACTTTAGTTCTATCTGCGTCCTCGGTTAAGGCTTCCATTGACATTTGGGTTTCATATGAGCACAACTGCAGATGGCGTGACACTTCAAGATGCCGACATACCAAACGATTATTTCCCGACATTTCTAACAGGTCGGCGAGCTTCCTGCTGTCATGGCACTTTTGCTAAGCGCTGAAATCTACCGGGCATAAGTGATACAACTTCCTACGATGCTTGCTGTAAAAGTGATGAGGATACCGCCGAGCACTACCTCTGTGAATGTCCGGATTACGTTCGCATCAGGCGGCAGGTACCTGGGCTGACGTGGTGGGAATTGGTACCTTAGGCACTCTATCACTGAAGCGCTTACTTGTCTTTCTTCGGAAGACAGAGGAATTCCATTAATAGTAACTTACAAGGAGTACAATGGACTAGTTCTGTGTCCGAGCGCTCTGTTCCAACAAAAAAAAAAGCCATTAAACAATGACTTCCTCCAAACGCAACACCTTTCAAGGGTAATAGACCTGTAGTTGTTGGTACTGGTTTTTACACCAAACCTTGAAAATTGGGTGAGTGATCGAAGCTCTTACTAATCGTGGTACACAACCTAGTATAATACTACGATTTATTATTGTAAAGAGTGTTTTTTTAGAGGTGTACAAATTCAATCTATATACATAAAAATGAATTGCTGTTCGTTAGTCTCGCTAAAACTCGAGAACGGCTGGACCGATTTTGCTAATTTTGGTCTTGAATTATTTGTGGAAGTCCAGAGAAGGTTTAAAAGGTGAATAAATATGAAAGTTGTTAACTATCTTTCAGATTATTTTTATGTAGATTGATAAATCTTAAGTTTTGTCACAAATTAAATTTCTGAACGCAACCATAATATTTGACATTTGACAACCAACTAATATGTCGATCCATCCTCTATGTCGATGGATACCTCAGACAAAGAGTGCATCCTTCTATCTTTGTGAGTGACGATTACCGATACGTGCACGTGAACTTTCTTTACTTCGGTGATCCTTTGTGATAGTGACATTTCAAGTTATGTGCTCTTTTTTTTTGTTGATCTTTTGTGATAGTGACACTTTACTGCTAAGTGCGCGAAAACTTTTCTCACTTTGATTAATTACAATTTACGATGCCGAGGAGAAGAAGACCTGACTTAGGTTGTCGCAGTCAATCAAATGTGAGAAGAGCTACCTCACGTGCTAACCGCACTGATGACCAGAGAGAGACAGATCAAGAAAATAGTCGTATTGCTATGTCAGAAATGAGTTTTTTAGTGAGTGACAATGAAGTAGACAGGCCTAGAATGCAACGAGTTCGTGCACATCAAACACAACAACAGCGAGCATGACATAATGAAATTGAGCGATTCCGCAGACGCAGTGCTCCTGTGATTCTGGAACGAGCTGCATTCCACTATGATCCGGCAATAGATTATTGTGCCGACAAATCGGTAACAATTGAGGAAATGATAATAATTTGTAAATATTGTAAGGCGTTTAAATACAGTAGTGAATCTACTGGATTATATTGTGCTGGAGGCAAAGTAAAATTGCCACAATTGGTCCCACCACCAGATCCTTTACGCTCTTCTGGGATTGGAAATGATTCTAAGCACTTCTTGGCCAACATTCAGAAATATAACAGCTGTTTCCAGATGACATCGTTTGGCGCTACACATATTATATAGGACAATTTCATGTCCACTTTCAAGGTATTATACCATAATATTTTTTTATAATATTCAAGTTAGTATTGAAACATATAACGGAAATAATTATTGGACAAATCTTTAAAAATTACAGATACAAGGACAAATTTATCACTTACTGGGGGCGCTGTTACCACTACCAGATGCAGATCATCAATTTTTACAAATTTATTTTATGGGCAATTCAGATGCGGAAGTTGATAAGCGTTGTGCTCACAATCCAACAGTGAAGAGAACCATTGTCCAAGAATTACAAATGTTACATGTTCAAAATAGCATTGGATCGGATGCCATCTGACAGCCATAATATTGTCATTCGAGCTGACAAAACACCTGCCGGTGAACACAGAAGGAGGTTTAATTCACCTACTATTGACGAAGTGGCTGTTGTCATTGTGGGAGAAAATTTACTATCTAGAGATATTGTGCTTCATCGTCGGAATAATGATTTAAAACGTGTATCTGAAACACACAGGACTTATGATGCGTTACAATATCCTTTGATCTTCTTGCAGGGGGAAGATGGATACCATTTTAATATCAAAATGGTAAATCAAGTAACAGGTAACTAGATTGAACAAGATTAAATAATATTCTTAAATTCAATTCATCTAAGTAACAAATTAAAAATTTATCATTTTTGATTGCAGGTGCTGAAACCAACAAAAAAAAGAAAAAAAAAGTTAGTGCTATGCTAGTTCTATTCATACAGACTCATGACCCCTGAAGGTGAAGTAAATAAATATTTTGATGTGTCGGCGACTTTTTCATCAGTTTGCCGTTGACATGTATGTCAAAATTGAGACTGAACGATTGACATACATCCGTTTGAACCAACGACAGCTTCGATCAGAGGAATACATTCATCTCCGCTTTGCTATAAATGCCGATGGCAATGTGAATAATGTGGGAAGAATGATAATTTTGCCAGCTACTTACATAGTAAGCCCGCGCCACATGCACGAATATGCTCAGGATGCTATATCATATGTTAGGCATTATGGCCGCCCAGACTTATTTGTTACATTCACCTGTAACCCACAATGGTCCGAAATCAAGAGGAAATTGCTACATAGCCAAACACCAGTTGATAGACATGACATCACTGTCAGAGTTGTTAAACAAAAATTAAAATCTCTCATGAATTTCTTCATAAAGCATCGCGTGTATGGTCAAGTCCGTTGTTGGATGTACTCTGTAGAATGGCAAAAGCGTGGTCTGCCACATGCGCACATTTTAGTCTGGTTAGTGGACAAAATAAGGCCAGATGAGATTGATTCCATAATTTCAGCTGAAATTCCTGATGAAACAATTTGTATGCAGTAGTTACCAAACACATGATACATGGACGTTGCGGAGTTTTCAATTACAATTCACCCTGTATGGTCGACGGCAAGTGTTCCAAGCGATACCCATGAGACCTGATTGCTGAAACCATAACGGGAAATGATGGATGCCCATTGTATCGTCGGCGATCAGTTGCGGACAATGGGCGATCGGTAGTTGTGAAGGTAAGAGGACAAAATATTGATGTAGACAATCGTTGGATTGTGCCATACTCGCCAATATTGTCCAAAGCTTATGAGACTCACATCAATGTGGAATATTGTAACTCTGTGAAGTCGATAAAGTACATATGTAAATATGTTAACAAAGGTAGCGATATCACCGTCTTCGCTGTAACCAATGCAAATGACGAAGTATCACAGTACCACATGGGTCGATATGTAAGTAGCAATGAAGCAATTTGGCGTATCTTTTCATTTGCAATCCATGAAAGACACCCTACAGTAGTCCATTTAGCAGTCCATTTAGAAAATGGTCAACGAGTTTATTTTAATGAATCGAACGCGGCAGACAGAGCGGCAAGTCCACCGTCAACAACATTAACAAGTTTCTTCACAGTCTGTCAAACTGATGATTTTGCTCGCACTTTGCTGTATGCTGCATCATCGAAATCGTTTCAGCGTCGAAAACAAGGAACACCAGTTGAAGGATATCCAAATGTATTTGATTCAGATGCTCTGGGTCGCATCTACACTGTACATCCAAATAACGATGAATGTTATTATTTGCGGTTGTTGTTGTTGTTGAATATTCGTGGTCCGACATCGTTTAAATAACTGAGAACTGTTAATGGACAGCTGTGTGCGACTTAACGTGAGGCATGTCAACTATTACATTTACTCGAAAACGATTCGCACTGGGATGATACGCTCAAGGATTCCGTAATATCTTCATCGCCGCATCAAATTCGTACATTGTTTGCGATTATCATATCGACAAGTTTCCCCTCGAATCCAAAAGATTTGTAGGTTAAGTATAGAGATGACATGTCCGAGGATCTTTTGCATCGTGTACGCCGTCAAACTTTGAATCCTACACTACAAATGACTGCAGAAATTTTCGATTCAAGATATTGATCATGATAGAAGATATGTGTTTATTGTCGTGTTTGGGAATGACAGCACCCAATCGTTGTATGCACGATGCATTAAACCACGAGTTGCAAAAAGAACAACAGTACGACATTGAAGAATTGGCCGAAACAGTTCGTACAAATGTTCAACAATTAAATAAACAACAAAGAATTGCGTACGACACTTTGATAGAAGCTGTGAACAGTGGATCTGGTGGAATTTATTTCCTTGATCCTCCCGGAGGAACCGGAAAAACGTTCTTAATTTTACTGCTTTTGGCGAGGATCCGATCGCGAAATGATGTAGCTCTAGCGTTGGCTTCATCTGGAATAGCTGCGACTCTGATAGAAGGCGGGCGAACTGCGCATTCTGCCTTGAAATTACCATTAAACATGCAAATAAACGAAACACCAATTTGCAACATCGCCAAAAATAGCGCAATGGCCAAGATCCTACAGGTAGGCAAATTGATTGTTTGGGATGAATGCACAATGGCCCATAAGAGGTCACTGGAGGCACTGAACAGAACGTTGAAAGATCTTCGTGACAACCAAAATATTTTTGATGGGGCCATGATTCTGTTGTCAGGTGATTTTCGTCAGACTCTCCAATTAACAACTAATATGCAGATGAAACTGCAAATGTGTTTGCGAAGCAGTTGTTAGACATTGGAAATAATAAAGTCAAAGTGGACACCTCGACCGGATTCATCACATTACCCACAGATTTCTGTCACATCACAGACTCAAAAGAGAAGCTTATTCAGCGTGTTTTCCCAGATATAGCGCAACAGCTCAATAACCATAATTGGCTGGGTGACCGAGCAATAAAGATGTCGAGGATCTCAATGCGACAATTCTGAATTTTCTTCCGGGACAGTTGGTTTCCTTCAAATCAGTCGACACCTTTATGAACCAGGATGACGTAGTCAACTATCCCATGGAGTTTTTAAATTCACTGGAATTGCCTGGATTACCACCTCACAATTTGCAATTAAAAGTAGGATCAGTTGTCATCATGCTGCGTAACATTAATCAACCTCGACTGTGCAATGGAACAAGACTGGCTGTGAAAAAGGTGATGAATGATGTCATTCCGGCAACAATCATAAAAGGAAAATACAAAGGAGAGGATGTCTTGATCCCGCGTATACCGATGATTCCAACGGATTTACCATTCGATTTTAAACGTTTACAATTTCCAGACATACTGGCTTTTGCGATGACCATAAATAAATCGCAAGGTCAGTCGTTGGAAGTTTGCGGAATCAACTAGAAGTTTACCTGTTTCGCGCATGGACAATTATACGTCGTGTCTTCTTTCTTTATTTACGCACCACAAAACAAGACAAAAAATATAGTTTATCAGAAAGCTTTAAATTGATTAACAGACTGTATCATAACTCTCTTTTGTAAGTAAGCACCATCATGTGTAATTAATCGAAAATAATAATAAAACTTCATTCATACCGAGCTTTTTTTTTTATTAAGTATGGATTCCTTTTGTTTGATTTATGTTTATTTTATACAAAAGTTTAGGTCTTTTATTTATCGATTGAGGCAGTACGAATTCTGCCGGGTCAGCTAGTATGAAATAAAACACTTGAAGCTAAAGTTATGATATTAGCGTTTAACAGATAATTTTATGCCATTAGTGCTTAAATATAATATCGGGCATATAGGAGTCACGATTAGCTCGAATGACGCGCAGTCGTAAAGTTCAATTTTCGACAACTTTATCGAGTAACTGGGGCCGTATATCAGCAATAACACGGCGAATGTTGACTTCCAAATTGTCCAACATCTCTGGTTTATCGGCATAGACTAGTGAATTCACATACCCCCTAAAGGTGTGAGATCACAGGATCTTGGAGGCCAGTTCACAGGTCCATTCCGCGAAATTATGTGCTCAGCAAATGTTTCCCGCAATAAATTAATGGTGTCGCGCGCCGGATTCTCCTCAACGCATATTATCCACTAGAATGTACGTGGTGCGAAAACGATTCATCGACCGTAAAATGGACGTAGCGCACGATAAGTTTGGCGAACCGAACCATAATTTTCAAAATAAGTTTGACGTTAATTTATTCATCGTAAAATGACAAAACGTGGTAACCCTAAATCAACTTTCAACTGTAAAATTGACAGTCTGTATAAGCAGTGTTGCCAGTTTAAACACTAAAACTCTGAGAAAAATACCCTTAACATATGTCTTTTGCCAATTTCCGATTAGCTGACAAGATTTTTGTGGAAAACGTTGCAGCAGAGCAAGAGCTGAGCATGTTGATTGGAGCTGATGTTAATTAGGATGTGGTCACTGGGAAACAAAAGCAAGTTTAAGAACTGTGGAGACACTATTTGGATGGATAATTCAGAGCCATCACAAGTATTCTGACACTCAACAGTCTAGAACTGGAACAACACCGATAGAGGAACAAGGTACATACTCGTATAACTTGCCGATGATTTGTGCACAGGAATACAAGACGAGGACAGGGAAGAATTTCATTGGCAGTGCATCAAAAAATTCGGAAACCGTTATCAAGCATCATTACCCTGGAAAGATGTCAGTTCCAGCTTCAGTGGTGATAGAAAGCAAGCCGTTTCACGTGTTGATTCTTTAGTAAGATAACCTTCAAGAGATCTAACGAAATTGGCGGAGCATGATGCGGCTATTCAAAAACTACTTCAAGAGGGAATAGCAGAACCTAATAACGATCCGCCATCAAAAAGAACATTTTTCCTTCCACGCCATCCCATTTACAGAGAAGCAAGTGAGACTACTCCGTTACGGATTGTGTTTGACACATCGTTTCATACAGAAGATCACCCATCTCTAAACAGTTTTCTGGTAACTGGGATTAATTTGCTTGCTGATGTGCATGAGGTTTTACTAAATTTCAGAATGTGACCATTTGCACTTGAGGCGACGATGGCGAGTTGAATATTTGCAGACATTGCGACTGTTTCACACAAACACTACAAAATCATCAACTACCTTGAAGGAAGGAGATCTTATTCTTCTGTTTGATAACGCAAAACCTAGGATTCACTGGAAGTTGGCCATAATCGAAAAGGCGTTCCCCAGGAGAGATGGGAAAGATGTGGCAATGGGAGTGAAGGGTGTAGAGTCCGAAGGCCAATCGTATTGCTCTACTTTTTGGAACTTCGAACGGCGGAGGGTGTTGAAAGGGTGTTGTTGTTAGAGTGAAACAGATATACTATTGGGTATATAACTTATTTCGTGCGGTTTTTTTTTCAAAATTTGAACGTTTATTTAAGAAAAACATGTACAATAGTATTATTGAAAGTATTGCCCATCTGAAGCTATGACTTTTTCCCATCTTTCTGGCAATTTGTGGATCCCATCCCAAAAGAACTGCGCCGGCTTGACAACCAAGAATGAGTCAAGCCAATTTTTGATATTCTGCTCTGATGTGAACCGTATTTCAGTGAGGGCGTTCTGCATTGACCGGAACAAATGGTAGTCAGAAGCGGCAAGGTCTGGGCTATAAGGCGGGTGGGGTAAGACTTCCCATCCACTGTTTTCCAAATAGTTCTTAACCGGAATAGCAACGTGGGGCCGAGCGTTGTCATGATAGAAAATTATTTCCTCGTGTCTGGTCGCATATTCCGGGCGTTTTCCGGCCACTGCTCTCTTCAAACGGATTAATTGTGTTCGGTAGCGTTGTCCATTGATGGTTTTACTCGGTTTTAGCAGCTCATAATACAGCACACCCATCTGATCCCACTAAATACAGAGCATTACCTTCGATCCATGGATATTCGGCTTTGCCGTTGATTTGGCTGGTTGGCCGGGTTTCACATATGATTTCTTGCGCTTGGGGTTCTCGTAATGGATCCATTTTTCATCACCAGTAACAATCTGATGCAAAAATGACTTCCTTTTGTGGCGTTCCAGCAGCATTTCGGACATGCAAAACCGCCTTCCGACGTCCATCGGCTTGAGTTAATGTGGAACCCAATTTCCTTGCTTTTGAATATATCCAGCTGCCTTTAAACATTTTGAAATGGCTGTTTGAGTGACACCCAAAGATTCTGCGAGCTTTTCTTGTGTTTGGCAACAATCTTCATAGAGTAATGCTTCCAGTTCTTCATCTTCAAACTTTTTTGGCTGCCCAGAACGTTCATCGTCTTCCAAGCCAAAATCACCACTTTTAAATCGTGCAAACCACTTTTGGCACGTTCGCTCAGCTAGCGCATGTTCACCATAAACTTCCACCAAAATACGATGACTTTTGGCAGCAGTTTTTTTCATATTAAAGTAATGAAGAAGAACTCCCCGCAAAAACACTTTTTCAGGCACAAAGTTCGACATATTTGAGTGAAAAAAAATTATTGTTGTTTACGCTTCAAATGAATGACATATACTGAAATGACGTGTACAATGACAGTAGCTTTCCAACGCATGTTCCAATGGAATAATACAAGTTACGCCATATCTTAGCAAACCGCACGAATTATAGACCCAATATACATACATTTATATGCATAGGACAGCAGCGTTTTATGTCTCAAGCGAGTCAGAACAGGAAGTTGTTGTTGGATGTTGGATGTTGAACACGTTTATTAAGAAGAACAAAAGAAAATGTACCATATAGTCCGGCAGGTAGGCCATCCAGTATTGCAGTTTTCTATGCTCAAATTTTGATATTTTTATTTTTTTGTTGCATTTTGGTCAGGTGGGCGGAAATCGAGGCTTTCATCGGCCAAGTTGGGGGGTTCGTCCTTCCGGAGTTATCTCCGCAGTTTAACTTTCCGCAGAAGTGGTTCTTCCATATCCTCAACATCGAATTTAGGTTTTCTTTGTATCTAGGTGCCTCTGTATCTCTTGTCTCTTGGTAAAATTTGTGGGCTTGGTTCTTTGCGATTGCAGCTGTTCAACGTTATATCTCCTCATAGAGTTTACTCGTTGTTATAGCATCTAAGCTATCCGTTGCCCGGCAGCAACTAAGTATAGGGTCCGCAATCTAACGTTTTTTTTTTTTCAACTATTTCGTGAATGGTAACACTTAGCTCATGTCTGATTTGACAGGTAATTAGTTTTATCCTTCCGCTGAACGAATATGGTTGTGTATACGCTTGAACAATGCTGGGAAATATTGCGACATTACTTTGAAAATTATGATGCCGATTTTGCCAAAAAATCATCTTTTCAGATGAAGCTCATTTTGATCTTGGCGGGTATGTAAACAAGTAAAATTGTCGCATTTGGGGCACAGAAAACCCGCACGCATACATTGAAAAGCCGATACACCCAAAACGAGTCACTGTTTGGTGCGGATTTTGATCCAGAGGCATAATTGGGCCATTTTTCTTCGAAAATGAGCAAGGAATGGCCGTTACAGTCAATGGCGATCGTTATCGGGCCATGTTGAACGAATTTTTGTTCACAAAAATTGAAGAGGAGGATATTGGCAACATTTGGTTTCAACAGGACGGCGCTACGTGCCACACAGCCGAAGCTACACTCGATGTTTTGCGCCCTGTTTTTGAAGATCGCATTATCAGCCGCAGAGCTGATGTCGTTTTGGCCACCCCGGAGCTGCGATTTGACACCGTTAGACTATTATTTGTGGGGTGCCGTAAAAGATAAGTATTACGCCGACAAGCCAGAGACAATTGACGCTTTAAAGGATAATATTCGTGAAGCCATTGGTGAAATACAGCTGCACACAATCGATAATGTGCTTAAAAATTGGAACGATCGTGTAGGCTACTTCATGGCCAGCCGAGGCAGCCATTTGAATGAAATTATTTTCCATTATTAACCGGAAGGATTGTACTTTCAAATAAAAAAAGAAATTTGAGAAAATATTCAGTAGTTTTTTTTTATAGCATTTAAAAAACAAAAACATTTTTGGCGGACCCTATATTAGCCCAAGTGAGGCTTTCTTCGATAGTGTAGGAATTGCGCTTAGGAAAACAAACACCTCAATTCGACTTTGACAAATTTATTACCACTCTTGTTCTGTCTTACATACGAGTATGTCACATCTTTTATACCCTGACAGGTAGAGGTTTTCGGAACAATCACTCAGTTACACAGATGATATGAATAGGCGGTAATGACAACCGTTGAGCAGAAGAATTCGTACTCAACGACTACAATAGCAATGTGACTAATTTGGCTGACTGTTTAATGAAACCATACGCTAGCTAAAGTGATGCATATTCCGGGCATTTGTAGGCGTTCTTTTCCAATTGTGCTAGCAAAGATGTTTTCTTTTCCTATTTTGGCGTTAAAATCACCTTAAACGATTTTAACATCATAATTAGCAGCTCATACAAATATCTTTGGTATCGTCGTTTATTTCATCTGCGGTGGGGTCAGCGCGCACCAGGCTGATGTTGGTGAATTTCTACTTCAAGCGGATTGAAGCAATGCGTTCGCTCACATTTCGGAAGCTTGAGACTTGTTGAATTAGTCTGCTGCGTGCAGAAATCCTCAGCTTTTTCTGTTTTCAACAGCTGTCACCATATAGTATTTCACAGTTTCTGGTTCTCCTCGTTTATCCGCTTCATCCCATAGCGGTAATATCTGCTTTATAGCAATCTAAGGTTTCCGCTCTGCTTTGCCAGTTCAAGGTATGGCCATTTCCTTCCAAGGAAAGGTGTATCTATACGACAGTTGAAACAACGCCTGCTCTCGATTATAACTTTTTTACGGAAGTATGTAAATTGAAGAATGTAGCTCGTTTCGTAGCTCCGTGTTCGTCAGTGAATACAATGAAACTATGTTTCACAGATCGTGAGTTTCGAAGTTCAATGCACGAAAAGAATTCATTCGCACCATAAATCTACACATGGCCATTAATGTTGCTCGGGTCGGCATTTCCTGGGTTCTCTCTCTCTATTGTTCAAAGGATTTCATTTATGTGATTATGATATGGGTATACCGGCGCTTGAATGGAGTATTCCTAGTTTGACCTAGTCTTGGTATAAAAACAAAAAACAACTTCTCTTGCTTCACACTCCCAGCCCGTGGCCTGTTAAATGAGGCAGGTAACAGAAGTCCCTAAAACCTGTGTGAGGACTACTAGCCTTAGTTGGGAGAGAAATATTGCTACAATGACGTCCATTAATGTGTATTTCCAAGAAAGAGATAAATCTGAGGTAACGTGGATTGGTTTTGAGTAAACCTAGACAGTGCAGTGAAGAGAAGTCGAAATTCCATGTCGTAAAAAAGGGTTTACCACATAATTTATAATAAATTAAACGCTTTGCTTATAAGTTGTAAACAATTTACTCAATTTAGATTTTTAATTATCTACGAGTATGTGAATATAAATTCACTCATTAAGGACAGGTCATCTTCGTGGGCCCTTATCCATTTGAGAATTGCCTATCCCGATCTTTAGTGAAGGACGTTACATTGCTTATTTATGTACTATTCAGTGCTAATGTGTATCACAAACATCGTATCGTATAAATATATCACACAAATATAACTCATTTCACCGACAGCACCGGCCCGTTGAGTTTACATTATGCTCCTACGAGCAGATTTTGAAACCACATATTAAGTTTTAGGCTCTGTCCGGCAGCAAATCTCTCCCAGAGCGCCCTTATACGTTTCCCAACATCAGATTGCGTTTTCCCACTAGTACCATCGATTGATTTTCTACTTCCTAGCAACATCCGGCTTCTGTTCGGCCACCCGCCCCCCAAAACTAATGGATTTTGAGAAAATTGTAATGAAATATTTAACAATTACGACACCACGAGCCACGACCATATCCGTAGGCAAATTGAATTTTATCCGAGATCTTAATAGAACGCTTCCTTGTGATGGTATTCGTATCCGTATGGCGGTAAGGCGGACGACGATATGGCGAAGCCGATATGACGATGAAGACGACTCGACGTGAAGGTGTGTGGGTAATTTTCTCATATTTCGCTTCCAAGTTATTGCAATTACCTGACTCTGGAGAAGGGTCTACGTTTTCTTCCCTTTTTTTGCCATTTTTTCCAGGCTTTCCGCTTTCGTTTGGTTTATGGCATTTGTGGGCATGGGTATGTCGACTGGTGAATTGGGGTACGAGTTGCTTGTAACAAGTACGAGTATGGCTGCTTTTTATGGTTTGTAAAGGAAAATGACTGCCCTCTCACATTCGCGGTAATTTATCTGTGTGGGGAATTCTGTAGGAAACAATATAAATATGGCCTCAACAGGATTAATCCATTATTCCCTACTCGCGTACACCGTACACCATTTGTATATGAAACAGGCGGCTTCTGAGTAGGTACGAGTGCGAGTAGATGTGCAGTTATTATGGTACTAGTGGTTTTGGTCAAATGAACGCAACTATCCACATTTATTTTCACATACGGCCAGATATGTATCTATACTTGTAGAAGCTTGTAGGTATGTCCTTTGCGTGGTTCAAGGGGAGTACTATAAAAAAAGGACATAAACTACTCATTGGGGATACATTTTCATACGAGTCGACCACAAATATCCCTGGAATAAAACAATTTATGCGAAAGCCAGCGTCACAGTATTAATAAGGGTTCTGCTTTAGCCTATCATTTCACATGTGCCCGCATATGTACTCGTACACTAGTATGTACCCACACATTTCTATGGATTTTTGTTTTTTTTTTTTTTTGCTATAACAAGTGCTTCAGGTGGGATGCATTCACATGGACATACATGTTTATAGCTCTTTACAAGGTCGTTTCACTTTATACGCAACGGGGATGAGGATGGGGACCGCAGTATCGATAAATTGCACTTCATCTCTACATAAATTTTACATCTTCAAGAGCAGAGGGCTTTAAAAATAATTTCGGACGGTTACTTAACTTCTTTTTGTGGAGGAATTTTTTGTCAGCGTGAATGGAATACTTTTGAAAGGAAGGGTTCACGTTTACAACGCATATTTTGAGTATGGAGATGTCGTTTTCGAATTAATTGCTTTTAGTGCTTGGCGAGTTTTCACGGGTGAGCGTGAGGGTAGGTTATTTTCAGAACGATTAATCATTTCGAATATGAAAGTCACGTATTAAAAATTCGTAAGTCGCATATAAAATAATTTAGTTGGTGGTTGCAGAAACTATTTAACGTGGGAGATCTACAATAGATACTTATTCGAGTATAGCTTACCATTTTCGATTTTGTATTCAAATTTGATTATTAAAAACTCCACAGTAAATCAACGGCTCTTTCATATTAATGAGCAAAATCGCATTTCGCTATTTTTTTTCTAAACATACTGTGGCGGTAGTTGTGAAAATATCCTACCATTGTGACATAATGTCACGCTCAAAACATTGACTGCGAATGAAATTCCTGTCGGGACCGTAGTTTCGGGTCATGTTTCAGTTGAGCCCAGCAACTCAGCTCAAATTTTGGGCCATAAAAGCAAATACCTTTGGTTCTACGAGTCAAGGACTCCAATGTTCTGAAAAGAGCCCCGATGAGACATTGAACTTCATAAGCCCCGTGATCAATGTAACGAGCTTGAGTACAAATATTCCTAATTATGTACATTTTGTTTTTCATATTTTTTCCACCCAAAATTGGAATACAGTGCCCACATCTAGTTAGGTGCTTCTAAAAACGTTTAGCGCTTCCCAGATAGAATTCAAAATCATGCGACTAACATTATTGCGGAATTGCCACCCTCACCTTATTCCATGGCTACTATTCGTGTATATTCCCAAGCTGAACTACGTCCCTACAAATCCTATTTTCCCCAGCCATTATGATGTCCGAACATTCAAAACCAAAGTGTATCTTCATCTCTTTTTCTTTCCCTCCCTACTTTTTCTTCCACAAAGGTTTTGATCCGTTTCAAAAATATGTCTACTCAAGTCAAGCGGTTGATAAATGTCACAGTCATTCAATATTTACATACCGATATAAAAGATGGCGCAGCCTGCGTAACATTGAATTATTTATTGACAAAATCATAGAAAACTTGTCATGAAAGGCAGTCAATGTTAATTTCAAATTTGAAGTTTTGCAATTCTGTTTTGGTGCCAGCTAATTACTGAGAGTTTCATAATGTACGTCTGCTTCAACAATGTCCCAATTCTGAGTAGGGTTTGCGGAGTTTTAGTCAAAAACTTGTTCCAAACACTTGAGGGATTTCATAACCAAAAAATGTATAGGAAAACTTCGATTGAGATTAGGAGATTTGTGGATGTGCTATCCAAAGGATATAAGAAGGATCTCGGCAAATCTGTCATTTGTACCTACAAGAAGGAGCTGTTCTGAACCTGAATTTTGCTCTTACTAAATGTTTGAACTAAAATATCCTTACAGGAAATGCTTCTGAAATTCGCCGATGAAATGCAGATTACAGCGACGACTTAAAAAGGTCACCTGAGGCAAGTTTTTATCCAAGACTGGAATCTTTACATATATGTAGAAGCACGAAGAATACAAAAATTTTGGATTTCGAACACTTCCTGTTGTGAAGGGTTTTGCGAAAAGATGGAACACTCGATGAAACCAGTAGGCTAGTTAAAGTTCTCAAAACGGGTTAATTACGCACTTTGAAAACATTCAAAATGGCACCTACACTGAGCAGAAAGCAGAGACTCTCTGCCTCATGCATAAAACTCACTAGCCAGGTCCAGAATTTGTTGGCAACCAGCTCTGCTCTCTGAAACTACAAGTGAGCTGATTAGCAGAACCCCCCACAGCTACAATAGTATCTGTCATCAGTTCTGTTAGTTCTGATAACGGATGAGGCCATGAAAATGCGTTTACTTCCTTCGATGATTTTAAGCAGCCTGATTTTAATGACATACCATATATGTAGTATACCCGGTAATGCTACAAAAAGGTGTAGGCCAGCTGCTGAGGAAAATTATGACTGCTAGTCTGGCACTGGCATACATACAGGACCTCTGTGTGTGTTAGAGTCACCCTCATACCGAAAGTAGGAAAAGTTGACTACGCTTTCGCCAAGAGTTTCTGACCAAACAGGCAGATTCCTTTCACGTTGAAGGACATGGAAAGAATGTTTGAGCTCTATTTGAGTAAAATGATTTCCAAGCGCGTCCTTTGACAAACGCTAAAGATTCCGCGAGACAAAGCTTCAAAAAGAACTGATAGCGTACACGCTAAGTAGGAGTTGTTATTGACATTGATATTGCTTTCAAGAACGGAAATTTTGCGGACATGTGTGACTAGGCCAGAAACTAAACGACGCCTATGCTCAATACACCATCTTGGTCAAAATGTTCTCGGGAGATACCACCGTGTGGCGCTCCCATTGTTCCGATTTGAGGGTTTATGAGTACGACGCGCAATCCAGACATCAGGCAAGTGAATGGCGTTCACCAAATGAGCCGAAACTAAAAAACCCACGTCGTTTTCAGTCAAAAAAGAAGGCAATGCTCACGGTTTTCATGGATTACAACGGTGTAGTGCATCATGAATTTTTGCCAAAAGGCCAGACAGTAAACAAAGAGTATTACGAGTATTTGGGCGTTATAAGACGTTTGCGTGAAGCAATTCGCCGAAAGAGACCAGAATTGTGGGCAGAAAACTCGTGGATTTTGCACCATGATAACGCACCGTCGCGCGTCGCACAGTGCCATCATTATTCGTAATTTTTTTTACGAAAAATGCAACAAATACCATCCAACAGCCACCGAATTCACCTGGTTTGGCTCCCTGTGACTTCTTTCTGTTCAATCGACCTAAGAAACCACTACGGTGAAGGACATACCGAAAACCGAATATAAAAAATGTTTCGAGGATTGGATCAAGCGCTGGCATAAGTGCGTTGCAGTCGATGGGGATTACTTTAAAGGGGACAATATAGATTTAGGTGAATAAACTTGTATCTTCAATTTTCTGAATACATTCCGGGAACTTTTTGATCAATGCAAACAATGTGCCTGTACTATCTTTTGGATCATGCTTTGCAACTATCTGCTCTGAAGCGCAGGCAGCGGTAGACGTAATTTTTTTTTGAATGAATGAAATATTTATTTATCAATGAAATATTATAAATGTTTGTTTTTCCCGCGAAGCTTTATTTGCTTTTCTGCAGAAGGTTAAGTTTCAAATATTGTATAATTTTTATTTAACCCTTATCCTGTACTTTAAAAAAACAAAAACTCACATGGTATTTGTGGGTCAAATTTGCGCAATATGTTTTATATAGTTTTCACAGTTTTGATTGTAATTTTTTCTTCAGAATGGTTCTTACAAAAAAATTTTAAACATTTTGAGCCTTTTGTTGAATATTTCGTGCTGTTGGAGCGACTTGGGCACAAATAGTAGCGAGATCTTTTTAATGTTGACACTGTAGTTTGTTTTGGATTTTTTTGTGATTGGGCAATTTTGACCCATGTATACAGGATAAGGGTTAAGTGATTTTAAATTTTTCAATTTACTTTACCAATTTAACAATTTAATTTTAACAATTTTGGACTTAAACAATTTTTGGATTTAAGTTTGAAGCAATAAAAAATCTTTTAATATTTTTTTTCTTATTTTAAAATTTGTGATGCATCTCAGGTTAGCCGGAAGTTCATTGAACAATATCGGGAGTCTGCACATAAGTTGTCTTCTACCGTATGTGTTATAACAACTTGAAAGTTGCAGTAGTCTCTGGACCCGTCTTCTGGTTTTCCGCTTGTGGTTAATGGTTTTCTTAAAATGTAAGTCATCGCTGTATTCTTGAAACACAGACATCTTAAAAATGTTTTGGACATTGATGACCTTAACTACATTTTAATCGGGCAAGGAATGTGGATTCTCCGATCTAATTTGCTTTAAAGCTATATTTTGGAGCCGTTGTAGTTTTTAGAGATGAGTGTTTGAAGCATTCCCCACGCAAGTATACGATACCTCAACTTAGATTTAATTAGTGCGTAATAGACTTGTTTTAATATACCCGGTGATGTGTTATAGCGCGGATGCGATAATCCATAACGGGCTCTTCTTAATTCCGACCGTAAGCTGTCGATATGGTTAATCCAGTTGAAATGGCTGTCAATAATTACACCCAGGTATTTGTAATTTTCAACGATATCTAATGGCTGTCTCGAAGATGACTTACCGTTCTCAAGGACGATATTATCGGAAGGAACAGCATGATGTGATCCACGAATATGCATCATTTTGGTTTTGGTGCACCATTGCACGGCTTTCGAAAACTCCTTTTGCATTATATGCGTCGCCGTCTTCAAACATCTGTATCGTACAACAATGGCTGTGTCGTCTGCATAAGCAAATGGGATAGAGTTCTTAAATACACGAAGTAGTTCATTTGAGTAGAGAACAAAAAAAAGTACCGGGTCCAATTTAGATCCCTGGGGAACTCCGTTCTTGACTTCCTTTTACTCATTTTCAATTTTCACATGAAAAGTTCTTACGCTTAGGTAGTCTGTTAGCCAGTTACCCAATTTACCTCGAATACCAATTTTCTCCAGTACTGCTATAAGTTTTTGATGATGAAGGGTATCAAAGGCTTTACTAAAGTCCATGAATAACACCAGTACATGATGATTTTTGTTTAGGCTTTAATGAATTGTGCTAGCGAATTCACCAAGAAGCTTCCCAGTACGTTTGTTTTTTTGAAAGCCGTACATAACAAACAATGTACATAGAATGGTGTTACGTTCTATAAAACTTACCAGACGTCTTGTCTTATTACTTCCTCCATAAATTTTTCAATTGCAGGTAAGATCGAGTTCAGTTAATTTTTTTATGCATTTTTATTTATATTACTTAATTTACTCTTAAATGCTATACAAAAAAACGCTTAAAAATTAGCTTAATTAACTTAAAATTATGTTATTCTAACTTACTGGCCCCATGCGGGCACTCTAAGTTAAACCTAGCACTTAAACTATGTCTTTCGACGTATCTCACAGTCTATATTTATTTTTACATTCATTGAAACTAAAACTAAGAAAATAAATTTTATGCAAAAACTTAGTAAATGGACATTTTTTGTTTAATAGTATAAAAACTTAAAACTAAAATCTTACAGACTACCTAAAAATAAATCTTAATCTACTTAACCTACTTACATCTAATACATTATATATACATACATGATATATATATACCTAATATATATATATATGCATGTATATATATGTTTTTTTTTTATAATTTTTAATTTTTATTAGTTTTTTTTGTTTTTGTTTTTATATTTTTTTTTTTTCTTAAGTCTAACTTACTCCTACTTAAAACTTAAAACTATGTAAGCCGGCCATGGCTAAAAAAAAAAACTTAGGCGACCCACTTTGCTTCACATGAAGCTACCAAGTATTGGAGGAATTCGACGACGAAGCATCCTCTCCTTCAAAAAGCCACCAAAATTTTTGGTGCTGCTGAGCAACATCCCTCATGTCGCGACTCCCTAGCGCCCTACTGAACCGGAGACGCTCCGCACTGCCGTGTGCGACGTCTCTGTCGTAGTTGAGTCGCCTGTCCGCAGCTGTTCGAGCAACGTGGAAGATTAGCGGCACCGCCAATCTGTCCTGGATCAGACCTTTACTATCTAGATAGGGGAACGCTTCTGGAGGGACATAGCCGTCAAAGCGAACTCTCTCGTGATACATATAATTAGGGTAGTAAGCCCCGGAGATCAGGTTGTTCGACGATGTCATTGCTCTTGCAATGTGCCTTCGAGTCAACTTAATAACAAAATTGTCCACTCTTATTAGGTTCGCCCTATTGTACAAGACCTCATTGCGATAGAATTTTATGTACTCAGACTCTGGTGTTCTGTATAAGCGAAGACAAGCCCTAAGGCAAGCCCTCTCAAACACCCGAATCTTTTCCAATAAACTTGCTCTCACGTTGAACCACACGGGACATCCAAATACTAGCATAGGCCGGATAAGGGCCATGTAGCAGATCACCTTCACCCTCGCATCGAGTTGGCTGTTGTAAAACAGTCTCCTTGTAAGGGCAAAAGCACCTCTGGCTCTGGCCAGAGCAACATCTATATGTTTGTTAAAATACAGATATTGATCTAGCCAGATCCCAAGGTATCTGACTACATTTCGACAAGCAAGTGGCTGTCCATGTTGTCCGACGATAGAGAACTTTCGCCAATTCTTTCTGGTATCCCTAGAGGCCCCAGACAAAGGCGTCCTAAACAGAATGGTTTCCGACTTCTGAAAGTTGATTTTCAACCTCCAGTCATCGCAATATTGTTTAATTTTGTCGAAGTCACGTTGCAAAAGTGTATTAATGACCTCAACCTTTGGACCTGATCTGTACGCGATTAAGTCATCTGCGTACGCTATGGCATGGTGAAGTGAACCTATCAGATCACTTGTGTAAATGTTGAATAGGATCGGCGAATTTACCGCACCCTGTTGCAGATCGTTTTTAATGTTAAATGTTCCAGCGGAAGTCACATCGCCATTCTTCACGATGAACTGTCTACTAGAGAGCATATCAAAAAGAATATACAACAGTGGTTTACTAATGCCCAACCTTTCCAACTTGAAAAAGAGTCCTTCTAACCATACGGTATCGAATGCCTTTTCCAAGTCAATCAGGCAGGCACCAGTGCACTGTTTCTTGCCTTTGTTCCATTGGATATCAGAAACCAGTTTAGACGCAGCATGAATGATATCATGCCCCGCCTTGAAACCGAATTGATTATCCGGAACTATATGTTTGTCCTCAACCCACTTAGTCAGGGCTCTATTGATTACCTTCTCGAAAACCTTACTGACGTTTGGAAGAAGACTGATCGAGCTCCTATAGCCTCTACTTTCTCCTGCGGATCTTCGATCACAAAGAAATTGTCATCATCAACTGCCTCATTTGGATCGATACCTTGCTGCTACAAGTATTTGTTCGTTGTTCATCGTTCGGGCGATTTTGAGACATGGAAGGTCGTTTTGATTATTTCTCCGAAATATTTTATTTATTTGCGGGAACATATTCGGGTTGCTGGTGTTTACAGCCCGAATTTTGTTGTTCCAATACAAACTTACAGAGTTTCTGTAATTTTCCTTTATTAATGTTTGGAGGTTTTTGATCGACGACTTTAGTGTCATGATCTCCGGGTTATGTCTGTCTGTTTTTAATCTTGACAGCAGTCTACTTTTATGTCTGTTCAGTGCGTCAATAGTTGCGTTGCGGAATAAGTCTTCGTCGTCAGATTGTTTCTACCGATGTATCGTTTTGTCCATTGTTCGTTTAATTGTCTTGTCCATTAGTCTAAGATACCTGTCAATCTCCTCGTTTGACAGATTTCTGTTGGACGGTGAGTAGAGCGAATTCGAGGAGAGTGCTCTAGTCAGTGTTCTGTTGAAGTGGGTCCAACGCACCCTACTATAATTGTAGGAATGCCTTTGCACAAACTCATCCAATTCCGCAATTTCGTTGGGAACAGTTATTTCGGTGCTGAAACCGCAATGGTCACTGTCATACACGAAAGTGCGTAGACAGTTTGTAGTTTGTTGGTTAGTGCACGTCAGTTGTATTCGTGAATCGAATAGCAGAAGATCCAGATAGGACCCGTGTCTGGGAAACGACGGACTATCCGTCGCTTTGAGACCGAGTCGATTCATCACACTGTGCTGACCCCACCAATTGAATAGTAGGTTCCCTCTAGTATTTGGTGTATTATTTCCCCAATCACTATGTTTGGCGATAATAAAATAGTTGTCTTCCAATTCCAGCCTCAGGAATCGAAAAAGTGTCTCGAGCTCTGAGATGAATAAGGTGGATTGAGTAGCCTTAGGTGCATAGACAGACACCATGTACAGCCGCTTTCCACTACGGAGGGGAATATACACGATGCATGCTTCCAGCACTTGGAACCTACGTACTAGACGACTGTATACTCTTTTAAAACGTATACCTTTTCTTACGAAAATCGCAACGCCACCTCCCTGAATGGAGTTGGGTCGGTATTTTGTATCTTCTGTGCCTCATTTTGTGTTTTTTGGTAAGCTTAGTTTCGCTAACCAAAAGCACATCAGGGGCTTGGTCTTTAAGCAACTTAAATAATGCGACTCGTCCTTCGAACCTAATCAGTGCATTAACATTCACTGCAAGGACCTTCAGGGTTTGCCATATACGTACCCATTACCACTGGAGGTGCGTTAGGCTCGGCAGCAGTGCGAATATTTGATCTACCCGCGTTGCCTGTCCCTGTATTTGACGTTGAAGCTGAGCCATCTGCCCCTGAATAGAGAGCAAGATAGCCAGCATGTCAGGTACAGGTTCCGGTGCTCTAGGCGCTGGGGCCTGAGATGCAACCTTCGCTTGCTGTACCGTATTTCCCCTACCTGCCGCCATTTGGGCGTAGGTAACTTGGGGAGTAACGGCTGGGTGGACGTTTAACTTCCACTTTCTGCTGCCGAACCAAATTTGCTCTTTTTATGTATTGGAATTTGGGACAACCTCGATAGTTTGCGGTGTGTCCCGTGTTCCTACATAACGCACAAGAGAGTTGGCTTTTTTCTGACGCTCCGTTCATACCTAACCATTCCTCAGATTTGTGGTTCTTTCCACACTTTACACATCGAGGCTGCATTTCGCAGTTCGACTCGGCGTGCCCGAACCTTTGGCAGCGAACACATTGTAAAATGTTGTCGCTCCGCTTTACTCTTTCCCATGACACAATCTGGTAGTCCAGGACTTTTATACTCCTTAGACCATCCAGTTTGCTATTGGGAGTCAGCTGAACCAGGAAGAAAGGCAGTTTGCGCTTCTCCCTTCTGGCTCTAGCCGTAACAAATGGCTTTACTCCCACGAATTTGAGATCTTCGCACTCCTTCTCTTTCAGCAGTGCAAGGAGCTCCTCCGGATCAGTCGACGGCTCTAATCCCCTCAGCAGCATTGTTTGCAGCTTTTCACCCTTAGGGGTGTAGGAGAAGAACTCCGTCGTCGAATCCTTTAAAAGGTTTTTAAATTTGTGGTAGCTCTCCACTGTGTTACAGTGGATCGCGTGCCTATCTAAACCTAATCTTTTTATAAAAAAATTACAGCCTATGGCCGTCTTACACAGTTCGATTGTGTCCTTTAATTCCACTTTGAAAGTATTAATTGGAGGTACTTTCTGTCTGTTGATTTTCTGCTCTTGTCGTTGTTTCTGGTGCTGCTGCTGTTGTTGTTGCTGATTTTGCTGCTTCTACTGCTGTTGTTTCTGGGATTTGTGCTGTTGATGCTGTTGTTGCTGCTGCGATTGTGATTTTTGTTGTTGCATATTTTGCTTTAGTTGTGTCTGTACTTGTTTTTTCATTGCCACTTGTGTTGGTTTTTGTTGTTGTAGCGGATTCTGTTTATCCTCGCTATTTGTTGGCTGTTGCTGAGAGTTCAGGAGCTGTTGTTTTTGCTCCAACTGTCTTCTTGTCACTTGTTTGGCTTTAATACCAAGTACTTTTTGTTGCAGCTCTTTAATATTGCTAGTAAGTGCATATACTTCTTCCTCCTCATCATCTGACTCTGTGGCCGCCAGAGATTGGAAGGTATTCTCATCCCCACCGTCAGACACATATGGAAGATATTCCTCCTTGTCTGAATCAGCTGCTGCCTTTCGTGACGTTGTTGGCGCCTCTTCCCTTACTCTACCGGGCAGCTTTTCAGTAGAAGCTGTTAGGGAGAGGCGCTTTACACGATTCTGAGTTGGCTTCAGCCTCCTCATTCTCTTCTTTGCAATGTTATCAGATGACAACATGCCATCTGCTGGTCCCGCTATTGAAATAGCGGGCCGCTTGTTTGCACTCATTTTCTGCACACACTTTCGTATTCAATAGTTTGATTCAATTATTGAAAATATTCACTAAAACTATACGGGAATCGAACCCACGCCCCTGTTTTATCAACCGAACACCACTACAAATGCGCCACTGGAGCACTTAACCAAACTGCCGCTAATTTTCTTTTTGATAATTTTTTTTTTTTCTTTTTTTTTGCACTCACTTTAAAGAGAAGCCGAATCACGATTGTTCTCCTCGGAGGTCTGTGAACGACTGCAGATAAGATCGAATTGGCCTATATCCTTTTTTGAACCACATTTGTAAATAGGACGCACTATGGCTGTCTTGAGAGCAACACGAATCTTTCCTTGATGTAAACTCAAGTTTATAATTTTCGAAATTATTGGAGCAAAATTGTCGGCTTGGATTTTCAACTCAACTACTCTTATGCCATCAAATCCTGCAGATTTATTAATATCAAGATGTCTCAAAAACTTGTGTACCTCCTCAGTATTTGCATCCTCTATGTGAATAGAGTTAGATTTCGTGGCGCCAACATGATCTGAGGTAGTTAAGTCACAGTTATGCAAAATCCGAATTGTCCGTTCTGCGAAATGTTCAGGAAATGCACTAGAAATTGAGAGTTTGATTCCCTTTTCGCAAAGGAGGAAGATGACGTTTCCAGCACACTTCCTTTGGACATGGGCCATATGACTGATGAAGGTCTTTTCAATTACTCGTTTTCACGTAAATACGTCGCTTCCATTTTTACCTTACATAATAATTGTATGCATAAACTCTTTAGCCCGTACAACTAATAAAAAAAACAGAAAATGTTTCACAAGATTTGTGCGTTGTTGCTCTTCACCTACTTTCTGTTGACAATGATTCAACCTTACATGTAATTATATAATTTTAATTATATATGTTTAGCGGTTAAATTTTACTGAAAGCCTTGAAAATTTAACACGAGTGTGTGTATATATAAATTAATAATGAAATACTGTATACGAGCATGGCATCTAATCGACTTAACCTTGTTTGAGACTTTCAAATTACCAGCACCGCATTTTAAAATATTCTCTAGTCACAAAAAACAAAGCATTTTAGCATAATTTCAAAGGAAAATCACAACCGCATGTCCCAGGATTGCTAAAATCATCAAGAGATACTGAAAAATTGGATTATTCTACAACTAAAACAAGCTCCACGAAATACCCTTGCATTTAGCACATTAATCAAGAGATGGTTAAAATGGAAAATGTTCGTTGAAACTTGGATTGTATCAGCAGTCTGCAGCAGACTACCAACTTTATAAAGATGAAACTGCTATAACACATCACGTTAACCATCGATTAGAACATAAACTTGTGCAGGGACTACCACCTAAAAGCTAGCGTTTTGAAATAAGAAGACCTGAAAGCGTATAAAGCGAATACAAGTTAATTTTGTGTGTGTCTTCTGAGCAATATGGTAGAACACCCTGTAATCATTGTACTATACTACCAATAAATAAATAAATCATAGGTAAGACAGGAGACTTAAATTAGTACATGGGACCAATGAAATATATTTCCTCCCTTTCGAACTATCATGCTATCGATTCTGGAAAAGCAGTTATAAAAGATAATTTGTAGAAGAAAAACTACAACTGCATCTAGAACACATACATACATGCGTTCGTACAAAGTACTGAGTTTCTTGCATACAAAAGGATATCTTCACGACAAACAAATAAACCACCAAACCAATAGTCTTACATCCTAACGACCCATCCACCCCATTATTACCGGCTTGTCAGCAAACATACGTTCTGCGAAAGTTTTCGCTTTATGAGTCACTCGCGACTATAAACTTTCTCCTGCAGCCCCAAAACGAATAAACTTGTATCTCGTGTAATCAAAAATAGCATTGCTACGAGTATTTCCCGGCTTGCACAGGGATACGAGTATCTACATTCTACATAAATACAAACGTAGTAGCATGTACGGATATCTATGCATGAGCGCGTTGATATTTACTCGTATCTTTGGGATAATAACGCAAGTATACGACCATAGGAAAACCTTTATGGCATGGCGCAGAACAACTCTGCACTACACTATCAGACTTTGTGAATTTAAATCCTTCGAGAACAAAAGGAAATGAATATTAGTCCCCAACGCTGCACCAGATACTGAATAAACGAAGACGTCGTCGTAAATTTACAATGACTACCAAGACCAACCATTCTGAAACTACAATTCTGTAATTAGTTTGAAGACGCTCCAGTGCTTCAGTGCTTCAGTGCTTCAGTGTTTCAGTTCCAGCAACAAGAAAATACTCGCTCCTGGCACAACCCAATTTCAATTATGTGCTGAAGAAATTGTTACTTTTTACCTAAATGACCGCAATGCCATGCTACTCGTACTTGCTTATCGCCAAAGCTGAAGCCAAAACCAAAACCAAAACCGTAGCCAAAACAACCCAAAATGCACATTAAATCTACAAAATTTGGTGTGGAAGCTGACACTATTCGAACTATAGTACTTATATTCGTATACTACTATGAGTGTAGTTGCACTCAATTTAAACACTCTCTAAAGGCCTCTACGAATTGGGATGCCCCAAAGACTCATACACATAGTCCTACCGGTTGGATTGTGAACGAGGTGTGTTGCAAAAATGTCCACCCTCTCACAAAGACCCACATAGAACGAGGGTTGCTTAATACTACATATATTCTACTTCAACACACACATTATAGAGCTAATGCAATATAGAAAATTGGGTAATAAATTCCAGGATACAGGCGAGGCATTCATTTATGTCTTCTTAAACGAGTTCTTTTAGGCACTTGTCCAATTTAATTTTCAGCTTCCATTATGCCCCAGGGTAATGTTATGACAACAAATAAATTCCGGATGAAATAAAAGTCCACAAAATACTCTCGTACAGTTTGCAAGATGACTGGAATGGATAGTTGCTGAATGAGCTGACCATGTAGGAAAACTATAATATTTTGCAGCAACCTAAGCCATTATCACCGTTTCTTCCTTCTAAGTGTGATTATTATTTTATTTGAATACTCTCGTACCTACTTCTACTTGAAGTAAACCGCTCCGAATCTCAAAATAATTCCTTTAGACAACATCAGAGCCTGAGAGCAGCAGCAGTATGATGACATTATACGAGTATGCTCACTTTCTAGTTTCTACTCACCCGTCGCGGTCGTGGCTCTTGAAAGGAACAATGATCCTTACAGAACAACAGCGTAGGATGCGATGCGCCGAAGGAAAAGGCACAAAACACAAAACGAATAATTATGTACGTACTCGTGCTCGTACTCATATTTCAGCTTAAAATTGTTCGTATTCACCGTGTCGGATGCGGTGAATACGTGAAGAAATATTTTGCTGAACAGGTCCAAGGTTCACCGGGATATTCCCTACTTGTTTCCTGAATTGCACTTTGGGCACTAGCCTCACATAAATCTACGCTACTCGTCTACCCTCTCTCATCCGCCTACAAATAAACACCCTCCCGGACGATTTTAATATCGTCCTCGTAGTCAGGTGGGTAGCAGGGGAACTCTAAGAGCTTTCTTTCGTTGTTCTCTCATAGAATTCACCTTGATGACAGTGATGGCTTTGAACGACGACGACGACAACGAAGGTGAGAATGGTGCTATTAATTTGGTTTATGTTCTGCCACACTGCGCTCTAGCACCGAAAATTATGATCGTTAATTGAGTTCTTTTCACTTTAGTTATCTTTGGTACAGCTCCATGTATATGTATACTCTACTGTGCACTTTTAAAGGAGGTACGAGTATCATTAATATTTTAAGCGATCCATACCCCTTCGGGACTTGTAAAGTTCTCGAACTACTCATATTTCCGGTCGCCATTCAATTCAATTCATTTACATTTTCTTTTTTTTTTTTTCCTTTGGAGAGCATTCAAAAAGGATACCACATGCAAGGGGACAGATACTCGTAGTTTTCATTCGCTTCCACTTGACTTAAAATAAGATAATTACAATTTAATTAATCTAATTGAGACGATATCCTTTTAATTGTCACCAATTCTGGTAGGCCAAAGGCGGCCAGGATCACGAAATGGTTTTTTTTGTTTTTTTTTTTTTTTTTTGTTTCTGTCGCTTTTGTGGTGTTTGCGCGTTCGTTTGCGCGTTAATGACTCGAAGTGGTCCTTGCATGCAAATGCAAATAGGGGGCGGGCGCGAGGAAAACTCTTTAAACTTTTTTCATGGTGCTGCTGGAAAATTAGAGGGGAATTTAATTACAATGCTGTCGGTGTTGTTTGAGAGAAAACCAAAAAGTGAAATACGCCCGTTTTACCAACGCAAACTGGTCGATTAAGGACATTCGTAAGCAATGCCTCCCCCCCGTTTCATGTGGAAAACGTGCAACAAAAAACAAAAATTGAGCTTTACATGAGGTAGGTTCTCGCATGTATTAAATTAACATACGTGTTGTATTTGGGCATACCTTTACTTAACCTATAAAGAATGCGTTTTGAAAATATTATTTTGTCCTAACAACTACCAGGATATTTTATTTATTTTTTTCATATTTCCACCTGCTCTTAAGATTCCAAAGTCTTCATGAAGGGTCCTAGATTTCTACAGAACGGACCACGATACCGCCGTAAGTCTATACCCCGGTAACTGGCATAATTTTTTAATTTTTTTAATTTTGGTGGGGCTGAGGCCCCCATTTATTGGCTTAATACAAGCTTAATCTAACTTAAAAACTAACAGAAAGACTTAAGAGCTAGTGACTAAGGAAGTGATGGAGGAGATCTTGTTTGAGACGAGGAGTGCTCAGGTGGAAATGAAAAAGGGAGAGGTTTGAGTTGACCTTTCGGAGCATTCGGGAGATACGAGGGCGGGTCAATAAGTCCGTGACTTCTTGAATTTCTGACCTCTTTACTGAAACAGCAACACTGCTCCTGTCAACAGGCATCTGTCAGTTGACTCCTGTCAAAATTTAAACTTGCTGCGTCAATTAGTTTGTGTTTGACAGCTATTTTTATCAGACTACTCACTAATTTGAGGAGAAAATGGAAAAAAAGTGAATTTCGTGTGCTTATTAAGCATTATTTCTTGCGAAAAAAAACCATTACCGAGACCAAGGCTAAGCTTGATAAATACTATGGGGACTCTGCACCATCGATTTCAATGGTAAAAAAGTGGTGAAGATGCCGAACGTCCTGGACGCCCAGTTGAGGTCTCTACACCCGAAACAATCGAAAAAATTCACGATATGGTGTTGGCCGACCGAAGATTGAAAGTGCGAGAGATTGTGGAAGCCGTAGGGATCTCGCATGGCTCAGTGGTTTCAATTTTGAATGATCACTTGGGCATGAGAAAGCTTTCCGCAAGATGGGTGCCGCGTTTGCTCACAGTCGACCACAAACGCAATCGTGTAACAACTTCACAGGAAGGTTTGGCGTTGTTTAATCGCAATATGGAGGAGTTTTTGCGCCGTTTTGTAACCGTGGACGAAATATGGATCCATCACAACAAACAACAGTCAAAACAGTGGGTTTCTAAGGGTGAATCGGCGCCAAAGAAGGCCAAGGTGGGTTTGTCAGCCAATAAAGTTATGGCGACTGTTTTTTGGGATGCACGCGGGATAATCCACATTGACTACTTTCAAAAGGGAAGAACAATCAATGGGGAATATTATGCCAACTTATTGGACCGATTCAATGACGGTTTGAAAAAAAAAACGACCTCATTTGGCCAAGAAAAAAGTTCTTTTCCACCAAGACAATGCAAGGGTGCACACATGTGCAGTTGCCATGGCAAAAATCCATGAATTGGGCTATGAATTGCTCCCTCATTCACCCTATTCTCCAGATTTGGCTCCGAGCGACTACTTCTTGTTCCCAAACCTGAAGAAATGGCTTGGTGGAAAAAGATTTGACTGCAATGATGAAGTCATCTCGCAAACAAAGGCCTATTTTGAGGACCTCGACAAATCATTTTTTTTGGAAGGGATAAAAAAATTGGAGAAGCGTTGGACAAAGTGTATAGAGCTCAAGGGAGACTACGTTGAAAAATAAAATTATTTTTTTATCAAAAAATCTGTGTTTTAATCCAAAATCAACGACTTATTGACCCGCCCTCGTAGGTTCGTTGGAGCCATAAGAGGTGCGGTGGACCGGTAGATAGAAGAGGCGAGGACAACGTAGATTTCGGGGGTTGGTATTGAAGGAAATGGAGTTCAAAATGGATGCACAGTCGATGGAACCTGAGAGAAGACGATGAATGAAAAGAACGTCAGCAATATTCCTACGTTCTTCTAACGAATTCATATTTAGAAGTTTGAGACGGTCTTGATAGGGAGGTAAGATTAAAGGGTCGTTCCATGGCAGGCCACGGAGGGCAAATCGGAGGAATCGACGTTGAATACCCTCGATTCGGGAAACATGAACCCGGTGAAAGGGAGACCAAGCTTGACTGGCATACTCAAGCAGGGGGCGAACAAAGGTAATATAGAGAGATCTGGTTACATACGGGTTGGAAAATTCCTTGGACCACCGTTTAACAAAGCCAAGTGATGAGTTGGCTTTGAGGATCATCTTATCGATATGCGAACGGAAATTAAGCTCACAGTCGTGCCAAGGTCTTGAAAAGACTGAACCAGGGGAATTGGCTGACCATGGAGAAAATAAAGTCGAGGAGGAGATGGGTTGCATTTACGTGAGAAGGTTATAGATTGACATTTGGCTATATTAAGTTCTAGGCAGTTTTTGAGGCACCAGATTGAAAACCGATCAAGGTCTTCTTGAAGAAGGGCAGAGTCCTGGGGAGAGGAAATAGATTTAAAAAATTTTGTGTCGTCAACGTAAAGGGAGAGGAAGGAGTGTTTAATGAACCTCTCAACATCGTTGATAGTTGGAATGAAGGGAAGAGGGCCAAGATGACTGCCTTGTGGAACTCCAGATGAGGCCAGGAATGGAACAGAATGGTCGGATCTAAGCCGAACACTATAATATCGGTTTACCAGGTAAGAGGAAATCCATTTTAAAAGGAGAGGCTCAAAGCCGTGAGCAGACAATTTGAAGAGGATCAATTGATGAGATATCTTATCAAACGCTTTAGTGAAATCAGTTGCGATAACATCGATTTCTTTGCCATTTTATAAGGCTGAGAGAGCAAAAGACACGAATTCAACTAGATTTGTGATAGTCGATCTACCTTTTAGAAAACCATGTTGTCGGGGTGAAATAAAAGGCTTGCATTTGAAGCTTAACGCTTCGTATAAAATGCTTTCAAAGAGTTTGGGTATATGAGAGAGTTTAGCAATGGGACGATAATTGGTAGCTTCATGCTTAGATCCCTTTTTGTGTATCGGGATTATAAAAGAGGTCTTCCAAATCTGGAGAAATTCACCCTATGTAACTGATAGACGAAAAAGGTAGGAAAGAAGTAGAGACAGGTTGGAAGAGCATTTTTTAAGAAACATGGCGTGGAGTCCGTCTGGGCCAGGTACAAATTCATCCTTAAGATTTTGTAACTTTTCTTCAATAACTGCAGGATCGAAATTTTGAGTGAGAAATAGAGAAATATGGTAGATCATTGAAGTAAGAGGGATCTGGTACGAAGGTGTTATTGGCAAATGATTGCTTGAAAAATGTAGCAAAAAAGTTGGCGTTGGTAGGAGGATCACATGAAGTTTTGGTTTCGAAAGCGAGGGAGGAAGGATAACCATCAGTCTTACTTTTGCAATTGACAAATTGAAAAAAGGACTTGGGGTCATTTATGAGATTGGTTTGCGCACTATTCAGGTAGCGTGGATAGAGGGGGTTATAGAGTCCAATGAAATGAAGATATGTGCGTAGATAATTTGAATAGTCGGAAGAAGAGTGGGTGCGAAGGAATACCGCCCATAACTTGTTTCTTTTGTTTCGTAGAGAGCAAAATCTACGATTATACCAAGGAGGGGATGTAGAAGAAGTTTTATGGCGGGAGTAAGGCACATAAAGGGAGATGGATTTGAATATTTCTCTGTAAAAAATGGAGAGGGCATCAACCAGAGATAGATTGGTAAACTCAAAAGAAGCACTGCTTAGATAGGTATTAGTTTTACGGAAATTAGCTTCGTGAAAATTGTAAGAAAATAGAACTGCGCGTCAAGGCGACTGGAGGGGAGAGTTGTGGGAAAATGAGAGAAGAAGTGGAGGATGGAAGTTATCAATAGCTGAAAGAGATAGGGGACAACACGATACTGAGGAGTTGATGGGATCAGTTGTGAAGATAAGGTCTAGTTGCCTTTCCATATAGTTGGAAACGCCACTGACTTGGCATAGACTAGAGTCTGTTAGCCGATCTAAGAAGAGGCATTCCTTAATAGAAATGGGATTGGAAGCGATGAAAAAAGATAGGTCTTCAGATGAAGTCCACTTCAGCTGAGGCAGATTAAAATCGCCGAAGACAATGATATCATCAAACGAGTCTGATAAGTCGATCAAATTGTCAATTGCTGCAATAGCAAGTTGGTAGGATTCGATAGGTTGCGCCGGAAGAATGTAACAACACATAACGTACAAGCATCTACGAGTGAGGGTTATTTTAACCGACACAAAGTCGAGCTTAGGTGAAGATGATGTTGCAACGAGAGAGGAGTCCAAGCTGTTGTGAATAGCCAGTAGGACACCTCGACAAGGGGATTCATTCAAGGGGGGTGCGCGATCATCATCCCGAAAAACATTAAAAGAAGGAGGGAATAACTCCTGGTTTTTTATGTTGGGGATAAGATTAGTTTCGGTCAGAGCATACTCGTAGATATCAAATGGGAGAGCATGAGATTGGCGGAAAACAGCGTGGGTTTTAGAACGGAGTCCTCTTACGTTCTGGTAATAGAAGGTGAGAGGGAGGTTTTTGACAAATTTATCATGGTCAAGGCGACTGCGTTGGAGGTGTGAGACTCTTTTAGAGTGTACATAGTGGCGAAGAGCGGCAAGATCGTCTGCAACTTTTTGGGGGGGCGTATTGAAAATCTCGTGATACTTTATATAAAGTTTCCTGAGACTGGTAACGTCGGTAGGAAGGCCTGACGCTTGTTTTTGTTTTACCCTCGTAGCACACTGAGTCGGATTTATCGTGCAGATAGGCGAGATATAGACGTATATTCTCATATATCTTAGCGACATTCGGTGGTATCGCTAGTTTGCTGCGTTAATTTAACAGTGGGTGGCGATAGGGGGTCAATAGAAGAGGGAGTGGTTAATGGGTTTGGTGTCGCAACGGCTGGTTTTTCTGAAATAGGGTTTAAAATGTGAGAACTAATGAAATTGGGATACTTAGCTCCAGTTCTGAGGTCGAAATTAGGGAAAGGCGTGTGTGTTAGGGGTTGAATGGTGGGAGATTGAGTTGTAGGGGTTAAGTCAAAAGAGACACGTTGACGTTGGGGCTTGATTTGGGGTGGAATAGGGGGAGTTGGAGTTTGGGTGGGCGGCTTAAAATTAGGAAAAATAGTTGTTTTAAAACTCCAATTGGAGCTGGGTTTGTTGTTGGAAGAGGAGGTGAGTTTTGGCAAATTGGATTTATTTACTAACTTATTTGTTGGTTTAGGTATAACGGACTGCTTGGCTTTATCCTGCTTCTTGGGCGTATTTTTCAACCATTTGCAGACACGCATCTTTCCAAGATTGAAATTGTTGCTGGCAGGATTATGGAATAACCATTCGTACTTGGTTGGAAGATTGAGCTTGAAGCTGCGCTTGTTTCTGTGGTGAGATGTAGGAAGCAAATTTCAGTGGCTAATGGTAATGTCATATTTCTTTTCGAAGAAATTTGAGATCCAATCAACATCAGCGTTTAGGGGGGCGCCTTTGATAAGAAGCGTAGTGACCAATTGATTCTTCGAAGCAAGCTTATCAAGTCTACGTTGCCATTCGGAAGGTGTCCAAGTTGAATTAAAATGACTGATAAGCTTCCGTGGGGCAGCGATTGGAGGAGCTGACATAGAAATATTTTCTGCTGTTAAGTTGGAAGAAACTTCGCAGGAATCAGTGGGTTGAACCATCCGCAGATGACTTATATGTGGGGGTGAGCGTGAATCCACTTCAGGTTCCATTAATTCAGCCATGAGTGATGTATTGTAGGGAACATTCTGGTAAGGCTGCGGCAAGTTTTGTGTATCAATGATTTTGCTGTTTATTGTTGCGATGTGATGTTCAATATCGCATACGAGGGATCGAGTCGCAGTAAGTTCGTCGCCGACATCGTTCACTTTATCGAAGATAACTTCGAGCATGGGATCACAGTGTTTGGGAGAGAGTTGTTTGTGTGACGACGACTGAAAATGAATGTCTATGTCGTCACGCAGGGAGTTTATCATCTCGCAGGTTTTTTGGTTGAAAATAACCTGCGGAGAACACATAGCTTTAATGTCAATCAACACTTTATCGAGGTGACGTAAGGGAGTTTCTTCATTCCTGGATCTCCCGGAGTCTAACTCTATAAGACCAGCAATTTGTTTGTCCATGTGCTTTACTTTTGATTTAATTACATCGGCTGAGTTCTGCACTGAGTTACGTAACTCTTCAACACTTTTAACACTGTTTTCTATTACCGAAATTTTATCCGTAATCTTTTTGGCGAGTGCGTCCTGGTAGGAGTCATTTGAATCACTTAGGCATTTTATTGCCAAAAGCACGTGTGAAAGTGAGATACTCTTACACTCATCACAGAAGAAAAGTAGGTTATCGGAAAATTCTTTAATAAACACCGTGTTTCTTTTATTTAACCCGTGCTATTTTAAGACGGCTGTTAGCTAAGGTCAGAGGACAAGACTATATAGTTCCTTGTTCCCTGACCATCGGATGAAGTACCTGACTTCGTAGTGTGAGTGCATTTAATGCATAAAAAACTGTACCCAAGCATGTAAAGCTGAGGATTAAACCAGTCAAGACTTCGTTCAAGTGCTCAGGCGGGGTCCGTCGTATTCCACACTTACCCTGGTATATCAATTCTGCTGCGGCGGATACTCCCTCCATACTACTCGTGGGACCAAATTGCGACGATGAACAAACAAAATGGAAAGAATAAAAGCAACAAAAATACGGACATTAATAATGCCCAAAGACGACCTGACCTGGCACTTAGCGATACCAGGCAACCGACAAGATAGGTTCCGAGACTGAAGAAAAACTCCTGCCCACTGATTCGGACATGACTGTAATGCATAAATTAACTCAGAAACCAGCCGGAAGCAAACGTCTAAGCACACTTATAAGAGGTAAAAGAAATTGCAATGTTTCCCAAAGGTTTCTGAGTTAGATGATGAGAAAGGATCCCAGCACGCAGGAGACGGTGCACTGATCCGAAGACAGTAAAGGCATCCGAACCTTTGATAGCGCCCATAGCTCCAGAACTTGATACGTACTCGTACGAAGCAAAATGTACAGGGCAAACGATGGAGAACCCCACGGATCAAAAATAGACTAAAGCCGTTCAGGCTGACAAATTCACATCAAAGATGACCCCACAGACGACGAGTTGTCAGCAAAGCTGAACCTTCCGTCAACCGCGGGACTATCAGCCGCAAACGACAGGGGTCAGGAGATGATATCAAAGCGGAAAAAGCCATCGACTGGTTTCAAGAGCACCCTCATAGAGCAGCAAGTAGCCATCGTCGACCTTCAAAACCCAGACGGTAAAACTATACTTGAGGACTGTCGCAAAACTCGAGGAGCACATATTGAAAAACATGATGGACTACATTGAAATCAACTGCACGGAGGAATTTGTTTTCGACGAAGCGGCCTCGAAAAACGGGGTTAGGATGGTTGGTTGCGGAAATGAACTATCTCTGAAGTTCCTCAACGAGAACATCTTCAAAGAATTTTGGCAGGGAATCTCGTTGATGATTACTCCCCAAACCGACTCCACTTCGCCATTAAATTATGGGTCCCTCCTCCTGCAACTTACGAAGTAGCCAACATCGTGAAACTGATCGTGATACAAAATCTAGATCTTGCTGTAAAAGAGTGGATGTTACTCAACCGTAGAAAGAACCACAGCAATGCACTACAAAGAGCACAACATGACCGCCTTGCTAGATATCGAAGGAGCATTTAATAATGTAAGCACGGGATTTATAAGGACGGCCTTGGACCAGCTCCATGTAGAAGCAACGATAGCATAACAGAATTTGGGAGAAACACAGTCAAGAAAACGATTGCAAGAGGAATTCTACAAGGAGGAGTGATTACTCCCGTTCTGTGCCATCTTGTTGTAAACTACATCCTCACAAGTTTCGAACAGAAGTGTGTTAAGGCAGTAGCCTACGGAAAACATCTTCTAATGATCAGCGAACTAATGGAGTCGGCTTTGAACACACTCGCAAAATGGGCATCACAAAACAGACAAGGACATCAAAAACAAAACTGACAACACTTCCTTTCGAACAAGAGGAATTAAACACGGAAAGCAAATATATGCGCCCGATATAGAAGGCCTCCTACGAGAAAAAAGGAAAGGAAAGCCCGGAGGAGATGGCAACAAACACGTGCGCCCCCGCATAAATCCTATTTGAACCGCCTATCAAATAAGCTAAAGCAAATGCTGCAAGCATATAAGAACCGTGAGACTTCTAAATACCTCGAAGGCTTGACTGCGGACAGGAGTTCCAATTAGTCGACTAAAAAACCTGTTATGCAATTGCCACCGATAAAATCAGCCAACGGCGAATAGGCAAAAGGAGACAAAGATAAAGCGAATTTATTTGCCGACTAATTGGAAGAAACTTTCAAACCGTTCGAAGGACGTCAATTGGCCCAAGAACTTAATCTCTGAACAGGATCCGACAACTACAATATAAAATCCGTATCACTGTCTGAGCTAAAAAATAATAAGGCTCCAGGATACAATTGAAATTCTAAAGGAGCTACCCCGAAAAGCGTTTGTCAAGCTCCTCCACATCATAAATGCTTCCGTGAGACTTTTATACGTTCCAAGCCAATGGAAAGTCGCAGAAGTCATAATGATTCCAAAACCGGCGAAAAGTCCAAACGACAAAAAATCACACAGACCCATTTCGCTGCTTGCCGATAATTTCAAAAGTCTTCGAAATTCTTCTGCCTAAACGTTTAAAATCGATAACTGAAGAAAGACGATTGATCCCGGCTCACCAGTTCGGCTTTAGGGTCAAACGTTCCACAATCGATCAGGTCTATCGGATAACAAATGTAATTGAAAACGCGCTAAAGAGAAAAAAGATACGAGTATGTTCAAGCGTTTTTCTCGATGTATCGCAAACCTTCGACAAGGTATGACACGAGGGCTTGAAGTATAAGCTACAACAAAATTTGCCGAGAGAATTGAATAGAATACACGAATCTTATCTTGAAAATAGACTGTTTCGGGTTAGATATGGGATTGAATACTTTGAATTCAAGGAAATTCAAGCCGGCGTTCCACAAGGAAGCGTACTGCGGCCATACCTATTCTTACTGCATACTAGAGACATACCTCTAGATGAAGAGACTGTGGTAGCCACGTCGATCCTCGCCACAGGACAAACAGTTGAATCCTCGACTGCAAAACTTCAACGAGCTCTGAACAAAATATTTGAGTGGACGAAGACCTGGCGAATCGTGCTAAGCGAAACTAAGTCAACACGCGTTAATTTCACGTACAGCAAGATAAACAACTTACCTTTATTCATCAACTCGGTACAAATACCGTATGCAAACAAGGCAAAATATTTGGGAATGACCCTAGACGCAAAACTGAAGTGGAAATCACACGTAAAAAAGAAACGTGAAGACCTCGAAATCAGGCTAAGAGAAATGAATTGGCTTATCGGAAGGTTCTCTAAACTAAGCACATATAACAAGTGCTAAAACCTTCATGGACTTATGGTATACAACTATGAGGTTGTACCAAACCAAACAATATGTCTGTCCTACAGACATTGCAGAACAAAGCGCTTAGAGCAATCGTAAATGCTCCATGGTATATAAGGAATAGCGATATTCGCCGCGATCTGGGAACTGCAAAACCGTGAAAGACGAAGTAAGAAGCTTGAGCTACTTGTTAAGGAAACTTAGTCGTAGTCTTATAGAAAATGGGAAGTTTTTTTAGTAAGGGCGTGCTTATGGTGGGCGCTGCTATGCCACTGTGGTAGGCAATAGGTGCTCGTGCTTATGGTGCCTGCTGTGCTGGTGTGGTGGTACTCTTATGAGCGCGTGCTTATGGTGCCTATGAAGGTTTTTACTTTACCGGCGCGCGCTCAAGGGGTTTTTGTACCCTTAAAATGTTCGTACACAGCGCGGGCGAAGGAAATTTAGGGAGGAAGAAAAGACAGGTACCGATGTACATTGTTTTTAAATGTTTGCAAGTTATAACGACCAGGAAACACAGAGGTCGGCAGGGCATTCCATAAGCGAGTTGTACGGCTTAGGAAAGAATCACGATATTTAAGAGTACGTCCGAAAATGGGCTTGAGGGTATACTGATGAGCATTCATAGCGAGACGGGTGTTACGGTTGAAAGTTTGAATGGGCGGAATGCTACTGGCAATTTCAATGGAGCACTGGTGGTGGAAATAGCGATAAAACAAAGTGAGACAGCAGACTTTACGTCGGTGTTCGAGGGTGTCAATTGATTGACTGATATTAGTATCACCAATGAGTTTTATCGCACGGTTTTGAATCCTATCTAGCAGGTGCAGAGATGTTTTGGGCGCACCCGACCAGATGTGGGAATTGTACTCCAATTTCGGGTGGATAAACGCCTTATATATTGAGGCCAGATCAGAGGGGGTGAAATATTTCTTACATCGCTTGAGGAAACCTAGACATTTCGCAGCATTTTTGGCGACATCGAATATGTGCTCATTCCAACGTAAGTTGTTACTGATACACATACCGAGAATGGAAAGTTTATCAGTTTCGACGATGCAAGTGTCATTCATGGATAAGGGCTGGGTGTTTGAATTTCGCTTTAATGACAGCAGACAGCATTGAGTTTTGGAAGCATTAAATTCTACTCGGTTGATAGTTCCCCAGTTGGTTATGCTGTTAATATCGGAATTTAATGAGCTTAGCATACGCTGCCGTTCCCGTTCTACAGCCGAAGAGCAGGGGCGTGAGTCCGGGAACGAATATGAGAAGCAGAGAGTGCTGTCATCAGCAAAGGAATATATTGGATTAGAGGTACCGGACAAGAGATCTTTAATGAAAATTAAAAAGAGTGTCGGAGACAGAACGGAGCCCTGGGGCACACCAGCATTTATTTTGTGAATATCAGACTTGAAACCGTCCAAGACAACTTGAATTGAACGTTCCGAAAGGTAATTTCTAATCCATTAAAGAAGAGAGTCATCGATCCCAAGAGCACGCATTTTCGACAAAAGAGCCTGATGCCAAACTCTGTCAAATGCCTTAGAAATATCAAGTGCAACTATCTTGCTTTCACCAGATTGATGTACGCTTTGGTTAAACTTTGGTTGGCTACGAAAACCATATTGCCGGTCATTGAGAAGTTTTCGTGTTTCGAGATATTTCATGAGCTGACGATTTATCAGCGTTTCCATGACCTTGGAAAGAAGGGACCTAAGTGCAATGGGTCTGTAGGAGGATAGAAAAGAAGATTCGCTTTTTTTAGGGACGGGCTGGACAAATGCTGTTTTCCATATGCTCGGAAAGAGTCCTAAAGAGTAGGACTGATGAAAAAGCTTACGCAGTGGTTTTGCCAGCGTAGAAGAACACCTCTTCAGAAGAAGGGGAGATATACCATCTGGACCAGCGGATTATGCATGTTGAGATCTTTGAGTACTCTTGCTGCCACACGAGTGCGAAAGTGGATTCGTCCCATTATAGATTCGACGCACTCAAGTGTAGGCGGGGACAAAGCACAGTCTGGGAGTGTTGAGCTAGCCGCAAAGTGTGCAGCAAGCAGATTGGCCTTGTCCAAAGAGCTGACAGCTGAAATGTCATTGTAAATGAGCTTTGGGATGGAGGATGAGGCAGAATTTCTATTGTTTTTGACGAATGACCAAAAATTTTTACTGCCTTTGGGACATTGCAGTATTTTTTGCCTCAGGTTTTGGTAGTATTGGAATTTCACACGCTTAAGAAAGGCGTTGCAGTCATTTCTGGCTCGTTTAAACTTTTTTCGGTTTTCCTCTGTCGGGTTGGTCTTGTAGGACCCAAAAAGCAGTTCTCTAACCCTGACAGCCTCTTTAGAGCTGGAGTCATACCATTCCTTTTCTTTTGGTTTGATACTCTTCATCCGATGAGGGATAAAGCATCTCATTCCAAAGAGAATAGTTTCTGTGATCATGTCAGCAACGGCATCCACGTCGTTATCGAGGAAACATAGCGACCAATTAAAATTCCTAAAGAAGCTGTTAAGACCGCTCCAGTTGGGTTCTTTTAGGAATCTTTTCTTTAACTGTGTGGTGGGTGTACGAGAAATTAGCTGATATGACACAGTGATCCGACGAGCCTAGAGGGGATATCACATTGACGTTGTATTTGCCGGTGTGTGAAGTTAAAAACAAGTCCAGGGTGTTGGCGGTATGACTGTAAACGTCTGGTATTCGTGTGGACTCTTGTACAAGCTGGGTTAAATTATTTTCTGCAGCGAAAATCTCAACACACCGTCCTTCGGGTGCTGTATATTGAAATCGCCCGTAATCACGATTTCAGTATGAGGATACAGGGATACAATTCTTTGAATGGAGTCAGACAACTGGAACAGACAGTTTGGGGCTTCTGTAAATAAAGCAGTAGGGGATAATTTGCTTACGGAGATGGAATTTTAACGACATGAAATTGAATTCCGGATTGGAACAGGGACTGCATTGTGGAGGAGTTTGTTAAGCTACATCACTACACACATAAATGGCGGGACCGCGATGGGGAAAGAATAGTGTCACTAGTTCGTAGCCAGGTAGTTTCAGATCAGGGTGATCTGAGAGATGTGGGCGGGGATCTACCTGTGTTTCATTAAGTGCCAAAACAGCTGGTCTTTACCTACAGACGTGGACGTATGCAGAAAAGTGATTACTTTTTAGCCGGCCTACATTGGCTACGTCCACCCTGAATTCCCTAGTCATAATTACAAAGAAACACAGTAAACACAAACACCGACGATACTAAACAGGGCTGCGAAGTGAAAATTCTGACGATGGTTTACTGAAACAAATTGCTGTAGGTGTTATGCCCTTACAACAATATGATACAGTGCACCAACAAAGTTGGTTGTTGTTACATACACTTAGTCACTGCCCGTACCGTCTGATAAATACAGTAACGGCAGTGACCGAGTGCAAGCAACAGTACTACGACCAGGAGCGGGAGAGGTGTAGGATTCCCACACTGTGTGATAATTTTTGTTTTTTTTTTCTATGGCACTGCACTGTTTGGTTTTTTTTTCCTGCCCACGGAAAAAAAAAAAAATTAGTATTATTAGTCTTCTTAAAATTAACGGTGTTACTCGTAGGATACAACTTTCATCCGAAGCTAAATATCTGGGAATCATCCCAGTTGTAAGAGTAAAATCGTAAAAAGAACCAAAAAATCTACGGAGCATTCTACACATTCCAAAGAATCTATTACATTACATTCACATATGTACCTACATGCAAAATAAAATCACTCTTAAATTATACGCTGAACTAAGTAGTTGGTTTATTTCACTTCGGCTTAATCTTAATCTCTAACACGGTCTACTGTTCAAACTGCACTAAAAGTTATACTCAACATCCTTCCTTTAGATAAATACCTTAAAAGCCCGATGAGACTAAAAAAAAACCTGGCCAATGGACGCAGCGCAATTTAGGACACCCGTCAATAATACAGGAGTACGAACCATCAAAACTGACGAACTGTAGTGACTACAACGTGCCAAGTGTGAATTTTAAAAAGAGTTTATCCACATGATTTACAAGAAGGCATGACTGAAAATGAAGAAAGATGCTGGAGCTGGATCAACTGTGAAATGCTACAGATCCAGGACTCCTTCAAAATTCCGGACGAATGCAGTACTTTCCAGGCAGAAATATTTGCCATTTGTAAAGCTGCGCAATCAAGCAGCCATAAAAGCTTTGGCAAGTGGAATCACCAGAGGTAGAATATGCAAATCTCACTGAGTAGATATGTGCTGGGTACTTGGACACATAAAAGTGAAAAGGAATGAGAAGATAGATAAGCTCTCTGAACAGGAGTAATACACTCAACGACGTATAGTCCGTTTCAAATCACTGTGCAAAGAGGACCTGAAAGCGCATGCTACTCATCTGCTCACTGGAAATTGAAACGGCTGAACTTTCTTCCCTTCCTTTCTTATTAAACTCATTTACATCATAAGCAACAGACAGGGTCATATGGATAGGGGCGATCAGTAGACAACCGGTTTTGATATGGTACGGACATAGATGAACTAACGTAGATGTCAAATTTTTCAACATCAGTGCAACCAACATCAAAGTATGATTACGCTCGAATTTCACCTGGATCACTTCTAGGATTACTGGAATAGACTGGAAAAGAGAGCACATGCGCAAAAAATTGCACGGTGATTTGAAACGGACTATAGGATAGTTCATCTATGGGCATCTCACGCTGCCTTTGGTCAAACCTAGAAAGCGGAAGAACACGTATCCTCCTCGGACTGAACAATGAAGACACCCGTATTGCTACAGGCGTACTAACTGGCCATCCTGCCTATTAGGCAGAATAGGAGCCTCTTCTCAAGATTATTGTAGAAGCTACAGGAACAAAGGAGAAATAAGTACGATCACTCACTTGCTGTGCGACTGTTCTAACCTCCAAGCCTCCACCATAACTTTTATATGCTTTGATACTTTAAAAAAACAAATCGCCTTTAGATTACAATTCATAGCATCCTCTAGGTCCTAGTATAGGGCCTTGTGGCACAGCACCAGTTTATCAAACGCTTTCACACAAAAAGGAGGACTCTTTTTATAAAATAGCCCCTCTGATATCTTTAGAGATATTTTACTATTGCGATCGGGTAAAGACAGTTCCATAATCCGGACCCTATCAAATGCGGTTTCCAGTCGAGTATCATTCTGCCATCTTATCAATGCCTAGTCCGTCCAGAGTGGATCGAATAACAATCCGATCAGCGTTGAATGCGTTTGACGTAGTTCTTAATCTGAAACAGCTATTGCTCACCGAAATTTGTTCGAACTAGCCCTTGGAATTTACAAAACCCTGTGGAGGCACGCAACTCGGCAAATAAGCAAGACTGTGTTTTTTTTTTTTTTTTTTTTTTTTTATATAATTTACGCGCCCCTAAGGGGTTATGAATACCCTTATACTGTTGCCATGGCGCGGGCGGAAAGATAGAAGGAGGAGAAAGGAAAGTTTGTGATGTAGTGGTTTGAAACTCAGGTGTGTTTGGTTTCGATACTGGCTCTCCAGGGGTGGGAGTCCGAATAGGACGGAGAGATTTTCTTCACTCGGAATGATTCCGGTTGTGAATTTTAACGGTTGATTTATGCTTGAAAACCCTACAACAGCCAAATCTACATGTCAGTGTTATGCCTTCACACGCAGATTTTTCTGACTGAGTTCCAATTGCACAAATGAAAACTTGCTGTGGCTAGGATCCGAACCTTGACCTTCCGATTGAGAAGCGATAGCTAGTACCACTACACCACGGCCACCCCCATGTTGCTTGTTTATCTGCTTAGGTATGTGTGTATGAACGGTTGTCCCTAAAATAAACCTCCCTATTGAATGATCGTTTAGCTTAATTTCATGGGGCAGAGGAGCAGCTTTTAGCCAGAAATCATGGCTTTGTTTGTCGAACGCTTGTTCTAAGGTTTCCCCTTACAGTACTGGCAATATAGGTCACACATACCCATGTATTTATAAAGGTAATCCTGGAAGCATGCATTTAACGATAGAAACTGCATGTGGTGGAAAATAACCTCTCTACGCTTTCGGTTAGTACATTCTGTGATGTTTAGCAGCGGTATATACCACCTTCCATAAGTTCGGGGAATAGCCACCGTGTGGCGCTCCCATTGTTCCGATTTGAGTTCTGTTTTTTTTTTTTGGAAAGTTGGTAAATCTGTTGTTGACATTCCCTCTAAATCTTAGCGCCAAGCTTGACATTTGCAAAAGTTACGTAGCCAAGAGTACATCTATCTCTGTATGTGTTGGCGATTTTTTACAACTCTAGAAATGGATTTCAATTGCAACAACGAACTAGTACTCGTATTAAATTTTGCGTAAAAAACCGGATTTAATGGTGCGCGAACGTTGGAAATGTTGGAAAAGTGTTTCGGCAACGATTCTCTAAAGGAAACCGTCGTTTACCAGTGGCACGAGCGGTTCAAAAGTGGTCGTGAGTCAATCATTGGTGAAATAAAAGAAATGTTGGTCAATAACAGCACATTAACCATCAAAGAGATAGCGGAGGACTTGAACATTGCCTATGGATCCGTCCAAGACATTTTGGTTAATGATTTGGGTTTCCATCGTGTAGCAGCAAAGTTGGTGCCAATAGACCTCAATTTCATGCAAAAAAGAGACCGTGTTGACGTCGCAAAAGAGATGATTTGCGAGGCTGAATCCGATCCCACATTCTTCAAAATTATCATTACTGGAGACGAGACGTGGGTTTATGAGTACGACGATGACATGCAATCCAGACATCAGGCAAGTGAATGGCGTTCACCAAATGAGCCGAGACGAAAAAAATCACATCGTTTTCAGTCAAAAGTTTTCATGGATTACAACGGTGTAGTGCTTCATGAAGGCCAGACAGTAAACAAAGATTATTACGAGTATTTGGGCGTCGCACAGTGCCATCATTATTCGTAATTTTTTGACGAAAACTGCAACAAATACCATCCAACAGCCACCGAATTCACCTGATTTGGCTCCCTGTGACTTCTTTCTATTCAATCGAGTTAAAACCCCACTACGGGGAACGCGTTTCAGCAGCCGAGAGGAAGTAATGGAAAAATCGCAGGAAGCACTGATGGACATACCGAAAACCGAATATAAAAAATGTTTCGAGGGTTGGATCAAGCGTTGGCATAAGTGTGTTGCAGTCGATGAGGATTACTTTGAAGGACAATATAGATTTAGATGAATAAACTTGTATTTTTAATTTTCTGAAAACTTTTTGATCAAGGTGGTATATGGAAAAGTATAGTATTAAACAGAAACTCACAATTCCAAAGATGGAATTAGGCGGAGCCCACTTGTTGTCGAAGTTGCTAACTGGAGTGAAACGAACATGTCTATACTTGGACGGATTCAACAATCGTTTTAACTTGGATAAAGAAGAGTTCGCTAATTGGAAAGGTATTTGTCTCTAACAGGCTTGCTCAAATACAGTAAAATACGCACCCACGTTCGCGGAGATACATAAGATCGACTGAGAATCCTGCAGACTGTGCATTAAGAGGTGTCACACCAATAAAACATCATTCCCTATTGTGGAGTGAACACTTGTGCCTTGAAAAGACCATTGAATGTTGGCCGACACAATCCGAGAAACATAAATTTTCTGAAACTGAGTCCTTGGATGCGACAGTTCTTTAAATCTCAACAGTAAAGAAAGACAACATCGTTGTCATTATTTTACGGAATCAATCTTAATTCAACCATTTTAATTCGCAGCTCATCCTAAAGGCTAAAAACATAATCAACTCAGATGAAATACAGCCAGTATTCCTGAACGACAGACAGCTCAATTTTGTGGAGCTTGTTATCAACCTCGGATACAAATTAAATCTCTCAATTTCCGTCGTAGACCATATTAACTTTGTTGTTGGACGAATCTATGTATGTTGAACTGCGCAAATTTTGGCTTTCATCTGTTCAAAGCCCATGCTTATTAAATCTTTATTTATGCCTAGTGCCTATAATTGATTACTCTGTCGTAGTTTATTGCACAAGTTGCATGTTGCCTTCAACGATACATATGGTTAGGTACTCGTATGTGTATGGGCTCCGTCGATACATTCGTGTATCCTATCATCACAACTTGGTCCTTGGTTGCCCCTTAAAACAATTTCTTGAATTAAAATGTTGCGTGTTTATGCATAGAATCATCCAAAGAAGATCTGCTGCGTATTTGATGGATGACATCCAATTCCCCCAATCAACCGGAACACGAAATATCATTACGCCCTCCTTTAATTACTTAAATTTCACATCACGAGACTTTGGAACTCCCTCCCTACAACAAGAAGACGAATAATGGGAGCTTCAGCTTTTACAAATTCCGCCTGCAGACATCTCAGGTAACCACAGCAACTATACTTCCTCCATCTCTCACGCTGATACATATGTTCCTCATATATTTCTTATATATACGAGTATGTACATTTGAATTATTATAATAACGTAACGTCAAAATATGTGCTGTATAAGATATTTTGCAAGTCTTATTTGTACACACAATTCCGAATTAAATAAATAAAACTGAAATCGAATTGACAGTTGGCATCGGATCGATACGGTCCATGAAAAGGGTTACATGACAACGCATCAATATGCCTAAATCCTTTTTAGACATCAAAGGTATCGGTGTGACATTGACATTGCTTTCTTCTTTTATGGAGCGGCGAATGTTATCCATCGCCATGCTAAGTGCCTTGGCTGGGATGGCAAAATTAGAATTTGGTGAGTTGTGCATTTATTCGGCCAGAAAAAGCACTTATGGGTGTCAATTATATCGCTAAGAAATGGTTTCAGGCATTCACACAATATGTCAGACAAGATATGTCAGATGCTAGGTGGACTGAGGCCTCTATAGGTAGATTCCTGTCATCAGACCACTTTTTTCCCGCCAAATCATCTTTTGATGCCTTAAAGAGCCTCGAAGGTGGGCGATCAAGTCTGGCGGTCTTGTTGGGCTTAACTTTCGATATTGCTATCTTTAGTTCATTTTGGTAGGATGAACGGACGTATGACAGCGGAATTTGAGTTATCCATAGGGACGATCCCGGGGCAAAGTTTATAAGATTTGCAGAAATATTAAGAAGACTGCTGACATTGAAGGCATTTGTGTGGATAATACGGTTTTATCTGCATGGAGGGATTACCTGACTGCATTGCTTGGTCTGTTCTTTTTGAGAGAGGGGCGCTTCGAGGACTCTTTGAATGAGGAGCATCCGATCCCTCCGGAATTAAGGACTGAAAAAGTTGAGCATGGTGATTCACTTCTTAGCTCGAGGAGATCTCCTGGAACTAATGGAATGACTGTGAAAGCCATCTGGAAAGCCGTTCCAGAATACCTGCTCTGTCTATATAGCAAAATCATTGATTGTAGCTACTTCCCCAAGAATTGGAAGGAAGCAAAGGTGGTCGGGCTCGTAAAGTCCCCTGATGAGAATAGGTCTGATCCTAGATCATATCGGGGCATCAGCCTGCTTCTGGTGCTTGGAAAAGGGTTACAGTGAAAAGGATTTCGGAGAACACGACGGAACCAATGTCCTCCTTCCAATTCGACTCTACGAAAGGCAGGTGTGTTGAGGACGCATGGTCTTTCTTTAAAGACAAAGACCAGAGAAGCAGCGCCAATGTGATTATAGGCGTCTTTATTGACTTCAAAGGTGCCTTCGATAACTTGAACTGGCTGGCAATATTAACCAGGTTGCAGGAATTGGGCTGTCGGGAAATTGGGCTTTGGGGAAGCTACTTTTCTGACAGAAAAGCGAGCGTGATCAATGCGCATGATAGCGTTTCAGTAAGCGTTGAGAGAGGGTGCCCCCAGCGGTCCACCTGCGGTCCTTTTATTTGGATGATGGATCCGCGTATGCAACGATTAAACTAACTCTGTACGTGCTGCGCTTATGCAGATGATCTACTCCTTATCCTCAAAGCCCAGTCCAGGGCCCTAGCTGTACAACTAGGAGAAAGAACTCTTGCAATCGTCGCGGAATGGGGAGAAACCGTTGAGATAAGTGTGTCAGAGGAGAAAACGGTTTCAATGCTGCTTAAGGGAAAATTGAATACAAGAAGTCGGCCTCCTGTTATTCATATGAACGACGTTAGCGTTAGATGTGTGACTGAGGTCAAATATCGAGACATTGGGTGAGCGTATGAAATTCATGCCTCATCTGGTACGAATGAGGCAACGTATGTTGAGTGCTGTTGGCCAAGTAAGGCGCAATGTGCGATCTGACTGGGGGCTTAACAGGCGTTCTGTCCGTATCATATATGATGACCGTTTTCTTGCTTGTGCAACATACGGAGCATCGGTATGGTACGACAGGGTTCGACTGTGGATGGCTGTCGTCGGGTTTTGGCTTGCCAAAAATTCGCCTTGATTGGATGTTTACCTGTGTGCCACACTGTTTCCACAGAAGTAATGCAAGTGCTGTTGGGAATGCCTCCCCTTGATCTAGAAGTGATACGCCGAGGTATTGCTTTCAAGATCAGAAAAGGTCTCCCTTTAAATGAGCAAGATTGGGTTTGCCAGGCAGAAGTGGATGACCTAGCCTTGCTACACTCATGTATTTTATCTACAATTGAGGCAATCTAGATGGGATGCTAGCGACAACAGCAGGGTTACTTATGGCTTCCTAAGGGATGTGCTGACCGTGCGAGCGTTTCGTGCGAGCGTTTCATCATGGCTCCTTTAATGCATTTTTGCACAAGAGAGGGCTTAGCGGGGTTGCGAACTGCTCATGTGGAGCTACCTACGAGGACTCGCTGCATGTTCTATGTGAGTGTCCCAATTATTCAGATGTTAGGGACTTGCAGGCTATGGGCATCATCTTTGATGGTGAGGCCTACGAAGACAGTGTTCACTGATACCGTACGGTTCGAAAGAACTCGTAGTTTCGCAAGGGAAGTATTTTATAGAAGACGCAATAGGCAGTTAGCGGGTGGAATTATAGAATAGTTGAATTTAGTTTAAAGGTTGCCGGTCATGGGCCTAACAGGAAGTGACCGCAAGAGTGCGAAGTTCTACTGGAAGCTATGTTCTGGTACTACTGGAGGTCAGGGGCCCCTACAACTTGTGTTCCAGCCTGACCTAGGAGTTGGCCGCCTTGTGGGAGTATCGTGGTGGTGGTTGATTGATAGCTAAATCACGGGGAGCGTATACCGAATGGATCTTGGACATCTCATTGTTTAACATATGTTGTAACGTACTACGACCTGTGCACAACCATTTGATTGCAATGGAACTGATTGGTCTGAATGGTCTGCTCGATGAGGAGTTGCATTGCAACCGGGTGCCATGACCCACAGAATGGCGGATATATTTGATAGTCCTCGACCCTTCACCAAAGGGGAAGTTCGCACCTTACACACGACTTCGAATCTGGTGCTGGTGATAGTACTTGTACTACCCGAAAGGCGCTGATCAACGCATTGTTTTGATACCTCGTGCGAAGACGTACCGTGGGCTTGAACCTTCACGGCAGGTACCTACGTTAAACATAAGTGATATCGGTCCATGTCGTTTAGCTGTCTGCAGAGGTGATTTTTCCATATTTTTGGCACCGATTGTGAAACTACCAGTTACAAGTTGGCGTTGATGTAGTCCCTACCAAGACTTAAGTCACTGTTCAACGGGAATCAGGAGCCCCTCAGATCTCGGCCCGGGCCTGACGTCTTGAAGTAGGCCCCCTTGTGGGAGCGTCATGGTGGCTGTGGTTTAAGCGCAAATCGCGGGAAGCATCTGCCTGTTGGTTTAACCCAACTCTAGATTGGGTTTGGGATTGGGGCAATAATTACTGGGTGCTGTGACCCTAACACAGTTCCGAAATGATGCTCAGAAAGGCGGCAGGCGATGGCAAGGCGTATCCTTGCTCCCATCGATGTATGGGCATCACGTGAAATTAAGTCTCTCCGAGACAGGTGTTCAGGTTGACAAATTCCTCTTTGGGTTTGTTAGCATGTCCCGTTCTTACTTTTAGATAATACTTTCGAATACTTCCCCTCGTTCGCTTGCTTCTCCTACTCTTTCTTTTTTTTCTGGAAAAGCCAATATTCTTCCCTCATCTTTGGTCATAGAGCGAACGAGACGCTCACGTTCTTCTATGCTGCGCCGCTTCATAGATGAGTTTTTTTTACTTTATGTGTCTGCCTGCGGTCTGCATAAAAACTGGGGTTTCGTGCAGATAGTTGAATAAAATCCAGCACATTAGTTGCGGCGTTTCTAACGGTGGCATCTTGGCATCAATGCCACTGATCTTCAGCACTTAATGCAGGTTGTAGACGTCCTGACGATCCAGCGGTTTGTTGCTTTCTGCAGTCTTTGTTTTTGCATCTAAAAATTCTTTATCTAGGCTGCAAACAAGTACTGGTCCAGGTCTACATTGGCCACTCGGAAAGTCCTGGCATCTAAATGCTAGAAGAGTGCCTTGCTTCGAAAGCCATCTGAATGGTTTTATATTGTTTTGTCATAGGCTGGCTAGAAATTCTGTTTAGTAACATTGTTTATTTTTTCTGCCATTAGCGCATATGAGGCTGAGGTTGGCTAATTTAGCCTAGGCCAAATCAGACCATCGTTCTTCCTTTTTTTTAATCCATTCTTATCCCAGACTATGTTCACTTTCCAAAGTATTGTAGGATTCTTACGTTATCAACCGGGAGGGCCAAGTCCTTTCTGGGACCGTTCGTGAATATGCCAGCTGCGGTAAGCCCATTATCTTTATTTTAGTCCCGCATTACCCTTGTTTAACGCCTTGAGACGACCTTCTTAGCCTCAGTTCGAGATATGTTGAAGTAGTTCATAGTCGGTCATGCTGTCTGTTGGTGTCACCCCCAATTCAGTGATGAAAATTACATTAACACACGTCTTCATTCTAAGGCTCAGTCATTTCTGAGAGGACATTTAATTGTTGCTGTTCGGTCTTGTTCAAAACTCGCGCTAATAAGATTAGCAAGTCAACATCGGTTGGACATGAGTAATATATGACCATGGCTAACATGAGGAAGCACAATAAGCGTAGTTTATAGCTACAGAATGGGCATCGCCAGGTTGACGCTGCTAAGAGGGCACTTTAATCGTACAACACACACCCACCGGCATATAGAAATAGGCTTATGCTTATAAAACTTTCAGTGCTCGTCAACCAAAGTGGTAACAAGCTTTCATCCAAAACATCAATACTTAATTTTTCCTCACACATTTTAAATTCACGCACGATGATATACGAGTAGATTCTGCTCTCGCTGCACTTTCGAAGGAGACTCAACATCCACAAGGATACAAACAATCGGACTTTCTGTGGTAGTCGTGAGGTAGTCATATACTCTCCTATGGTGTCAGTTTCCTCGAAAAAGTCCTTCAGAGGTTGAATCTATTCACATTGAGATTTGAGACTGTCTAGTTAATTATCCTTATGCAGTATCAAACCATTGTTCCCTCTAAGGTAGACACGATTTCTTCAGTGAAATCCGCCTCTTCTGGGTTAGATAACTGAAGCTGTCAGGTATACCAACTCACATCTGTACCAACAGACATTAGATCACAAAAACCAAAGTCAAATTAGTGAAATCTGCTGCCAGTTCAGGGCTTCATAAATTTTTCTCTCACCCAAAAAGTCCTTTACTGATTTCATGACAAAGCAAATCCTCATTGAGGTCCTTTCAGTAGCACTGCAGTCTCACTGCATATATAGTACATAGTGTACGCAGTAACCAGTTAATCTTCCGACTCCTGGATCAATCATGGCCTCATTCTGGTACTTTTATTAATGTTCATTGACTGAAATGGGCAGTCCAAGCCATCAATCAATGTGAATGTGTATAGATGGCTGAAACTGGAGCTATGCACGAAAGTCCATCGCTGGAATTACGAGTACTCTCCAGCATCACAAGTCACTGGTGGTCCAAGTGAAGGTAATTATTTAGCTGCTCCAACCCAATTGATTTCCCCAATACCATTTATTTAATTTCGAATCTTGCTCCGGTTTCTTGTTTTTCCTTTTCCACAGATTTTTTTTCGTAATCTGGGCAAATAAGGACACCGGTTTAGGGGGATGACTTTGGTTGAGTTGTAATTGCACTGTCACTGGTGTACATGGAATTCATGAGAACCACCATTTGGACACTGGGCAAAATGATGGAGACAGCTTAATTTGGAAACTAAATTGCAAAACATTTCCTGTTTTTGTTTTTAGGGCGATTGCTTGACTGACTTTACTTTCGAAATAATTGTCCCCTTGCAGTGTTATAAAGCAAATAAAAGCAATTGCTTGTAACTGCGATATTTTGAAGTTTCTAAATTTGAAATCCCACCATTCTGCCAACTGACCAGAAATAGCAACATCTCTACATCATTCCCGCATGCCTTAAAACGTTGAATGCGATTCATTTATAACTTTTCCGGGAACGTTGTTTATAGAAGCTGGCTTCCATTTTTTTGTTTTTTTTTCTCGATTTTGTGATTCTAAAATGTTGTGCTGCAGTTCCTGAAAGAGCAAAAAACAAAATAATAACTTGTGAAGCATCGAAAAAGGAGTACGTACGAGCATGCGGCTACTGCCCAAGTGCAGTAGATGAGTGCTCGAAAAAGTCCGTAAAATAATATTTGCGTTCGCTTTTTTTAGTAAAATTTATAGCAAATATGTTTCGGGATGTATGTACATATATGGTATGGTGACGTGGTGGAGACCAGGACTTAGCTGGTTCATGGGTTTATGACATCGAATAAAACAGGAAATTCAGCTGTCAACATGACCAGAAATGAAACACAAAATGTTCAATGCAAAAAGCAGAGAGCGGATTTTGAAGCGCAACAAAATCAATGCAAGCGCTGCTTTCAGGAATTTTCTGTTTTATGCATAAGTTGCTCGAAGCGTGACAAATTGGTAACTAAATTGCTGTTTAGTTTTGAAATTAGTTTTAGAAGAGCTTCAATAACCATCGTGCTACGTTCTTAAATATATGAGCGTGGGACATATGCATACATTAGTCGGCTAGTTTGCGATGTAATCCAACTAAATCGAAGGTGCGTAAAGGAACTTCTCCATGATTCATCTTATAGTGAAGATATGGTCCATAGCCGGTGTGGCAAGGCAAAAGGCACGAGTCATTCATAGACCTCCGTGGAGATTAGGGTGTGATCCGGTTTTATTTGAGTAGTGTTACTAATGAAAACGACAGTGGTATTGTGCGCGGTTGATGTCAGAACCAAAGATGAAGAGAAGGAGGAAGCTAAGGCCAATTCCTAACTTGAAACAACGTCCCTCCCGTTCAACTTGGAGAGTGAAGGAAGGCGCACTCAACGTCAACAACAGCAGCAAATAAACGTCCCGGGCAAGTTATTGACGACTACCCATATGTCTCAGATGGTGGTGAAAGCCACTATCTGAAAGAGAACAGCTTCGCTTCTTTGGCGCCAACCAAATCGAAAGATGAAGATGAAGAAATTGAGTCTCTAAGTAGCAGCATCAAAATGCTACAACAAAGAGTGCTAGCAATTAAAAACATACAAACGGCAAGAAGGATGAGGGAAGAGCAAGAGCAATCCCAACAGCAACAGCAGACGCAGCTGGCTCAAAAACAAACCCAACAACAACACCAAACAAACACAATATCACAAGTGCTAAAGCAACACCAACAAAAACTGAATAAACACCAGCAACAACAAGAGCAGCCACAACAACGGCAACAGCACAAACAGCAGCTTTTACAACAACAGCAGCAGCCACAACAACTTCAACAACAGAAACAGCAGCAGCAACAGCAGCAGCAGCAACAAATTTTAAACAACGGGTTCCACCGATAAATACTTTTAAGATGGTGCTAAAGGAAACCAAAGAACTATGTAAGTCGGCCATAGGCAACAATTTTTTTATAAAAAGATCATCGTTAGATAGGCATGCGATCCATTGTAACACAGATCGGGGTTAGAATCGTCCACCTTTCACCACAGCCAAAGCTAAAAGGGAGAAGCGGCAACTGCCCATTTTCCTGGTCCAGCTAAGTCCCGACAGAAAACTGGATGGTCTAAGGAGCATCAAAGTCCTGGACTACGAGATTGTGTCATGGGAAAGAGTAAAGCGAAGCGACAACATTTTACAATGTGTTCGCTGCCAAAGGTTCGGGCACGCAGCGTTGAACTGCGAAATGCAGCCTCGATGCGTGAAGTGTGGAAAGAACCACAAGTCAGAGGAATGCGCTCTAGGTAAGGACGGAGCGTCCGAAAAAAGCCAACTCTCTTGTGCCTTATGCAGGAACACGGGACACACCGCAAACTATCGGGGTTGTCCCAAATTCCAATATATAAAAAGAGTAAATCTGGCTCGGCAGCAGAAAGTGGAAGTTAAACGTCCACTCGCGCAGGCACAAACACCAACCGTTACTCCCCAAGTTACTTATGCCCAAATGGCGGCAGGTAGGGGAACTACGGTACAACAAGCAAAGGTAGCTTCTCAGGCCTCAGCGCCTAGAGCACCTGAACCTGTACCTGACATGCTGGCTATCTTGCTCTCTATTCAGGGGCAGATGGCTCAGCTTCAGCGTCAAATACAGGAACAGGCTACGCGGGTAGATCAAATATACGCGCTGCTGCCGGGCCTAACGAACCTCCAGTCTTAATGGGTACGTACATGGAGGAGCAAACTCTGAAAGTCCTCGCAGTGAATGTTAATTCATTGATTAGACTCGAAGGACGAGTCGCATTATTTAAGCTGCTTAAAGACCAAGCCCATGATGTGCTTTTAGTTAGCAAAACTAGGCTTACCAAAAGACACAAAATGAGACACAGAAGATATGAAATATTACGAAGCAACCGACCCAACACCATTCAGGGAGGAGGCGCTGCGATCTTTGTAAGAAAACGAATAAGTTTTAAAAGAGTATACAGTCGTGTAGCAAGTGCTGGAAGCATGCATCGTGTACATTCCTCTCCGTAGTGGAAAACGGTTGTACATGGTGTTTGTCTATGCACCTAAGGCTACTCAATCCACCTAATTCATCTCAGGTCTCGGGACACTTTTCGATTCCTGAGGCTGGAATTGGAAGACAACTATTTTGTTATCGGCGGACATTTCAACGCCAAACATGGAGATTGGGGAAATGATACACCAAATACTAGAGGGAACCTACTATTCAATTGGTCAGCACAGTGTGATGTATCGAGTCGGCCTCAAAGCGACGGATAGTCCGTCATTTCCCAGACACGGGTCCTATTTGGATCTTCTGCTGTTCGACTCACGAATACAACTGGCTTGCACTGACCAACAAAACTACAAACTGTCTACGCACTTTCGTGTATGACAATGACCATTGCGGTCTCAGCACCGAAATAACTCTTCCCAACGAAACTGCGGAATTGGATGAGTTTGTTCAAAGGCATTCCAACAACTATAGTAGGGTGCGTTGGACACACTTCACCAGAACACTGACGAGAGCACTCTCCTCGAATTCGCTCTACCCACCGTCCAACAGAAATCTGTCAAACGAGGAGATTGACAGGTATCTTAGACTAATGGACAAGACAATTAAACGAACAATGGACAAAACGATACCTCGGTATCAACACTCTGACGACGAAGACTTATTCCGCAACGCAACTATTGACGCACTGAACCGACATAAAAGTAGACTGCTGTCAAGACTAAAAACCTTCTACAGACAGTTTACTGATAGACATAACCCGGGGATCATGACACTGAAATCGTCGATTAAAAACCTCCAGATTTTAATAAAGGAAAATTACAGAAATTCTGTAAGTTTGTATTGGAACAATAAAATTCGGGCTGTCAACACCAGCAACCCGAATATGTTCCCGCAAATAAATAAAATATTTCGGAGGAAAGATCAAAACGACCTTCCATGTCTCAAAATCGCCCGAACGACGAACAACGAACAAATACTTGTAGCAGCAGGCATTGATCCAAATGAAGCAGTTGATGATGACAACTTCTTTATGATCGAGGATCCACAGGAGAAAGTAGAGGCTATAGGAGCGACTTTCCAGGAAGTGTACAAGGCGAATGACATCATTGGCCCCAACCACGACCTGGAAAATCGAGTCCTTGTCCACAATTTCTACCTTCGAAATGAAATAGCGAACTGGCGATTCGAGAGCTCGGGTTTCACCCAGTTCAGTGACGAGAGTATAGCAAATAATGTCATCACCAACGAAAGGGTATTATCACCGTTCATTTCGAAGGAAGAGCTCCAAACGATCTTCGAATCACTTAGAACTAAGAAATCAGTGGGAACCGATGAAATACCGAACATTGTGCTTCGACATCTCCCACTAGAAGCGGTGGACATTTATACCACCCTGTTAATAATGCAATGAATAATGCACATTATCCAGCGCATTGGAAAACTGCGTTGGTACATCCCATTCCCAAAAGGAATAAAGATACTTCCAATCCGGCGAATCTCCGCTCGATCAGTCTTCTTCCAAACATCAGTAAGGTTTTCGAGAGGGTGATCAATAGAGTCCTGACTAAGTGGGTTGAGGACAAACATATAGTTCCGGATAATCAACTCGGTCTCAAGGCCGGGCATGATATCATTCATGCTGTGTCGAAACTGGTTTCTGATATCCAATGGAACAAAGGCAAGAACCAGTGCACTGGTGCCTGCCTGATCGACTTGCAAAAGGCCTTCGACACCGTATAGTTAGAGGGACTCTTCTTCAAGCTTGACAGGTTGGGCATTCGTAAGCCAATGCCGTACCACCTTGAATTTATTTTTCCGGAATTTATTCAAAAAATTAAAAATACAAGTTTATTCATCTAAATCTATATTGTCCTTCAAAGTAATCCCCATCGACTGCAACACACTTATGCCAGCGCTTGATCAAATCCTCGAAACATTTTTTATATTCGGTTTTCGGTATGCCCCCCAGTGCTTCCTGCGATTTTTCCATTACTTCCTCTCAGGTGATGAAACGCATTCCCCGTGGTAGTTTTGTAACTCGATTGAACAAAAAGAAGTCACAGGGAGCCAAATCAGGTGAATTCGGTGGCTGTTGGATGGTATTTGTTGCATTTTTCGTCAAAAAATTACGAATAATGATGGCACTGTGCGACGGCACCGTGCGTTATCATGGTGCATAATCCACTAGTTTTCTGCCCACAATTCTGGTCTCTTTCGGCGAATTGCTTCACGTAAACGTCTCATAACGCCCAAATAATACTCGTACTCTTTGTTTACTGTCTGGGCTTCTGGCAAAAATTCATGATGCACTACACCGTTGTAATCCATGAAAACCGTGAGCATTTCCGTCTTTTTTGACTGAAAACGACGTGTTTTTTTTGGTCTCGGCTCATTTGGTGAACGCCATTCACTTGCCTGATGTCTGGATTGCGTGTCGTACTCATATACCCACGGTCACGTCTCGTCTCCAGTAATGATGCTTTCGATGAATGTAGGATCGGATTCAACCTCGCAAATCATCTCTTTTGCGACGTCAACACGGTCTCTCTTTTTTACATGAAATTGAGGTCTTTTGTCACCAACTTTACTGCTACACGATGGAAACCCAAATCATTAACCAAAATGTCTTGGACGGATCCATGTTCAAGTCCTCCGCTATCTCTCTGATGGTTAATTTGCGGTTATTGACCAACATTTCTTTTAACATACTTCATCGATGTTTTAGCCGGTTTTCGATGTCGATGGTCTGCCACTGCGTTCATCATCTTCGATTGACTCACGATCACTTTTGAACCGCTCGTGCCACTAGTAAACGACCGTTTTCTTTAGAGAATCCGCAGAATTTAATACTCGTACAAGTTCGTTGTTGCAAATTTAAATCCATTTCTAAAATTGTAAAAAATCGCCAACACACACAGAGATAGATGTACTCGTACTCTTGGCTACGTACCTTTTGCAAATGTCAAGCTATGACGCTAAGATTTAGAGGGAATGTCAACAACAGATTTACCAACTTAACAAAGAAAACAGAACTCAAATCAGAACAATGGGAGCGCCGCACGGATCAGGGTGGTATGCATACATTAGTCGGCTATTTTGCGATGTAATCCAACTCAATCGAAGGTTCCTAAAGGAACTTCTCCATGATTCATCATATAGCGAAAATATGGTCCATAGCCGATGTGGCAAGGCAAAAGCCATATTAGTATTTGCCGATAAGTAGGATGAAAAGATTTCGGATGTATACACAGTCGTTGTATAGGACTTTAGTATGATCTAGCAAAATATAGGATAGCCTTTCTTGTAACGTACACATTACTCTTACGAGTATAGCTGATGTTTCAGCTATTTGGGACACACTCCCACTGTTCCCTGAATTCGTTGATCCTATTCAACATCGGCACAGTCATTCTTTAAGGATGTGTACGCAGATGACATGGTCCATACTTATACTGTAGTTCGGATACAAAGATGGAGGTCATTAGCGAACCTATTCTCCGATAATGCAAAAGTTGGAAACCATTCTTTTTAGAAAACTTTTGTCAGGGTCCTCTACAGATAATAGAAAGAATTTGCGAGAATTGTTGATAGTGTGACAGATACCTAGGTATCTGACTACATCGATATCCATGTATACGAGTATATAAATTTATATGCTTACGTAAGGCTGCGCTACAGTACCAGGCGAACCTGGGCCTCACCCAACGAGCGTCTTCAGCCAGCTCGATTCAGCCAGCTCCAGTTTTGCACTGGTTGAGGTCCCTTTCACTTGCGTGCATTACCAGAGTCACGGTCTTCCGCTGCTGCACTGTCCCTGGCGGTGGAGTCGAAGATTTTTCGAACCAGAGCATTGGTGTCCATCTGCTCTACATGACCCACCCGCCTCAGTTGTTGAACCTACCCTCCTCTGGCTAAGCGATGTTGCTGTAAAGTCCGTACAGTTCGTTGTTGTATCTCCTTCTCCACTCACCATCTACATATACAGACGAAAACCACTGAAAAATGTTCCTCTCCAAGCGGTCAAGAGCGCACGCATCCCTTTTTCATAAAATCCATGCGCCTGAGCCATAGGACAGGACCGCGATTATTAGGGTCTTATTTTTTTTTTTTTTTTTTATAATTTACGTGCGCCGAAGGGGTTATGATACCCTTTTACTGTTGCCAGGGCGCGGGCGGAAAGATAGAAGGATACGAGTATAGGATTACTTTTGTTGTTCGAAAATGGACTTTGCTAGTCAATTGATTGACAAGATTTATTCTTTGTTGATCTCAGTTGCTCTCGTTGGCTGAGTTGATATCGGAGCCTAGGTAGACAAAGTCGTTAACTACCTCAAAGTTATGCCTGTTGAGGGTGATGCTCTGTCCGCGGCGGCGTCGCTGTTGGGTGTCATTTCTGGTTGGTAGCATATACTTGATCTTGACCTCGTTGACAGCTAGACCCATCTTCCCCGCTTCAGTCTCAATTCAAGCGCCACTGACATCACGCTGCTTTTTCCTGTTCTTACAATATCATCGGCGTATGTGACTAATTGGGCGTAAAGTTCGTGCTTCTTGTGTTGGCGCATGAGTTCTGTACTATTCCTTCAAGAATGATGCTAAAGAAATCGCATGACAGCCCGTCGCCTTGTCTAAATCCCCTGACGTGTTTGGCAGGGATGCCAAACTAGGCATTTGTTTGCATATTGTAGCTCCTCTCTATCTAGCTGCCATATGTGGCCTTAAAATTGATGAAAAGGGGGTCTGTGTGGATTCTGCCGTAGCGCGAATTTGGTCGATGGTGGACTTTCTTGGCCTAAAGCCACACTGATATGCACCAATCAGGTTGTTGACGAACGGGTTCAGCCATTCACACAATATTGCAGATAGGATCTTGTAGTCGATGTTAAGAAGACTGATGCCTCTGTTATTGGCGCAGTTGAGAGGGTCTCCTTTCTTTAAGATCAGACAAACAATGCTGAGGTTCCATTCATCTAGCAGAGATGAGTTGGTGTATTCTCCAGCTCCAGCAGCGTTTTTGGACTTAAGTTTAGATATCGCTGTCTTCACTTCTTCCAAGTAGGGTGGATGGAGTTGTTGGTCTACATTGTCCAGGTTGAAAGGTTCATTCTGCCTGACAGCGGTATTTGGTTCGTCATCGGCGTTATAGAGTCTACCGAAATGGACTCTACTGCTAGGCTCCCTTGTTCGTCTCTACAGGCTTCGGTTCGGGGTTTGCGTCCGTGTCATGATTGTTTTACCTTTTGGTAAAACTTCGGAATCACATTCCTGGAGTAGCATCTCTCAATTTCTCTAACCGCGCGCTTCTCATGCTCTTTTTTTTCCCTCCTGAGAAGCCGATGTTAGTCTGTCTTCTTCTGCCCGTAGAGCTCTAGACCTTTTATGCAGCGTCGGATTGTATGGATCCGAATGGATGTGCTTGCCAGCAGTCGTCGTCAAACCAGGGTGGTGGTGTTCTTCAATACTTGATGGTGGTGGTATAGGACCTCTTAAGAGATTAAGGGAGACGCGATCGGAAAAGGATTTTGCGATCGCCTGCGATTGTAGCCGTTTGATGTCGAGATTCCTCACGATACTAGCTTGCCTTTGCAATGTTCGGAATATCCGTAACCGTGCGTGGCTTCAACAAGACCATGGCCTGAGTCGATGTTGGCCACTCGGAGTGTGTCTTACGTCGATCGCAATGTGGTTAATCTGGCTGAAGCTGATTGATCAAGAGATCTACAAGTCCGCTTATGAATATCGATATGAGCGAATCGTCTGCTAGCTATGACAATATTTCGAACCGCCGCAAAGTCGATTAGCTTGAATAGGTTATCGGAGGTAGTGTCGTTCAGTAGGGATGCCCTCTCTTTCTAGCTTCGCATTAAAATCACCGAGGGCACTGCTCGTAGGACTTGTCCAACTGCTCGTAGACCTATCTTTGGTGCTGTCATCTTTGCCCTCTATGGGGGCGTGCGCGCATATAAAGCTAATTTTAGCAAATTTAGCCTTAATACGGATTGTTACGAGGCGCTCGTTAACAGGCCGGATACTCAAGACTTCTTGCCTAAGTCTTCCTCTAACAACAAATCCGTATTCAAATAGGCGCTGCTTACCGTCGATAATGTCGCAGTTTTTCAATCGCATTTTGTCCGGCCAATCCGATTGTATCTACTTTACAGCAGTCCAGGGCCTCCGCTGGTTGTTCGGCTGAACGTGGTATATTGCGGCATCTAACATTCCACATAGATGTACAATAGATCCGAAGTTCGTTGTTCTTTATTTCGTTCGCAGGGATTGTCAGTAGTAGATCCGTCCGTTTCGAGGCATCTTGTTGTTTCGTAACTTTGGCTTTTCCTTTCCATGACCGGGTAGTTATCCCGATGGCACAACTCCCAACCTGGAGGGCCAGCTCCATTATAGAAATCCCTAGGACGGTGAGCCGGTTAGACCGAAGCCGGTAATCTATTCGGAAACTGAGCGCTGCCGTTGGTCTATTAAGGGCTCATCCGCCACCATCTCTTTTCCAAGATCCTGAGTTAGTCTTGGGATAAGGTCTCTTTTTTTATTTCCGCAATTTTACTTCACCGTTTATCCCACCCACTGTCTTGTTTATAGTGCTGCTGTTTTTATGGCTGATCAGCACTCGCACTTATGTATAAGTTTAGCAAGTCGAGTCTGCATGGTTGTCGACCAATTCCAATTCGAAACAGTTACAACAATTCTAGCACTACGGCGCATAAATTGTTAACAGATTCTCCCATGCCACCAGTAAATGTTTCTCATCTCCACTGGTGTATCCCAAAATGGTCACATCAAGCCTGGGGCTTAAGTTTATTTCTGTTAGCTCATATTAACCAAATAAATCTGACTCAAGCCATATATTTCTGTGCTTCCCCGAAATTTTGTTGTCCCCAAATACACATCTACCGACTGCACTTCCAAATTCACTGGTTCGTGTTGCAGGTATCCACAAAATGCGAAAAATATTCTTTGAATTGGTCTGTTTGCTGGCCATTAAATGGTTATGCCAAGAGTGCTGCAGTTTTTTTGCGAAGCATTTGCTTTTGGCTCCGTCTATAAAGGCTTTATAAAGACAATTTTCACTTTTCGATTTCCTCATCAATTTATTCCACGCAATACTTTTTCTCAACTACCACTGCCACTGTCATCGTTCCACTCTTTTCAAATATTGTTGGTCCTCTTTGGTAATTTTGTTGCTTGTTCACATCTGAAACCACTTCGGATACAAAACTTTATTTTCTCATTTTTTTTCGTTTGAAAAAATCACTGCGCCATGCTAAAAAATATAGAGCTATCGACATCTTTTCGGCCGGTTTTCAGTCTCACGGCTACGCGGCCCCGAATTTAGGTAAGTAATATTCAAAATGCAAAGTGGCATAAGCCCAAATATAGTATTTCTCTCACAACAGCTTAACTCAACTTGTTTATTGAATTTATTAACCAAGCTTGTGGTAATAGTCGACAAACTAATCCACTGCACATCACCCACCATCAATTAGGATGTACCATTTAGTAATCTGTGCATGTTAGGTCTTCAATTCCATCAATAAAACAAAGCAGCACTCATCTCGAATAGAATGCGCAAATCCCTATTAGCTATCGTCAATGCATTCATAACTCCCTGGTCCCCCGTCGATAAAGCATCAAAAGAGCTGCCTTAATTGAAAGATCAAATTTTCCACCAAACTACTGAGATCAATTGTTACCACCTACATACTAGTACTCCAGGCCTATACTCGTACAATCCTACAAGAATGGCCCAACTACGAGTAATCCACTAATCCAGTGTTGACACACACATTCGCGGTAAATTGAATTTCGACGTGCGTGCCTCCGCATCGGATACAAAATTGAAATTCGCTACATAAATTATAGTGCCAGGCACCAGTAATAATTGTTATCCTAACCGCTATGCTTAATAACAACAATTATAACAATTTTCTCTGCAACAGTACACTCTGCACATTTAACCGAACTAAATTGTCGAATTTTAGTTGATTGGAAGCGGATGCGGTGTTGAAAGTCTTCAATAGATACGCGTACTCGTTCATTGGAGTTAGCCCTCTATTGTGCCACCGTAGCTGTTTTGTTGCTGTGGTAATCGGAAACTGAAAGAGACAGCATAGCGCCACCGAATAATTAAAAATGAAGTTACCGCTCCATTAATGCGCCCAGGCACGCACACCGCCACCGATTCACCCTGATTTGATGTGAAGCACAATAAACCAATCGATGCTGTATAGTACAACGGTAACTCACGTTTTAAATGTCGGTTGCGCAAATTAAATAATCCCTAAGAGGAATGAGTATCTGAACCCGAGGCTGGGTTTGACTTCTAATACGTAGATACGAGTATACTGTGCATATGTATGCGTGTAGTAGTATATCATCTGAACCTTAACCGGCAGAAGGGATGTTAACAATTTCGATGAGGACAATTATTTACTTTTGCCCTGGTTTCGGTTAGCAGTAGCAGGATACCTTTTTCACCTCCTGATGCAGATCCTCTTACTCCTCTTACTCGCTCTTAATTAAGGCTTAACTGCGGAAAATCCAGTCCAGTAGACAAATTGGACGCGATACCAAGTTCTGGCAGACTACCTGACCTATGAACGCGCCAACTGGCGAAATTAGGTGATGGTCGTGCGGTTAAAAATGGTAGTGGTAGCCGGTGGCAATGGCTAAGACCGAGACTAAAAAGTCCTGTGATGTTTTTATTTCATTTGTGGAAAAGTAACTACTGCAAAAGGGAACTAAGGAATAAGTACGAGTACGAGTACGAGTACGAGTACGAGGCCACAGCCATCGTCGGTGTGAAAGGGGGAATTCGGCCAGAAATTGCAGAGTATTCGTACCTAGAGGGAAATGGTGAAATGAAGGACACGATTACCTTCTTCTATCTCTCAGTTAGTAGGTTGTTATCCTTCACATAAGGTGTTCCGTTCCGTTCTGTTGGTTTAGTTGTTCCCCTTTTGTTCGCGTTGTTTTCGTTCGCCGAGTTCGCAGAACACGGGGAAGGGGCACGTATAATGAATTAAGAGGTTACCTGGGTTTTACTCGGAACTGGATCAGGTTCGGATGGGCTTACTCGTACCTTCGACTGTGAGTAAAAGCAGTGGGTAAACAGAGTTGTAGATAAAGTTTCGGCGGTGTTGCCAGCTGACTGTGGTTGTAAATTAACCTGAATAAGAAATGAGGAAAGTCGGAATTCTAGCAAAATATTTCGAGAGCGCTGTTTTTTTTTTTTTCATTCTACGAATGGGATTGTATTTTCTCAATGAACTTAGTTCCATGTTAGCCAGAGGTTAAGCTAAGTTAAGTTCGTAAAAACGAGAACTTGAGTTTAAATTTTAACATGCCAACTCACATACGAGTACATAGGTCTTCGTTGTGTGAAGTGGCGAGTTATGGGATATTTTCATATTTGGCCTACGAGCTTTGTTCAATGTTTGGGCCCAGCACTTGTCTGAGGAATGCCGTTGTCGCTTCTACAAGAACTGGTACAAGACCAAGACTAGCAAAAAATGGACGAATGTTGCTGGCAAGAAAAGCATCGCGAATGACTTCAGGAAGATGGCTCGTTACTGCAAAGTCATCCGTGCCATTGCTCACTCGCAGATCCGTTTGATCAAGCGACGCCAAAAGAGGGCCCACATCACGGGAATCCAATCGAACGGTGGTACCAAATTCAAATGGGTTAAGGGCAATTTGGAACAGGCTGTCCAAGTATCCAATGTCTTTGGTCAAGATGAAGAGATCGATTGCGTTGGCGTTACCAAGGGTAAAGGTTTCAAGGGTGTGACCAGCCATTGGGGCGCACAAGGGTCTGCGTAAAGTTGCTTGTATTGGAGTCTTGTATCCAAGTCGTATGTCTTTCACTGTCGCACGTGCCGGTTAGAAGGTAGCTTTCGATCAGAATAAGAATATCTACCGCATCGGAGTTGGAATCCACACTAATTACTCTACCCAACAACGGGTCAACTGAATACGATTTAGCTGACAAGAGCATAACACCAGTGGTTGGCTTCCCCCTTTATTGTGGAGTAAACAACGACTTTGTCATGCTTAATGGTTGCTGTTTTAGATACAAGAAGCGTGTCATCGCGCAGTGCAAATCTCTGTTAGTACACACAAGCCCTGCTTTTTTGGATCATGGCTGCTTCCAATCTGCCGCCGACAAGTTGGCATTCATGAGACCACTCAAGAAGGATCATATTATACAGCTACTCTGACTGTTTAAATACAGTTTGCACTATCATTTTGGTGTAACATTTTTGTATGCAAAATTTACCTAGATGCCACCAACTTTTGCCCACACTTAATGTGTGCAATTAAAAAAAAAATCAGTTTACAACAACTGATTATCGAAAGCACGTGGAAATGAATAGGGTTAACTACGCAGCATAACTTACTGGCTGGACGTCATAAGATCGTTACTTACCAGGATCAGGGTGCCTGGTGGACTATCTTGGTTAACGAGATAAATTATTATAGGTTAGGGAAATGCTGCTAGGACAGCTTTGCACTTGGAACCAACCTCACGGTAGACCAAGAAGAAAACTGGCTACAGAGCTATTATCAGTATAAGCAGTCACATTTTCGGAATCATAGACCATACCATACCTATCCAAGTTATCGCTATTTCTGAAGACTACCTTTCAAAAAATCTGTGGATAAGGCTCTCCATATAGTGGTAGTACCAGTACCGTGTCGACCCCGCGCAGTGTAAAAAAAACCAAACAACCAAACCATCGCACGAGTGTGCAAAAAAAAATAAAATAAATTAACGTGCAGTGCAATTAATTAAAAAATCAAATACATCACACAGTGCGGGTATCCCACCTCTCCCGCTCCTGGTCGTAGCACTGTTGCTTGCACTCGGTCACTGCCGTTACTGTATTTGTCAGACGGAACGGGCAGTGACTGAGTATATGTAACAACAACCAACTTTGTTGGTGCACTGTATCATATTGTTGTAAGGGCATAACACCTACAGCAATTTGATTCGGTAAACCAACGACAGAAATTTCACTTCGCAGCCTTGCTTAGTATCGTCGGTGTTTGTGTTTACTGTGTTTGTTTGTAATTAGGACTAGAGAATTCAGGGTGGACGTAGCCAATGTAGGCGGGCTAAAAAGTAATCACTTTTCTGCATACGTCCACGTCTGTAGGTACAGACCAGCTGTTTTGGCATTTAATGAAACACAGGTAGATCCCCGCCCACATCTCTCAGATCACCCTGATCTGAAGCTACCTGGCTACGAACTAGTGACACTATTCTTTCCCCATCGCGGTCCCGCCATTTATGTGCATAGTGATGTAGCTTAACAAACTCCTCCACAATGCAGTCCCTGTTCCAATCCGGAATTCAATTTCATGTCGTTAAAATTCCATCTCCGTTAGCAAATTATCCACTACTGATTTATTTACAGAAGCCCCAAACTGGACGGCAACTCGACCTTTCACGAGTTCGATGGGCTGTCTGACTCCGTTCAAAGAATTGTATCCCTGTATCCTAATACTGAAATCGTTATTACGGGCGATTTCAAAATCCACAATTCCGGTTGGCTTCGATATTATGGACAGACAACACCCGAAGGACGGTGTGTTGAGATCTTCGCTGCGGAAAATAATTTAACCCAGCTTGTAAATGATCTCACACGAATACCAGACAATAGTCATACCGCCAACACCCTAGACTTATTTCTAACTTCTCACCCGGATAAGTAATGCGTTGATGTGCTCTCCCCTCTAGGCTCGACGGATCATTGCGTCATATCAGATAAATTCTCGTACATCCACCACACAGTTAGAGAAAAGATTCCTAAAAGAACCGTATGGCAATACGAGAAAGCCAATTGGAGCGGACTCAACAACTTCTTTAGGAATTTTAACTGGTCATTATGTTTCCTCGTTAGTTAGTTTTAGTTTTAAATGCATTTTATTTTCTAAATCATTAACTCTTACATACTAACAAAAAATGCTTAAATGCTAGCTTAAAATTACTTAACAAACTTATACTAACTTACTGGCCCCACACAGGCACTCTAAGCTACTCTAAACTCTTATATATATGTCTTTCGACTTTGTTTACATTTTATTTAGGAATACACTTATTTTCTATGCTTAAGGTTAAGAAAAGAATTTAACAAAAAACTTAGCATATGGGCATAATTTTTTATTTTTTATAAAAACTTAATATCTAACTTAAAATAAACCTTAGTCTACCTAACCTATATACAAAATACACACATACACACATATAGACATTATACACAATACATACATATACTAGTATATACCTTTATATATACTAATATATATATATATATTTCTTAAGTGCTAACCTAAACCTATGCAAGCTGGCCATCGCTATTTACAGAGCAAATAGACTGGTCAGCTCTGCCTCATTAGTGAGGCTGGTCCGTAATTGACGGAAACGACGACGAAACATCTTCTCCATCATTCAACCACCAGAAATGCTGGTGCTGCTGAACGACATCCCTCTTATCGCGATTCCCCACCGCCCTACTGAACCTGAGACGATCCACACTGCCGTGTGCGACGTCTCTGTTGTAGTTGAGTCGCCTGTCCCCAGCTTTCCGAGCGACATGGAAGATTAACGGGACCGCCGATCTATCCTGGATCAACCCTATCTGATCTAGGTAGAGGAATGCTTCCGGTGGAACGAAGCCATCATAGCGCACACTCTCGTGGTAAAGGTAATTGGGGTAATAAGCCCCAGATATCAGGTTATTCGTCGAGGTCATTGCTCTTCCAATGTGTCTTCGAGTCAGCTTAATTACGAAGTTGTCCACTCGTATTAGGTTCGCCCTGAGGTTCGGACCTCATTACGCTAAAATTTTTTGTACTCCGACTCTGGTGTTCTGTACAAGCGAAGACAAGCCCTAAGGCAAGCCCTCTCAAACACCCGAATCTTTTCCATTAAGCTTGCTCGTACATTGAACCACACGGGGCACCCGAATACCAGCATGGGCCTGACAAGGTCCATATAGCAGATTACCTTTACCCTCTCATCGAGTTGGCTGCTATAAAACAGTCTCTTTGTAAGGGCAAAAGCGCCTTTGGCACTGGCCAGAGCAGCATCTACATTTTTATCAAAATACAGAAACTGATCTAGCCAGATCCCAAGGTATCTGACTACATTTCGACAGGCAAGAGGCTGTCCGTGTTGTCCAATTATCGAGAGCATTCGCCAATTTTTTCTGGTATCCCTAGAGGCTCTAGACAACGGCGTCCTAAAGAGAATGGTTTCCGACTTCTGAAAGTTGATTTTCAACTTCCAGTCATCGCAAAATCGTCTTATCTTATCGAAGTCACGCTGCGATTATGTTTCCTCGATAACGACGTGGATGCCGCTGCTAACATGATCACAGAAACTATTATCTTTGGAATGAGATCGTTTATGCCTCATCGGATGAAGATTATCAAACCAAAGTAAAGAGGCTGTCAGGGCTAGAAAAATATTTTTTCGGTCCTTCAAGACCAACCCAACAGAGGAAAACCGAACAAGGTTTAACCGAGCCAGGAATGACTGCAACGCCTTTCTTAAGCGTGTAAAATTCCAATACTACCAAAAACTGCGGCAAAAATACTACAATGTCTCAAATGTAGTAAAAATGTTTGGTCGTTCGAAAAAAATATTAGAAATTCTGCCTCATCCTCCATCCCAACGCTCATTTAAATTGACTTTCCAGCTGTCAGCTCTTTGGACAAGGCCAATTTGCTTGCTGCATACTTTGCGGCCAGCTCAACACTCCCAGATTGTGCTTTCTCCCCACCTACACTTGAGTGCGTCGAATCTACAATGGGACGAAATCACTTTCGCTCTCGTGTAGTAGCAAGAGTACTCAAAGATCTCAACATGCATAAATCCGCTGGTCCAGATGGTATATCTCCCCTTCTTCTGAAGAAGTGTTCTTCTACGCTGGCAAAACCACTGCGTAAGCTTTTTCATCAGTCCCACTCTTTAGGACTCTTTCCGAGCAGATGGAAAACAGCATTTGTCCAGCCCGTCCCTAAAAAAGGCGAATATTCTTCTCTATCCTCTTACAGACCCATTGCACTTACGTCCCTTCTTTCCAAGGTTATGGAAACGCTGATAAATCGTCAGCTCATGAAATACCTCGAAACACGAAAACTTCTCAATGACCGGCAATATGGTTTTCGTAGCAACAGGTCCACTGGTGATTTGATGGCATGTCTCACCGAAAAGTGGAACCAAAGCGTACATCAATCTGGCGAAAGCAAGTTAGTTGCACTTGATATTTCTAAGGCATTTGACAGAGTTTGACATCAGGCTCTTTCGTCGAAAATGCGTGCTCTTGGGATCGATGACTCTCTTCTTCAATGGATTAGAAATTACCTTTCGGAACGTTCAATTCAAGTGGTTTTGAATGGTTTCAAGTTTGATATTCACAAAATAAATGCTGGTGTTTTGTCCCCGACACTCTTTTTAATTTTCATTAATGATCTCTTGTCTGCTAGTTCTAATTCAATATATTCCTTTGCTGATGACAGTACTCTCTGCTTTTCATATTCGTTCCCGGACTCACGCTCCTGCCCTTCAGCTGTAGAATGGAAACAGCAGCGTATGCTAAGCTCATTAAATTCCGATATTAACAGCATAACCAACTGGGGAACTATCAACCGAGTGGAATTTAAAGCTTCCAAAACTCAATGCTGTCTGCTGTCATTAAAGCGAAATTCAAATACCCAGCCATTATCCATGAATGGCACTTGCATCGTCGAAACCGATAAACTTTCCATTCTCGGTTTGTTTATCAGTAACAACTTACGTTGGAATGACCACATATTCGATGTCGCCAAAAATGCTGCGAAATGTCCAGGTTTTCTCAAGCGATGTAAGAAATATTTTACCCCCTCTGATCTGGCCACAATTTATAAGGCATTTATCCGCCAAAAACTGGAGTACAATGGACACATCTGATCAGGTGCTCCTAAAACATCTCTGCACCTGCTAGATAGGATTCAAAACCGTGCGATAAAACTAATTGGTGATACTAATATCAGTCAATCAATTGACACCCTCGAACACCGACGTAAAGTCTCCTGTCTCACTTTGTTTTATCGCTATTTCCACCACCAGTGCTCCATTGAAATTGCCAGTAGCATTCCGCCCATTCAAACTTTCAACCGTAACACCCGTCTCGCTATGAATGCTCATCAGTATACCCTCAAGCCCATTTTCGGACGTACTCTTAAATATCGTGATTCTTTCCTAAGCCGTACAACTCGCTTATGGAATGCCCTGCCGACCTCTGTGTTTCCTGGTCGTTATAACTTGCAAACATTTAAAAACAATGTACATCGGTACCTGTCTTTTCTTCCTCCTAATTTCCTTCGCCCGCGCTGTGTACGAACATTTTAAGGGTACAAAACCCCTTGAGCGCGCGCCGATTATAAAAAAAAAAAAAAAAAAAAAAAACTTAAATTACGACTAACACTTACATACAAACTGCTAATTTGACAATATTTTAATATCGTGCAGTTTTGTTTATTTAGCAGAAATTCAGTGCAACAAAAAAATTATGAAATTATTCACGACTATGCGAGTATGGCTCGAATTTCGTCCAAACAACCTTGCAGTGAATGCACCTTTTTTTTTGTTTTTTCTCTGTGGGTTCAAGGTGGATTGTTTGGGCGACATTGTTCGTGACGTACCTATAATTTATGTTCTAAACACACACGACTTTGAATCTGGTATTGGTGGTAGTACTTGTATTAACCGAAGGGCTCTTATCAACGCATTGTTTTGATATCTTGTGCGAAGACGCACCGTAGGCTTAAGCCATCACGGCAGGTACCTACGCAAAATACAAGAGACATCTGTACCTTGTGCTGGGTACCAAGGCACATTTATATTCCAGAAAATGAACGACTTGATGAGTTGGTGGGGATGGCTGGCCCGACATACAGCCACAGGAGATCATATTTTCGTTGTAGATGCATGAGTAGTCTACAGTATCATCACAGGACGCTGCAATGTCGACATTCATGCAGAACGGTGTCCATCACAACGATTTCGTCAGAAACTGCCAGAACGAGGAAGAGAACAAGCATCACCTGCTATGTGGCGATCCTGTTCTCACTGAGAAAGCCGTAAAGGCCCTCGGTTATTACTTCTTCATAGAGCTAGATGAATATTAGCAATATCTATGGGACATTCTGAAATTCATATCCCTGATCCATGTATCCACCGCACAATGTATCCACCGCACAATGTATCCACCGCTGCTGGTCTAAGCAAGCAGCGAATTTTCACCAGAAAGCACCAGTCGACCTACCTACCTATTACGGCAGATTCGCGCAAAAATTCGATACCCTCACACTTTCATACCTGAATGAGTTATAATGATGATGCCCAGGTCAAACGCATACCAAATGATACTACACTCGTAGCTACCGCAGGGCAGTGCTATTCTACCGCAATAATTACTCAAAAGCGCCGCAAATTCAATTTCAGAATAAAAGAGCAAAATACTGCCAAGCCTTTTGCATAGGCTTGGCGAGCTACGAACTAAAAATACACGCATTTAATAGTTAATCACACGCACTACAAATTAAAATTGAAAATACGAGCAATAAGCGATTTATAAAGCGCGTTACGTCCAAGAAAAAGTTTAAAAATATTTAAAGTTCAGTCTACTTACGATTGGGTACGCACTTACTAATATCAGTAGGCAAAATCCATCCAACCATGCCTTCAAATCATCAGCAACCCTTAAAGAAGGCTGAAATCCCTTCCGTGATTAACATTGCAACCACCCTCCACCAGTCGTAGACCAGGATTTCCATTAAACCCTCAACACTTCCACTCAATAATGAATTCAAGTGTCATTTACTAAAGTGATGGTAAGATGTCCACTTTAGCAAGTCGCTTTCATGCCAAATGGTTGCAGATAAAAGCGAAGGCACCATTTTCACGTGAACCCATAAAATTCTTATTTCATGACTCCCGTTCTACCTTTTACTATTACGCAAAGGTGTCTGTAATGCATCAGTAAGTAGGTTCGAATGTACCGTGTAACTTGGGCATCCCAATTACGGTAACGTAACCATAAAAACTTCGTACAAAAGGCGTGTGCGGTTCAATTGCTGTTTGTTTTTGGTTAAGTAGAAAGTTAAATTCTATTCTATTAGGCGGATGCCACATAAAGCATAAACCGAAGAAGGCTCGTAAAACTGATGGAGCCCCTTAAGCGGTAGCAGCCCATACAGCCACCAAAGAGATCCGCAGATGTAAAATCACCGGCAAAACTTTGTTTCAGAGCTCATGGTCCCCAACAAGAGAAACTTCATCCTTACTGCTTTGGCTGCCTAAGTGGTTAATCTAATATAAGCATGTTGGTACATTTTAGATGGCCTGACTGCAGCCTATGCTGGCCTTAGGGTATGTGAGCACTGGAAAGGAAATTTTATTACTCCATTATTAACTACTTTGTCTCTATACGGGGTATGTGTGTTTCGATGGGTAACGTGAATCTAGATGACTTTACCGCCTTACCAGTGTAAAAGGTTCCCAGACGGAATACCACATCATGAGCTACCTCCCCCGAAAAGTTTGGCGATGACTATAAATTGTAGCACTGGGCCGCTCTGGAAATTTAAAACTTTTCCCCGGTACCGGAATGGTAGGTTATCCAAAAAAAAACAAAGTTACGAATACATGTGTACGAGTATGTAGGTATGCCCTATGACAAATCGCTGTAACCAGCAGTGCACTGCGCGGAAATGAATCGAGACGGGAAAATCACTTTGAGCGTATTGGAATTTATTGTCACCGCTTTCAAGGGAATTCAAGGATTCGAACGAACGGAAGGCGGGAAAATTACATTTTCGGCTTTTATTCGAAAGTCAACAAGCTCAAATGTCTTCTTATTTTCGTACAACTTTGACGATTACCTTCCGAAACGACCAACTTTCTTCGTTTGGCGGAACAGGAAATACAGCAAAATTTGTTTGGTAATTGCTTTTGTCGAAATGAGAGAGTGTATGATAAGTTAGTTGATGCTGTAATCAGTTGTTGATCTATACTGACCCTGATTTTGACAGAGATGATTTGTGCTCAATTTTCATTCCATTTTTTCATTTCATTACTGAAATATCTAAATATGTCTACAGTCACGAATGGTCCAGTGTCCCAGCAAATGTGCCTCTTTCACAAGCCCTATTGCTTGGCAAGTGGCCAGAAGTGGCCCTATACTTGAGCGAGTAACATGAAGTGGGGTCTTCTTCCTCAGCGTTTTCTCTCGGTGATGAAATCAGAGACTTTCCGAGCTCGTGTCTATCCATTCTATATGATACAGTGATCTAAACCGACCAAGTAAATGTCGCTGGTCGTCAATTGTTGTCAACTATGGACAATAACGTTGCCAAAATACCTGCAGAGCTCAAAACTGTAATGGAACAACTATGGTCCGAGGACACAGTCACCGGCAAAATCCATAAGTCAAAAAGCGGAGGTATACCAAGAACTTCCTGATAGAATAGGATTACCTTTAAAAGTTTGACCGATCAGATCTGTCATTCGCCGTATTAATAAAATCGTATTTAGTATTGCATTGATGGTTCTAAAATGTTTGTTATTCCTGATTCCTTCGACCTTGTTTTTAACCAGAACTACTTTAACAACTTTTGTATCGTTCACCAAAATATAAGGAGTATGCGTAAAAATCTTGATAATCTTCTTGTTCCTTTGGATTCGTTTGATAATAAGACAAGTTTTATCTTCTTAACAGAAACATGGATATATGATGAGGAAATATCCCTCAGTCGTTCATAGACCTCCGCGGAGTGTAAACGTGTTTCGACTTGTAAGTGTGAAAGTGAGTCGCTTAAGTAAGACATTGTTCAACTTGGATTTAGGCTCCAATTAGCGCAGAGTGAGTGTGTTCGCTTGAGATTGCAAAGGTCGTGGGTTCGACTCCAAATAGTCGGCAGACAATTTTTTTTATTTTTTATTTGTTTATATAAAAATAAATATAAACTTAAAGTGCGGTGTTTGATTAACATCACGTGATGGAATGTGGTGAGCGGTCCGCAATGCCTATAGCGGGATCTGCTGAAATGTCGGGTGAGGCTTCGAGTGGTTCGAACCAAACTCCAAAGCCAAAGAGAAGGAGGAAACTACCAACGGCAACTGTAAAGCTGCTTGGCGGCGGAGTGAGGGAAGGAAACAACTTCGCTTCATTGGCCGCAAGCGAATCGGATGATGAAGAGGAAGAGATGGAGGCCATTAGTAGTAGCATCAAAATGCTACAACAAAGAGTGCTGGCCATAAAAGAAAAGCAGATGGCAAGAAGGAAAAGGGAAGAGCAAGAGCAATCCCAACAACAGCAGCTTGCTCAAAAGCAGAAACAACAACAACACCAAGTAAATAAAGTAGCACAAGTGTTACAGCAACAAACAACAACAACAACAACAGCAGCAGCAGCAACAGCAGCAGCAGCAGAAGAAGAAGGAGAAGGTGCCTCCTATCAACACCTATAAATTGGAGGTAAATGCTACCAAAGACCTGTGTAAGCTGGTCATTGGTAATAATTTTAATATTAAGAGATTGGGGAACGATCGCCATGCCATCCACTGTAATACAGTGGAGGGCTACGCGAAAGTAAAAGAGCTCCTAAAGGAAACGACGACGGAGCACTACTCTTTCACACCGAAGTGTGAAAAGCGGCAATCGATGTTGCTGAAGGGTGCTATGTTTGATTCCCGGCACCGATACGGCGTTGCCCCGAACCAAACGATAGCACTTTATTCTCTGGGATCCCGCTATCCCAGCCGTGGGTTCTACCAGGTAGCGCGTTAACGGCCGCTAAACCTGGGCGAAATAAAAGCAAAATGGGCGCCACGTGATTTTTTTTTTTTTTTTTTTTTTTTTTTGGAATCACGAAACCAAGAAAAGAAAAGAAGAAAAACTTCCCCGACAAAAAAAGAACAGAACAAGGAAATGAGAAAAAGAAAAAAAAATAAAAAAACAGTTTTTTTTTTTTCCACTACGTTATAACGGCTCCGTTGGAGCTCGACGATTTATTTTTAATTGGCTTAGCGGTACACTCGTCGGTGGAGTGACCCGCTATTTTCACAATCCCGAATAAGGAAAAACCGCTATCTAACGGGGCGCGTGTCCCGTCTTTTCTCGGGAATTTTACGCACGCGCGGCCCACCGGAGTCTCAATTTTCCAAAACGAAACGACTTCAGAATCCCTTTTTTTTTTTTTTTTTTTTTTTTTTTTTTTTTTTTTTTTTCGCTACACTGGCACTTAACTACACTATACTTATCTTGTAGATCCTAGCGGCCTATGCCCCTTTCTGGCACGATCTTCCGTCTCGCTACTCCTGTCCACGATCCTTTCTTTCTTCCTCCTTTCCCTCTCACGATCCTTTTATATTTTTTTTTTTTTTTTTTTTTTTTTTTTTTTTTTATTTTTTTTTTTTTTTTTTTTTGTTCAAGCAGAACTCGCGACGTTAAAAAAAAAGGAATCTACTCTACTCTACTTCACTTGAAACGAAAGAAAAATTGCTTCTCGCAATGCCAAAACTTGATTCGTAAATTTTTTTTTCTTTTTTTTTTTTTTTTTATTATTTTTTTTTTTATTTTTTTTTTTTTTTTTTTTTTGTAAACTCTGGACCTGAACCTCACTGATTGCTGGTCGTAACCCAAGTGTCTCATAGATCTTCTACGATCCACAGCTCCCGCCAGACACACACACACACATTCACACGCACATTCTCTCTAGCATCCATTCAGCCGTAGTGGACCCAACGACGGGATTTCTAGCTATCACACTAGCAAGCTTTGCTAGTGTGTGCCCCCGTGTCCGACTAGGCCTCTCACACATACAATTTTCAACATTCATGTTAAACTCCTCAGTCTCGGAGTTCGCTCCCACTTCCAGTAATGACTGGGAACTCCACTGAGCGAGTTTGTGGAAGCTGTGGATCCTAGCTCTTCCCTACTCTTAGGTTCTACAAAAAGAAATTGCGAAAAGCAGAGTTTCTTCCATTTCTGATCGCCGGGTAATTTTCCCCCATCGGATTACACTAATAAAATTTAAAACGCCCGCGAAGGAGAAAGGAGATGCGATGGAATGGTAGCTGAAGCGTCGGGACGGAAGGAAAAGAATATAGGTACAATCCAGAAGGGATTGTATCTCAATCCAACCATCCGTTGGATCGCCGCCCCTCACCAAAGAAAAGTATAGTGCCTGTGCAATTAAATTTTTATATATATATTTTTTTTTTTTTTTTCCCGGGCCCTACCTACTCCAGTGGATCGGCGTTCAGATTTGGGGGGGGGGATGGGGACTGACAAATAGCGTGTCACTCCTTACAATTATTTATTTATTTTTTTATTTTTGTCGTTGGGCCCTTCTGCCCTCTGGCCTCTCTGCCAGTTTGTACTTTCTACCATCGTTGTTGTGGGTTGGTGATGGTTTTTGCGTTTATGTTCTCTTGTTCCCTCGGTGGAGGCGGTCTTATTACTTGGCCGTCCGCCTACACGCCTCTGCTGCTCCTTCGGTGCTCCATCGGTGGGGTGCTGGCTTAAAAAGGGGTCGTCATCCCTTCACCCATCGAACCTAACTTTTAAAGCTGGTACGTCGTTGGGGTGTGCCCGGTTATACTGGCCGTCCGCCCGCACACCACTGTTGCTCCTTCGTTGCTCCCTCGTTGGGGTGTTGCTACACAAGAGATCGTCGTCTCTTGACCCATCGATCAAATGGCTTGGTTCGTACACCCCTGGGTAGCATAATGGGGTGTATTCTTCGCCATATGTTGTTTGGCTTTCGTTGGGGTGTAGGTTCCAGGGATCGTCTTCCCCCACCCGTCATCATCGTGTTGGGGTGTCTGGATCAAAAGGACCGTCCGTCCCCACCCGTCGGCGACTTTCAGACGTCCTGTCTGATGCTGCCCGTTGCGAGTCTCCCGTCCATCTATGGGCTCCGACAACGGTGTTCCTGGTGGACCTCCTGTCGCACCCTGGGGTTCTTCCTGTGAACCTATGTGGGTTGTTTTCCGAGGTCTGGGATTGGTGGGCCACTGGCTGATGGGACCGTGGCTGCCCTCCACCTCCGCCAGAGCTCGGTGTTCCCACTCAACGAAAAGAGGGACCGAAGGGACTTGCAAGGGAAAACGAGAGCCAAACTTGTTGCGGGAAAGTTTACGCAACAAACCCCACCCTCACCTCCTAGGAAATGGGCTTGCATTCCTAAGAAGCGCAAACCATTTCCCGAGGCTAAAGGTTCTTAGGAGAGACATTTCCATCAAGGCCAATACCGCCAGTCTATGCAAAAACAAACTAAAATTATGACCCAATCGGTCTTCTAAGCTACTCTACTCTACTGGGACTTAAGACTCTTCTGGCTCAGCGCTATAGGGCTTAAGGTCCTTAGCGTGCCAGGTACCTTTATTTTGACCATTCGAATCCACCAAACTGTATGTCCACGCTGACACACGTTTGAGGATCCTGAATGGTCCCACGAATTTCGGCGCAAGCTTGGCCGCGTAGTAATTAGCTGCGTCAGACAACACGAAGTTTCGTCGCCATACTAACTCGTTCGGGAGATATTGCACATCTCGCCGTCGGAGGTTGTAGGCCTTCGCCGACTTCTTCGCTGCCGCCGCTAATTTCCTACGAATATCCTGCCTCAACATCTCGAATCTCCTACCTAACTCCGGTGTATCTGAGTCCCTAAATTCCCTATTCCTTTCCCTACTTTCAAGATCTAAGTCCCTACCTATAGTACCTGTGGTCTCACTACCTGGTACTATGTCCCTACTACCTAACCTATTCTCACTACCTATCCTATTCTGGAGATAATCCCTCGAGGCATCAAATTCTGTGCCGCGAGTTACCATTTCCCTTCCGAAGTTTACATAATATGGGGATACCCCCAGCACCTCGTGTTGGGCCGTGCGAATCGCGCACGCTACCTTCGCCAGCTGCGAATCCCAACCTCGATGATTTTCCGAGACATACGCTCTGAGCGTTGTCTTGATTATCTGATTGATTCTTTCCGCAGGGTTAGCCTGCGGGTGGTAATGGGCCGTGAACCTAATTTGTGACTCGTAAGAGTCACAGAGAGCTTTGAGCTCCCTTCCTCGAAACTGGGGACCGTTGTCGCACACGACAACCTTGGGTACGCCGAACAACAAAAAGACATTTTCCTCTAGTTCCTTGCACACTGCCTTCGCAGTTGCGGAACGTAGGGGAAAGAGCAAGGGGAATTTCGAAAAGTAATCGACCACGGTAAGAATATAGTTGTAACCCCGAGTGGACTTGGGAAGTGGGCCTACCAGATCTACACAAACCATTTCCCAACACCTTGACACACCTACCCTCTCAACCATCAGACCAGCGGGTCGCTCGTTCACAGGTTTCACCTGTTGGCAAATCGTGCAATTCTTTACGTATTTTGTTACTTCTGACCGCATCTTCGGCCAGTAGTACCTAGCTCCTACTCTCGCAAATGTCTTGCGGACGCCCATGTGACCCGCTAATGGGTTATCATGGCACGCCTGTAAAATCCCTAATCTACCTAGCTTTCCTACTACTAACTTCCACTCGTTATTGTTATCTTCATAGACTACTACCTGCCTATTCTTCACAAACTTGAAGAGTTTGCCCCCCTCTACTCTCCACAAGGGGTAGGCTAACGGGTTAGCTTCTACTGCCGCAATCATTTTCCTAATCCAAGGGTCTTGATCCGCTTCTGAGATTCCAGCCAACTCCGGAACTCCTCGCGAAAGCATGTCGGGAACTACATGCTCTTTCCCCTTTCTGTGGACAATCTGAAAATCAAATTGCTGCAGCCTCACTGCCCATCGACCTAGTCTCCCTTGAGGTTCCTTAAGGTTACTCAGCCACACTAGCGAATAATGATCAGTTACGACCGTAAACCGAACCCCTTCGATGTATGGTCGCAACTTTTCAATCGCCCAGAGCACAGCCAAGCATTCCTTCTCTGTGGTAGAGTAGTTCCTCTCACTTCTCTGCAGGGACCTACTGAGATAACAAATAACCTTCTCTCCATCTTCAAACTCCTGAGATAATACGGCCCCTATTCCATAATTCGAGGCGTCCGTCTGAACTACGAACGGCCTATCGAAGTCTGGACATGCTAAAATGGGTGCCGTTACTAGACATTGTTTCGCCTTCCTAAAGCTTTCCTCACACTCGTCCGTCCATATAAATTTCCTATCTTTCTTTAACAAATCTGTTAAAGGCCTAACTAAAGCGGCGAAATTTGGTACAAAACGTCTGTACCAAGAAATTGTCCCTACAAAACTCCTAATTTCCTTCACACTCTTCGGTGCGGGAATCCTAATCATACTATCTACTTTTTCTGGATCTACATGTAGTCCATTCCTATCTACTACATAACCTAAATATTTCAAAGACGGCCTACAAAAGTTACATTTTTCCCGACTAACTTTTAACCCTGCCTCACACAATCGCTTAAAGACCTCCTCCAGTATCTTAAGGTGTTGGTCGAATGTATTTGTGACGATAATAATATCGTCCAGGTACACAAATACGTGTGGCTCTAGATCAGCACCTAAGATGCTGTCTATAAATCTCTGCCACGTAGCAGGCGCATTGTGTAACCCGAAAGGCATTCTCTTAAACTGGAACAGGCCTCTATTCGGAACCGTGAAGGCTGTGAGTGGGCGCGATCTCTCCTCCATGGGGATCTGCCAGTAGGCCGACTTTATATCTAACGACGTCAAATATTTGGCGTCCCTAAGCTTATCCAATGTCGACGAGATAAATGGCAATGGATAAGCATCCCTATCTGTAACCCTATTCACTTTCCTATAGTCGACGCAGAACCTAAAAGACCCATCTTTTTTCTTGATAAGGACTATCGGAGATGCCCACGGACTGTTCGATTTCTCGATAACTCCCGCCTCTAGCATCTCGTTTAGCTCCTTGTCAATATGTTTTTGCATCGCAGGCGACACAGGGTAATACCGTTGTTTAATAGGTTCTGCCGACGTCCTAATCTTGTGCTCTACCAAATGAGTGCACCCCAACCCCTCGGGCATCGACTTAAAAATACCGTCGACCAAAGCTTCCAACTGCCCTGCTTCGGCGACGTCCAGCTCGGCGATCTCGCGAATTGCGGTGATCGAGGCAACCGACTGTTGGCTCGAAAAGTTCCACACCCGTGATCTTAAATCCGGGACGATTCCCGCCAGTGCCCAAAAATCTGCACCAAGGATCACGGTGTGGGGTATCGCTGGTATAACTAGACATTCGATGTAAACGGACCGACTTTGCACTTCAATTGGTAGAGACACCACCCCCACGACATCTACGCTTTTTCCGTCCGCTAACGCGACGGACCTAACCTGATTTTTTCCTAACCTAAGCCCTAAATCCTTAATTATTCTCCATCCCTCACCCCCTATTATAGTGCGAGAAGCGCCACTATCTAAAAGACCTAACATCCCTATACCGTAAATATTAACTCCTACATATGGACGCCTATCATTGCCGTTTGCCTCCAAGCTAAACCCTAAATGAACAATTGAGTTCCCCGACTGGTTTCCAGCAGGCGACCTAACCCCTACTTGCGCCGGCGCTCCCGTCCTGCTGGCCCGGAAGTCCGTTGCGCGTTTCCCGACGTGCCGCTGCAACGTCGACATTGGCGCCGTGTCACTCCTGTCGCTCCACACCCGTAACAGCGTCTAGGAGCTGGACACGCACTAGAAAAGTGGCCTTCACCATTACAATTAAAGCACCGAATGGGTGCACGCGGTGGTATGTCCTCTCGGACAACCGAAACTCTGGGCTCCTCCCAGTTCACAAATGCCAAATCTGGCTCTAACAATCGACGCGTCCTCGGATTGGGTGGCGGAGCAAACGTTTCCACGTTGGCCCGCACCGTCTCCAACCTGCGACCCAATTTAACCAAGTCTGCAACAGTCTTGGGGTCTGCTAGCCCGAGCTGTTGCTGGTAAAAGGGGGCCAGGTTCCTCTGAACGATGGCAAGCTTCCGCCGCTCCGATAGCGGTTCCGAAAGCCTGCCAAACATATTTTCTACGACCGCGACGTATACTCCAATGGACTCGCTGCTTCCCTGGGTACGATGCCTGATTTCCTCCAGTAGGAGGTCATCATAGTTGGGGGGAAGAAACTCCAGTTTCAGTTCCGCCACCAACTCTTGCCAAGAAGAGACCGACAACCTAATCGCCCTATACCAAATGAGCGCCTTCCCTGAAAAAAGTTCAACTGCTGCCCTAAACAAGTGAGCTTCAGTCACCCCGCGCGCTTGACTGAGCTCTTCCACCCGCTCCAAAAACGAATTGACCGACGCACCACAACGTTCCCCCGTGAACTTTACATCCCACTTGGCTAGGTTTTCCCCCCTCGCATACGGCGAGCGCTCGCTGTGGTCACCAGTGGTTGCGTAGAAACCGGTTTCTTCCGCAACGGCAGGCGTCACTGGTGATCTCACAGCGCGGACTGGTGTTCTGTCCACTGCTTGATGCTGCTGGAGGGGAAACCTTTTTTGCCTAATCTGCTGCTGCTGTTTATCGTTGCGTTCACCCAACGTTGGCTGTGATGGTCGGTTCTTGACGAGCCTCGAGCACGATGGCTCTTCCTCGTCCTCGTAGCCTACCTCGCCCTCATCGTCCGCCTCCTCTTCCGTACCTCCGGCTAACTCTCCGGCTAGTACGATCAGCTGGTGTTTTAGATTACACTTCTCCTCGGTTTGCTCCGGGGAAGTGTCTCTCGCCCTATCCAATCTACTAAGAGCCCATTCGATTTTTGTAAGAATCTTCAAGTATTCCTTCGACTTAGGATTACTTGGAGGTTCTTCCAAGAGCTCTTCAATCTGTTCTATTTTTGCCCTTACGGCATCTCGGTCCTCTACAAACGTGAATTTGTAGGCCGAGTCCAAATTCAAAGACCCTCTGCGTTCGAGCATACGAGCGGATCTCAACGACTTCCTCATGGCGTCCAAAGTGCCAATGGGAAGACCGCGAGCCTCCATCTCGTACGCCATCTCGTCCACAGCGAGCCTATTGATCTCCATATTCTATACTAACGGTTAAAAAAACGAGAGCAACAAGGAACCGATGGCGCGGAAAGGTTTTGTAAGAGAAGAAAAAAGGAAAATCCACCGACTGAAAACAAAACCAAAGTCAAAAAAAAAACAAACACACCGATGAAACCGATGAAACCTAAAAAACCAGTCAAAAATAAGAAAACGCACAAGTGAAAAAAAAAAAAAACCCTGACGCAAATGGTCACAATAAAACTCGCCAAAATGCACCGACTAAGGAGGATGGTCACACTGAAATTCGATTCGCACGAGAAAAGGAAAGAAAAAAAAACCCACAAGAAAATTCAAAAAAAATTAAATGTGAATATATATATATATATAAATGTATGTATATATGTAAATGTAAATATGGTTTATATATGTATAAGGAGGTATATATTTCAAAAAGAATCAAAATTAAAATTACCTCTAACTATCGAGGTATGAATGTATATATATGAATATATTTATTTGTAATCTATATGTAATATATATATGTACTATTGTGTATGGGCGTGTATTTATTTGGGAATCGAAACAAAAGTGAGGGTAATTGTTTAAATAGAATAACAAATAAATAAAATGTATTGATATGTTTGTGTATATATGTATGTTCAAAAAAAATATATATGTAGGTGCGTGCGTATGTACTTAAATGTTTCGTTATGTGCTCATAAATATATGCGCATAGGTATTTATATATATTCCTTTATTTTTTTGCAAACGCAAACCACTAGGAAGTGGATTCACAAAAGAAAGACTCCAAGAAAAAAAAGAAAACAAAGACACCTACTTGGGGACCTGGTACTTGCCCAGGTTTAAGAATCCTATCTCTAGCTCCTCGTGTTGTCCACAGGTACTTCTTCTTTCTTGCTCTTTTTCTTTATTTCTTGAATATTTTCTCTCCCCTTTATCTCTTGTTGCACTCCAGCACTTGTTGCAATCCTAAAAAAAAGCAAGCCGTATCAAAATATTCTTAAAAAAAAACGGACACACAAACAACTAGCCTAACTTCAAAAAAAACTCCGCGAAATTCGACCGAAGGAAAAGAAAAAAAAACCACGAATACAAAAATAAAACAAAATGCCGGCAAATTAAATTTAAAAGGAAAGCCCCACGTTGGGCGCCAATTTGCTATGTTTGATTCCCGGCACCGATACGGCGTTGCCCCGAACCAAACGATAGCACTTTATTCTCTGGGATCCCGCTATCCCAGCCGTGGGTTCTACCAGGTAGCGCGTTAACGGCCGCTAAACCTGGGCGAAATAAAAGCAAAATGGGCGCCACGTGATTTTTTTTTTTTTTTTTTTTTTTTTTTGGAATCACGAAACCAAGAAAAGAAAAGAAGAAAAACTTCCCCGACAAAAAAAGAACAGAACAAGGAAATGAGAAAAAGAAAAAAAAATAAAAAAACAGTTTTTTTTTTTTCCACTACGTTATAACGGCTCCGTTGGAGCTCGACGATTTATTTTTAATTGGCTTAGCGGTACACTCGTCGGTGGAGTGACCCGCTATTTTCACAATCCCGAATAAGGAAAAACCGCTATCTAACGGGGCGCGTGTCCCGTCTTTTCTCGGGAATTTTACGCACGCGCGGCCCACCGGAGTCTCAATTTTCCAAAACGAAACGACTTCAGAATCCCTTTTTTTTTTTTTTTTTTTTTTTTTTTTTTTTTTTTTTTTTTCGCTACACTGGCACTTAACTACACTATACTTATCTTGTAGATCCTAGCGGCCTATGCCCCTTTCTGGCACGATCTTCCGTCTCGCTACTCCTGTCCACGATCCTTTCTTTCTTCCTCCTTTCCCTCTCACGATCCTTTTATATTTTTTTTTTTTTTTTTTTTTTTTTTTTTTTTTTTTATTTTTTTTTTTTTTTTTTTTGTTCAAGCAGAACTCGCGACGTTAAAAAAAAAGGAATCTACTCTACTCTACTTCACTTGAAACGAAAGAAAAATTGCTTCTCGCAATGCCAAAACTTGATTCGTAAATTTTTTTTTCTTTTTTTTTTTTTTTTTATTATTTTTTTTATTATTTTTTTTTTTATTTTTTTTTTTTTTTTTTTTTTGTAAACTCTGGACCTGAACCTCACTGATTGCTGGTCGTAACCCAAGTGTCTCATAGATCTTCTACGATCCACAGCTCCCGCCAGACACACACACACACATTCACACGCACATTCTCTCTAGCATCCATTCAGCCGTAGTGGACCCAACGACGGGATTTCTAGCTATCACACTAGCAAGCTTTGCTAGTGTGTGCCCCCGTGTCCGACTAGGCCTCTCACACATACAATTTTCAACATTCATGTTAAACTCCTCAGTCTCGGAGTTCGCTCCCACTTCCAGTAATGACTGGGAACTCCACTGAGCGAGTTTGTGGAAGCTGTGGATCCTAGCTCTTCCCTACTCTTAGGTTCTACAAAAAGAAATTGCGAAAAGCAGAGTTTCTTCCATTTCTGATCGCCGGGTAATTTTCCCCCATCGGATTACACTAATAAAATTTAAAACGCCCGCGAAGGAGAAAGGAGATGCGATGGAATGGTAGCTGAAGCGTCGGGACGGAAGGAAAAGAATATAGGTACAATCCAGAAGGGATTGTATCTCAATCCAACCATCCGTTGGATCGCCGCCCCTCACCAAAGAAAAGTATAGTGCCTGTGCAATTAAATTTTTATATATATATTTTTTTTTTTTTTTTCCCGGGCCCTACCTACTCCAGTGGATCGGCGTTCAGATTTGGGGGGGGGGATGGGGACTGACAAATAGCGTGTCACTCCTTACAATTATTTATTTATTTTTTTATTTTTGTCGTTGGGCCCTTCTGCCCTCTGGCCTCTCTGCCAGTTTGTACTTTCTACCATCGTTGTTGTGGGTTGGTGATGGTTTTTGCGTTTATGTTCTCTTGTTCCCTCGGTGGAGGCGGTCTTATTACTTGGCCGTCCGCCTACACGCCTCTGCTGCTCCTTCGGTGCTCCATCGGTGGGGTGCTGGCTTAAAAAGGGGTCGTCATCCCTTCACCCATCGAACCTAACTTTTAAAGCTGGTACGTCGTTGGGGTGTGCCCGGTTATACTGGCCGTCCGCCCGCACACCACTGTTGCTCCTTCGTTGCTCCCTCGTTGGGGTGTTGCTACACAAGAGATCGTCGTCTCTTGACCCATCGATCAAATGGCTTGGTTCGTACACCCCTGGGTAGCATAATGGGGTGTATTCTTCGCCATATGTTGTTTGGCTTTCGTTGGGGTGTAGGTTCCAGGGATCGTCTTCCCCCACCCGTCATCATCGTGTTGGGGTGTCTGGATCAAAAGGACCGTCCGTCCCCACCCGTCGGCGACTTTCAGACGTCCTGTCTGATGCTGCCCGTTGCGAGTCTCCCGTCCATCTATGGGCTCCGACAACGGTGTTCCTGGTGGACCTCCTGTCGCACCCTGGGGTTCTTCCTGTGAACCTATGTGGGTTGTTTTCCGAGGTCTGGGATTGGTGGGCCACTGGCTGATGGGACCGTGGCTGCCCTCCACCTCCGCCAGAGCTCGGTGTTCCCACTCAACGAAAAGAGGGACCGAAGGGACTTGCAAGGGAAAACGAGAGCCAAACTTGTTGCGGGAAAGTTTACGCAACAAGGGGTTGGAACCGTCTTCTGATCCTGAGGAGATCCTGGCACTGCTCAAAGAGAAGGAGTGCGAAGGACTCAAGTTCGTGGGGGTAAAGCCATTTACCACAGCTAGAGCCAAGAGGGAGAAACGGAGTCTGCCGTTCTTCCTGGTGCAGCTCAGTCCCCAAAGCCGTCTGGATAGTCTAAGGAGTATCAATGTCCTAGACTACCAGGTGGTTCACTGGGAAAAATTAAAAAGGAGCGAAGGCGTTATACAATGCGTTCGCTGCCAGAGGTTCGGACACGCCGCGTCGAACTGCCAAATGCAGCCTCGATGCGTGAAGTGCGCAAAGAACCACAGTTCCGAGGAGTGTGCTCTGGGTAGGGACGGAGCATCCGATAGGACGCAGCTCTCGTGCGTATTATGTGGGAACGTGGGACACACCGCAAACTATCGGGGTTGTCCTAAGTTCGTTGATATTAAGAAAGCAAAACTGGCTCTGCAGCAGAAGGTGGAGGTCAAACGTTCACCTGCTAGGTTTCAAACACCAGCCGTCACGTCCCAAATTTCCTACGCCCAAATGGCGGCAGGTAGGGGGGCTACGGTACAGCAAGCGACTGTTGCTTCTCCAGCGCCAATCCCGAGAACAACGGAAGCTGCACCCAACATGCTGGTCATCTTGTTCGCAATCCAAGGGCAGATGGCTCAGCTGCAAAAGCAGGTGCAAGAACAGGCCAAGCGGGTGGACCAGATCTACGCGCTGCTGCCGGGCCTAACGCAACACATGTCGTAATGGGTACGCACATTGTGGAGAAATCTTTGAAGGTCCTTGCGGTAAATGTTAATTCACTGATTAGGATCGAGCGAAGAGCCGCGATGTTTAAATTGCTACAAGACCAAACTCCTGACCGATGAGCACAAACTGGAGTACAATAATTATATCGTTAGAAGAAGAAACCGTCCCCGATCCAAATATGGAGGCGGTGTCGCGATCTTCATTAAACAAGGTATAAAATTTCACAGAGTGTATAAGGGAGCATTGCATAGGTTCCGGGTGTTGGAGGCAGTCGTCATTTACATCCCGCTCCGCACTGGAAAGCGGCTGTACTTGGCCTCTGCCTATGCGCCTGAGGCTTCACAATCCACTTTATTCATTACAGAGCTCGACACGCTTTTTCGACTTCTGAGGCTGGAATCGGGGGAGAATTATTTTATAATCGGCGGGGACTTCAACGCTAGACACAGAGATTGGGGAAATAATTTGCCAAATACTAGAGGGAACCTACTACTCGATTGGTGGGGTCAGCACGATGCCATGTACAGACTCGGTCTTAAAGCGACGGATAACCCGTCGTTTCCCAGAGGCCGGTCTTATTTGGATCTACTGCTGTATGACGAACGTATACGACTGACAGGTACGAATTTACAAACGCTTAACTGTCTGCGCACGTTCGTGTATGACAGCGACCATTGCGGTTTTAGCACCGAAATTACAGTTCCCAACGAAATGGCGGAATTGGAGGAGTTTGTCCAAAGATATTCTTACAACTATAGTAAGACTCGATGGACACGCTTCTCCGCAACACTGACAAGAGCACTCTCCTCGAACATGCTCCACCGTCCACCGTCCACCGTCCAATAGGAATTTGTCAAACGAGGAGATCGACAATTACCTAAAACAAATGGACGAGACAATTAAACAAACTATGGACGCTACAATACCGCGGTATCGACATACGACTAACGAAGACCTGTTCCGCAATCCTACTATTGACGCACTGCACCGACAGAAAAGTAGACTTCTGACAAGACTCAAAAACTTGTACAGACAGTTAACTGACAGACAAGACCCGGAGATTAGGACACTGAAGGCATCGATTAAAAATATTCAAACGTTAATAAAAGAGAATTAAAGAATTTCTGTAAGTTTGTATTGGAACAACAGGGTTCGGGCTGTAAACACCAGCAACCCGAATATGTTCCCGCAAATAAATAAAATATTTCGGAGAAAAAATCAAAACGACCTTCAGTGTCTTAAAATAGCGCGGACAACAGACAACGAACGGTTACTGACAATAGCAGGTATTGATCCAAATGAGGCCGCTGATAATGACGACTTCTTTGTGATCGAGGATCCACAGGAGAAGGTTGAAGCCATAGGGGCGACTTTCCAGGAAATATACAAGGCCACTGATACCATTGGACCTAATTATGACCTGGACAATCGCGTCTTGGTGCACGACTTCTTCATTCGAAATGAAGTAGAGAACTGGCGATCCGAGGGCTCTGGTTTCACCCGGTTCAGCGAAGAAAATATGGCAAATAATGTCATCACCAGAGAGGGTGACCTACCCCCGTTCATTTCGAAGGAAGAGCTCCATGAGATCTTCGACACAATCAGGGCTAAGAAATCAGTGGGGACCGATGGTATTCCGAACATCGTGCTTCGACATCTTCCTCTAGAAGCGGTGGACATTTACGCCACCCTGTTTAATAATGCAATGAATAATGCACATTATCCAGCGCATTGGAAAACGGCGGTGGTTCAACCTATCGCCAAGAAGGGAATGGATATATCCAATCCGGCGAATCTCCGGTCGAGAAGTCTCCTTCCGAATATCAGTAAGGTGTTTGAAAAAGTAATCAATAGAGCTCTGTCTAGGTGGGTTGAGGACAAACATATCGTTCCGGATAATCAATTCGGTTTCAAGGCGGGACATGATATCTCACATGCCGCGTCTAAACTGGTGTCCGATATCCAATGGAATAAAGGCAAAAACCAATGCACTGGTGCCTGCCTTGTTGACTTGGAGAAGGCCTTCGACACCGTATGGTTAGAGGTTCTTTTCTATAAGCTGACTAGGCTGGGGATCAGTAAACCACTCTTGTACATTCTTTATAATATGCTAACCAACAGACAGTTCATCGTGAAAAATGGCGATGTGACTTCTGTTGGAATATTTCAAATTAAAAATGGTCTGCAGCAAGGCGCGGTCAATTCGCCGATCCTATTCAACATTTATACAAGCGACTTGATAGGTTCACTTCCCCATACTATTGCGTACGCAGACGATTTGATAGCGTACAGAACAGATCCAAAAATCGAGGTCATTAATACTCTCTGGCAGCGTGACTTCGATAAGATAAGACGATTTTGCGATGACTGGAAGTTGAAAATCAACTTTCAGAAGTCGGAAACCATTCTCTTTAGGACGCCGTTGTCTGGAGCCTCTAGGGATACCAGAAAAAATTGGCGAAAGTTCTCGATCATTGGACAACACGGACAGCCTCTTGCCTGTCGAAATGTAGTCAGATACCTTGGTATCTGGCTAGATCAGTTTCTGTATTTTGACAAAAATGTAGATGCTGCTCTGGCCAGAGCCAAAGGAGCTTTTGCCCTTACAAAGAGACTGTTTTATAGCAGCCAACTCGATGCGAGGGTAAAGGTAATCTGCTACATGGCCCTTATCAGGCCCACGCTGGTATTTGGTTGTCCCGTGTGGTTCAATGTGCGAGCAAGCTTAATGGAAAAGATTCGGGTGTTTGAGAGGGCTTGCCTTAGGGCTTGCCTTCGCTTGTACAGAACACCAGAGTCGGAGTACAAAAAATTTTATCGTAATGAGGTCCTTTACAACAGAGCGAACCTAATACGAGTGGACAACTTCGTAATTAAGCTGACTCGAAGACACATTGGAAGAGCAATGACCTCGACGAATAACCTGATATCTGGGGCTTATTACCCCAATTACCTTTACCACGAGAGTGTACGCTATGATGACTTCGTTCCACCGGAAGCATTCCTCTACCTAGATCAGATAGGGTTGATCCAAGATAGATCAGCGGTCCCGTTAATCTTCCATGTCGCTCGGAAAGCTGGGGACAGGCGACTCAACTACGGCAGAGACGTCGCACACAGCAGTGTGGATCGTCTCAGGTTCAGTAGGGCGGTGGGGAATCGCGATAAGAGGGATGTCGTTCGGCAGCACCAGCATTTCTGGTGGTTGAATGATGGAGAAGATGTTTCGTCGTCGTTTCCGTCAATTACGGACCAGCCTCACTAATGAGGCAGAGCTGACCAATCTATTTGCTCTGTGAATAGCAATGGCCAGCTTACATAGGTTTAGGTTAGCATTTAAGAAATATATACATATATTAGTATATACCTTGGTACCTTGGTATATACTAATATATGTATATAATTGTGTATTATATATATGTGTGTATACTGTGTATGTAGGTTAGGTAGACTAAGGTATATTTTAAGTTAGATATTAAGTTTTATAGAAAATTAAGTCCATATGCTAAGTTTTTGTTAACAATTTTTTTCTTAGCCTTAAGTATACAAGATATATATGTAAAAAAATAAATGTAAATAAAGTCGAAAGACATAAATACAAGAATTTAGAGTAGCTTACAGTGCCTGTGTGGGGCCAGTAAGTTAGTATAAGATTGTTAAGTAATTTTTTAGCCAGCATTTAAGCATTTTTTGTTAGTATGTAAGGGTTAATGATTAAGATAATAGAATGCATTTAAAACTAAACTAAAAACTAGGAAATATCCCTTTTTAATATTGATGGCTATGAATTTTTCCCATGTTTCAATAATGAATATGCTTCTGGAAGTGTTGCCGTTTTTATTAAAAATTAGTTTAATAGTTTTATTTTTTTAAGTTCGTTAAAAGAAAAAAATAAAAGACTTTTTTATTTTTTCGTTTAGTTGAACTTTATTCACTCGAATCTATCTTTAGACTAAATATCAGTTTTATGTGTTACCTTTATGTAACCTATGCACTAAACATAATTTGCAGTGGTTGCATAGGTGATCGTCCGGTGGTTCCTAGAACTGACACGAGCGGATACTTAGTAGACATTGTGTCATCATTTTTATTGTGATTCAGTGATCACGCGGGTATCGTGTGTCGCTCGTTTTGGTGGGAAGTCGAACGGTCGCCTTTGCATTACAATTTTGATTATTTTGCTTTTTTTATATTATATTCTTGGATTTTGTGGAAGTGTTACCTGCAACTGTAACACCCCCACCGTTAGCTTGAGGCTCCGACGAAACCTTTACAATTGTCATATTTCGCTTTCTTAAAATATAAATGCATACTAACGTTACTATTATTAGTGTATCGTATTTAAGGTAATGGAAATTGCGTTAAAGGACTTATTGACATTTGATGCTTTCTCAATTAGTTTAGTATTTTCTACATGTTTTACATAAAGTTCATCTAATTTTACATTATTAACTAATTTACTTTCTTTAGTTTTAGTCATTAAATTTGGTAAAATGATGGTTTCGTATATTCTCTTCTCGAAATTTGCAAATGTTTTATTATCGATTGATATTTCACAATTTTTAAATTTAATTAAATAGTTTCCATGTATTTCATGATTAACATTATTACAATTATGTATAATTTGGGTTTTGTTGAAATTTTTAAGTATAATAATTCCTGTAGTAATTTCCTTAATTTCTTTAATGGTGTCTAATATTTTGGGACAAATTGCTTCAGTAAAAATCATTATATTTTTAATACAGCTATCTGCTATCGTAACCAAATTTCTTTTCAGATTATTTTCGACTGGAAATTTATAAATATTATTTGATGCGTCTTTCAGAATATTTTTGTCGTTGATAAGAATTGCTTTGCTTTGAAAGTCAGGTATAGGTTCAATTAGAATTTTGGTATAGGGGAGTTCAGAAATCCTAGGTATCAGAAGTATCAATATAATTTGGTCTTTGTAATACGATATTGCTAACTTAACATCTTTGTAAGGTTTAATATCAGGAATCAATTTCATTTCTTCTGGGCCTAAAACGTTCTTAGTAAGGATACCTAATTTACTTGAGAAAAGTAATTGTTCGACACCCTCGATCTGGTTTCTTAATAAAAGAATGTCATTATTGACTTGATATATATGCTGCATTAGTATAACTTCGTCTTCTAAGGTCATGATTCTTTTCACTATGTCATTATTTTGAGAGTTAAGGTATGTTTCTATGATCGTTTGTTGTTTCTTTATATAAGTCGTTATGTTTTGGATCTGCTCAGAAATTTGCTCGTTGATCCGTACTTGGGTATTAGTTCGTTCGATTAGTGTCTTGTCATCGTCAAATAATTCGTCTAATTTTCCCTTTATTTGTTTCTCGTCTTCATTGTCTATTGTGCCAGCGATAACCTTAAGACCTGAACCTAATAAATCTATTAGTTCTCTTTTTGATCTAATATGGGGTTTAATAATTTCTAGTTTTGCTTCTAGCAAGAGAAAGTTCTGGCTTATCGCGTTGTACATAGGGCTAACTAAATTTGATTTATTTCGGAACCCTAAGATATTGTTTCTAATGTGGTTCTTTGCTATTTCGAATTCTGTAGTATTAATTATATGCAATACTTTAATATAGTCTTTAATAATATTATGTTTTCCTAAGTCCAATGTCATGTATCCGTTATTGTTGTTCATGTCATATAGAGTCATCTCTTGTGTCAAAGTTGTTGTCGCAATCACTGCGAGAATAAATGTCGCCAGGTGTATCGCCATCTGTAAAAGGGTATAAGAATATATTTTAATCTAAGTCTCTATTAGTTTGATGTTTCTTTTGTCTTTTGATCTGAGATCTGTAATAGATTTTTTGGTTTTTTAAATCTTTTAAATGGCCTTCGTCGACTTTTTCTGTTTGGATTTTTCTATATTTCCAATGATTTTTTCCTCCTCTAATTTCTTTTACAAAATTCTTTCCATCTTTTAAAGGAATGTCCTGTCTATTGATGTTTAACTTATTTATCACCTTTTGTTTCTTTTCTAGGATACGATTATGGACTTCTTTATATTCTTCTTCGTGAATTTTACCATTTACCAAAGTCTACTGGCCGTTTGTTTGTCGTTGTCTACTTGTCTTCGACAGTGCCTTCATTATTGACTTCGTCATGCTTAAGGAGTCTAATATGTTCATTTATTTTGTTGTGTAATCGTTCGACATCAGCGTTTGATGTGTGATTACTGTTAGAGGTAAAATGCAGTTCTATGTTTTGTTGTAATATAAATTCTTTTAGGGGTAATGCTTTAAAGCCTAGCATTACCCCTACTACGAGTATTATCTTTTTCACTGGTCCAAATTAACTAAAGTAGAAGGAAAGGGCTCGCTTGAACTTTGTCCAAGTTCTTCCTAGAATTCTAATAGCGCATGCATGTTTCGAAAATTTATCAATTATTGTAACAAAGAGAGATTTTTCAAGGCTATAAAATACATCGACATGTATTATTTCAAGAGGTCTGGTTGGAGTTTCGGTTAATTTAAAAAGAGGTCTAGGTGGATTTCTAACATATTTTTCAGAGTTACAGACATCGCAGTTATTGATGAATTTGTTAATTCTTTGTTTTAGTTTTGGGTTATAATAATTAAGTGTTAGCTCTTTATAGACTTCTTCTATACACCTAATAATTTTAAGTTTACCATTGCTTCTGAAATATTTAATGAAAGTTTCTTTAATCATATTGAAAATGTTTTCATCCTCTACTAAGATTGCGTTCAAATTTTTGGGGTTAAAATGATTTTTAAGGAGGGTTAAAGCGGTTTCTTCATCAAAGGTTTTGGCATATACTATTATTCGATTCTTGTTGAAAACATGTATTCTTTTTAACTTAAGGGAACCGGACTGGGATTTTCGAATTACGATTTGGGTTTTAAAAATGTTAATTGAATATTTGCTCATAGGAATTACGAGTATTTCGTTTTCTAAAATGTTTATTTCGGGATGAGGTATACGGGAAAGAGCATCCGCATTCATGTTATTAGTGCCTTTCTTATATTTAATTTTATAGTCAAATTCAGAAAGTTTCAGACGCCATCTCACTAATTTTGAATTCGGTTCCTTTACCGAAAAGAGCCATGTGAGTGGCTTGTGGTCTGTTTCTATAGTAAATTTTCTGCCAAAGAGGTAGGGACGAAAATAACCGGTGGCCCAAATGATGGCTAGGATTTCCTTCTCTATGGTGCTATAGTTTACCTCGTGCTCATTTAATGTGCGACTTGCATAGCTTATCGGATGATTGTCCTGTGGAAGGACGGTGCCTAAAGCATACTGGCTTGCGTCTGTCGACAACACGAATTTCTTATTAAAGTCAGGATAGGTTAAAATAGGGTCATTGATTAAAAGCGTTTTCAAAATGTTAAAGGACTGTATATACTCGGGATCTGCGATATTCATTTTGACGTCTTTTTTGAGGTATTTCGTCATAAGTTTCGCTACCTTCGAATAATCTTGGATAAATCTTCGATAATATCCGGTAAGACCTAAAAACTGTTTTATCTGTTTAGTTGTTTTTGGTATGTGGTAATTTTTAATGCATTCGATTATTTTCGGATTCGGTCTTATGCCGTCAAGTGTGACTATGTGTCCGAGGAACTCAGTTTCTTTCTTAAGAAACTCCGACTTATCCAATTGTATTTTCAAATTAGACTTTTTAAGCCTTTTGAAGATCTTCGTTAGTGATACTAGATGCTCTTGCAAAGATGTAGAGAATACAATTATATCATCCATGTATACGAGACAGATGACATTGATATAATCCTCTAGGATATTATTCATGAGACGTTGGAACGTCGATGGCGCTGTTTTAAGTCCGAATGGCATGCGAAGAAATTCGTAGTGGCCGTTTTCGATACTGAATGCCGTCTTATGGATATCTCTTTCGTCTATTTCTATTTGATAAAATCCTTTCGCCAAGTCGAGTATCATGAAGTACTGACATCGCCCTAGTTTGTCAAGAATTTCATCGATACATGGGATCGGGTACTTGTCGTCGATTGTTATCTCGTTTAATTTGCGGTAGTCCACAACGAGTCTCCACTTAGGTTTACCGCTGGCATCGACATTCTTAGGGACGATCCAGATAGGTGCCGAATACGGAGAATTGCTATGCCGTATTATTCCGTTTTTAAGCATGTTTTTTATCTGTTTTTCCACTTCGGTTTTGTGGATGTATGGGTACCGATAGCTTTTTGTTTGAATTGGAATATCATTAGTAGTTCGTATTCGATGCTTTATTGCGTTGGTAAAACGTAGATTCTTTTCTTCTTGATGGAACACATCTTTGTAGTCCTTCAGGATTTTCTTTAATCCTAGGTTTTCTTCGCTATTTAGATGATCAAGCCTGAGTTGTTCCATTAATAGAGGTTTTTCATGGTTTTCAATTATGTTGAAATTTTGCTCATTGACGGGTTGAGTTACGATATGCTCGAAAGGAACTTTCTTTTTGTGTTTGTTCGTACCATGAATAAAATTAACTTGAGCTAATATTTTCGATGGTCGCGTTACCATCCAGCGTCTTTTGCTCTGGCAAATAGACAAGGCCTTCCCTTTGATGTACCGGTAAGGTAACTTCGCCTAGAAGTGTTACGTTGGTTGATCTATTTTTATAGTGAGCGCATGATTCATTAAAATGCAGTTTCACTTGCTTTTTCCCTAAAGACAAGGTGTTGTTTCCTAAGTTTATGTTTGCTTTTAGTGGGATTAAAATATTATTACCTATGAGTCCGTCAAATTGGTCATGGAATGGGTAGATATACATCTTGAATTTTTCTTGCGGGTTTCCTAATTCTTTAAACATAGGTATAATAGCTTTCTGTGATATTTTAACGTGGGTGTTAAGGGTTTTTACTGTAATTGGGTTTTTAATAGGTTTTATTTTATCTGGGGAGCACAGCCCTGGATTGATAATCGAGTGCGTTGCTCCGGTATCTATAACGAATTTTAGGGGTCTTATTTTGCCTTCAACTACTATACTATATGTGGCAGTTTTGACGTGAGGCATCTGAAGGAAAATTTTCTTCATTGTCACTGACGTTGGTGATCGACGTATTACCTCTATGTCCGTCATCTGGTTTTCTTTGTGTTTGGCGTTTGTGGCTGTTTCTTTGAGCCATTTCAACTTCCATAGGTTCTGGGGAAGTTTGGTAGTGAGGGCTGCCATCAAATGTTTGATTAGATTGGTAACGATGTGATTGGGATGTAGATGGTCCTGGAGTATAATTATGAGGTGTTGGATTTATAATGGTTATTAGGAATAGTGTGTGGACCTGATTGTTGATGGAAACGGTTTGAATGTTGGCTGTTTTTATCATGTCTAAAATTTCTATTCTTACTGCTTTCTTCTTTAGAACTATTTTGGCCATGTTTGACCTTATTGGACGGTCCAGAACTTGTAGGGTATGGGTTGAAATATGCATAGCCTGACTCGTGCAGAATATTTACGGCTGCCTCGAGACTGTTGGGATTTCTACAATATAGGAGAGATCTCATTGGCTCGGTGATTTTGTTTCGGAATACGGCTAAAGCGGAAGTCTTGTTTTGTGCAATATTTACTGCGACGCTTTCTTCATTTTCTCCTATTATTTGTTTGATTTTGACGTTCAGTCTTCTTAAGATATCTTTTATATCATTATAAAAATCGATAGCATGCGTTCTAAATCTGACAGATCTCAGTTCGTCGAAGAGTTCTTCGAGCGTAAGACGGTCGCCAAAATTATTGTACAAGATTTGTCTAATTTCTGACCAATTTGTAGTGTGATTGTTAATTTCAATCACCTCGCGAGCTCTGCCTTTCAATTTAGATTCTATGATATCGGAAAAGATACTCTGGGCTAATGGATCATATTTGATTATAATAGGGTGTATTTTATCAATTAAGTCTACAAAGTTTTGCAAGTCCCTGAAATCACCATTGAATTCAGGTAGCTTTGAGAGGTATTTGAGGGGATCGATGTTTAAGGTAAGCATGGTCGTTTGTATATTGTCGGTATTGTATAGAAAGTTCGTTACTAAGTCGGTTAGTTGTCTTGACTGTTTTCTGACAATTTCTACCTGGTTTTCTAGTGTCTCTGCTGTGGACATAAGGTTAATAACTGCTTAAAATAATTCTTACCAATACCTAATAGGTTATTAGTGCCTTTGTATTTGAGGTATGTTATTGATGGTTGTCTTGATGATGATCTTGATGGTAATCTTGATGCTGGTTTTGATGAGGGATTTCCTTGCTAACTTGGTGGTTTTAGTGGTCACTAGTATATTTTACTACACTTGCATACACATATATTTTTTTTTATTTCGATTGATATTAATTGTACACTCGAACTCATTTAATAATAATTAATAATTTTCTTTTTCTGTTTTTTTTTTTCACTATATATATATATATTTTGTGTACTAACTCTTTATTCGGTTAGTTTTACCGATGTTACACTTGGTTACGCGACGATTCTTTCGTTCGCGGTTTAGTAGTCACAAATACTTCGGACTGTCAATTGAACGTAAACACGTATACACAAAAAAAAACTTCTGCTTTTTTTTTATGCTTGACAGTATCCTACCGACTGCGCCAGTTTTATTTTTTTAAGTTCGTTAAAAGAAAAAAAATAAAATACTTTTTTATTTTTTCGTTTAGTTGAACTTTATTCACTCGAATCTATCTTTAGACTAAATTTCAGTTTTATGTGTTACCTTTATGGAACCTATGCACTAAACATAAGTTGCAGTGGTTGCATAGGTGATCGTCCAGTGGTTCCTAGAACTGACACGAGCGGATACTTAGTAGACATTGTGTCATCATTTTTATTGTGATTCAGTGATCACGCGGGTATCATGTGTCGCTCGTTTTGGTGGGAAGTCGGACGGTCGCCTTTGCATTACAATTTTGATTATTTTGCTTTTTTTATATTATGTTCTTGGATTTTGTGGAAGTGTTACCTGCAACTGTAACTTTTAATGTCGATGTTGTTTCTTTCAATTTGCAGAGTTGTGATGTTATTAAAGTATCTATCAGTGATAAAAAACTAAGTATATTCTGTGTTTATAGATTTAATGAGTCTTTGGTTAAAATGTTTCTGGAGGAATTGGAAGGTCTATTAAAAAGTGCACCAGGACGTAACATTATCTTATTAGGCAATATTAATATTGACATCATGCAGGATTCTGCAGAGGTTGACAATTACTTATTCCTATTAGCATCTTTCGGTTTTGAATCGTGTATTAACAAACCTACTCGTATTAATGAATCCTCAAATACCTGTATAGACCATATTATGGTGCGTTTTTGCAAACCTAAAGATATCTTGTTTTATAGCTCTGTTTTCGATTTACAGATTTCTGATCACTGTATGACATGTCTGAGTATTAATTACAATTGTGTTGTTAGTCCAAATATACTTCCTTCGTGCTCTTCTTACTCTATCACTGATTACCGTGCGCTAAATGAATTTCTTCGCTATGAAAGTTGGTTTAATGTTTACTCGTATAATGAAAATGATCCTTCGAAAGCTTACAGTTACTTTGTTGATATACTCAGTAATTACATTATGCTTAGTTCGAAAAAAATAAAAAGTAGTGTGAATAAAACAAAAAGACTAAAACCCTGGATAACGACGGAATTGCTTAAAAAGGTTAAAGAAAAGAATAGATTGTACAAAATGAAAACCAAATTTCAAAACAATTGTAGTACAATGGAAGCTTATAAAAAAAGTTTTAAAGATATTGCGAAAGATGTTAAAAATTGTAAACATAACTACTATCTAAACAAGCTTCGGGAAGTCAAAGGTGACTCGAAAAAAGAATGGAAATTGGTTAGAGAAATTCCAAATATGTCTACTGTCACTAGTTTCGTTGAAAATATAAAAGATTCTGATACTATCATCAGTGACCCTAACGAAATTGCTGAAAAATTCAATCGCTTTTTTGTTTGTATTGGTAACAAAGTAATATCAGATAGCTGTGCTTCTGTTTCCAAAATGTGAATGTACTTTTGATGATGTATCTTCTTGTGTCAGTTTTTATTTTGAACCAATAACATCTTTCGAAATATACGAAATTATTTCTTCTCTTAATAGCTCACGCTCTAAGACAAGTGACGGCCTTTCGAATAGTTTTGTTAAGAAAATAGCCTTGAATATTTATGACATTCTATGTTATATCTTCAACAGAAGTGTCTCCATGGGTGTATTTCCAGATGATCTAAAACAGGCCGAAGTGATACCTTTATTTAAAAAACGTGATAAGACATCAGTTAATAGTTATAGACCGATCTCACCTCTTCCTATCTTTTCTAAAGTTTTTGAGAAAGCTGTAAAAAAACAGAATGATAAATTTTTTAGAAAAAAATTATTTTTTTAGTAAATCCCAATTCGGTTTTCGCCCGGGTTTTTCTGCTCTACTTCTTGGACTACAACTAGGTTACACCAAATTTTGTTGTTTTTTATGTGAGTGGGATAGTAGAGCACGATCGGAGCACTTTGTGAGAGTAGATTGGCCTTCCTTCATTGATCGGAATCCTTCATTGATCGAACCACAGCGTGTTATTCTACCACCATTACATTTGGTCTTATAAAAACTTTGTAAAGGCGATGAAGAAAGACCAACCTGCTTTCAATTTTTTGAAACAAAAGTCCCCATCACTAAGCGAAGCAAAAATTAAAGAAGGTATTTTTGTGGGTCCAGACATTAGAAAGCTTATAAAAGATCCAGCTTTCATTCCTACTCTGGATTCATTAGAAAAAAAGGCCTGGTGTTCATTTGTGAAAGTAGCGGAAAACTTCCTAGGTAACAATAAGACTCCAGGTTATGCAGATGATGTAAAGAAAATGCTGGATGCTTATCATAAAATGTCGCTAAAACTTCATTTTTTGCATTCTCATCTCAATTTCTTTCCTGAAAATATGGGTGATGTAAGCGATGAGCACGGCGAGAGATTCCACCAAGACATGGGAGCCATCAATGTTGGCAGATTACTGCTGGTCGCTTATAAGAGAGACTCCGAGATATTCTTATAAACGGAATGCAGATGCTTCCAAAAAATCAACAAAATTTTACAAGAAATAACATTTTTCGGTAACATTTTTGGTTAAATTCTTAAATTCAAAAAAGCGTTTCCTCACAAAATCCCGATGTGACCTGGCTATTTTATATAGTTTTGCCGATTCTATAAACTCCGAGTAAAAACTAAATATTTTTTTTGTTGACCAGTGTAATTAGTTAAGTTAATTTTAAATTTTAATTTTTGGTTTTCGTTTATTTAATTTGAAATTAAATTTACTTTTAAGAAAGAACTAAGTGTTATTTGAGTTTAAAAAATAGTTTTTAATGCTTTTTGTTCTCATAGTGAGTTTTGAATGTTGACAATTTCTCGAGGTAGTTCGTTTAAAGTTGCTGGAATGTGGTTCGACAGTTGTCGTCTACCATAGTTGTTGTAGGATCTGGGTACTTGCAGCATACCATGGGCACGTTTTTGTGTATTTACCGCATGATCAAGTGGGCGAATGAAACGGTTATCAGTGTCATCTTGAAAATTTGGTCGACTTTAAGGACATCGAAATTCCTTTCATGATCCCGTTGAGTGTTGACATTAATTTGCTTCAGCACAGAATTTAGCAGCCTCTGTAACTTCTGAATACCGCAGCTTTGACTCCACTAAAGCATAGTAGACTTGTTTCAGAACAGGCACAGTAGCATGGTGTCGAAGATGAGCTACCGCAAAAAAGGCTTTCTTCAGGTCCACACGCAGCTTTTCAACATGCTTGTCACAGAGAAAGCGACAGTCAATGATGACTCCAAGATACTTGTAGCCATCTACTACATCTATATTTTTCCTGGTCATACTAAGGCATGCATCGTTTTCGTAGTAGATTCTGTTTGGTGTAGTTTTGAAACTAGGTCCTCGAATATGCATCATCTTTGCTTTTTCAGCGTTGATCACTAAACCGTTGTAGTGGCACCAACTCACAGCAGTATTAAACTCTTCCTGCATCATCCCCAAGGCAGATTCTAGGCATCTGTGTCGAACAATAATTGCCGTATCGTCCGCAAAAGCAAAAGCAACGCTCTGTTCGTTTGCATATACAGGGTGAATGACTCGAACTCCAACTTTTTAAAATGCTATAATTTTTTTATTTTTTGATAAATATTATTGTGCTAAAGCAAAAAATGTAGGAAAATACATCAATTTTTAAACTGTATCAGTAGTTTTCAATATGTCCACCTTTGGCGCGAATAATGGCCCTGAGACGGCCGAAGAAAGCATCGCACGCTGCATGCAAGTGGCTCTGCGGTATTTTGGCCCATTCCCGGCGAAGTGCTTGCTTGAGGTGGTCCAAACTTTGGTATTTTTTAGTGCCAACCCTCGCCATCAAAATACCCCAGACAGAGAAATCCAACCGATTTGCATCCGGAGAATTTGCTATCACTTGTCTTGAAGAAATGCAGTGTGGAACATTGTTTTTTAACCAATCTTGTTTGACGCGCGCTTTGTGAGACGGTGCCAAGTCTTGTTGAAATATCCACGGTCTCCGACCAAAATGATTGTTTGCCCAAGGCTTCAATACTGCCTCTAAGATAGTTTCACGGTATACGATCGCATTAATTTTGACGCCACGGTCCAAAAATACGAGCGGAAAGCTACCATCGGCGGTTATGGCAGCCCAAACCATCACCATCGGTGCTGCCTGCCTTCTGGTGGCCGTCCGAAGGTGTAAATTTTCGAAGGGCCTCTCTGGCAAGTAAACTCGATCATTTTGTTTGTTGACATATTGCTCGATAAGAAATGGCGACTCATCGGAAAAAACCAAATTCGGCAACTCACCACTTTCGTGCAAGCGTAGCAACTCCTTCGCTCTTTCGACTCTAACTTTTTTCTGTTGCACTGTAAGATCGTGTGCTTTTTGGAACTTCAGTGGCTTGAGCCCAAGCTCATTTTTCAGTATGTGTTGCATCCGTTCCAACGATATGTTGAGCTGACCAGCCATTTTTCTTCCACTTCGACGCGGATTTCGCTCAATTCGAGCCCTCACTTTCCGAACCATTTCTGCGGATGTTGCTATTTTTTTATGACCACCTCCATGGCGTTTTGCAATGCTGCCAGTATCACAGTAATGAGCTATGGTTCGAGACACAAATGATTTATTCACGTTGAGGTGCTGGAGGGCTCTAACGATAGCTACTTGTGATTTTCCAACCAAATATAAAGCAATCACATTATCACGTTTGAATTCCATGGCGGATAAAAATTTACCAACACAACTGAGACGCAAATCGTTCAAAAAGCTTGTAAATAATAAAATTATCTGTCATGTGTCAAAATTTGGGCTCACTGTCATGAACGGTTTGGAAATTATAGCAGTCTGAAGTCGGTTGCACTTCGAAGACACCTTTAGTCAGCCGCTTACAACAAATCCACGCCCAAACACATGCTGCCTCAGTTTTCTGCAACAGTCACCGTATTCACCATATTATACATATATCACAGTTTGCCGTGCTCCTTTTACCTGGCCTATCTAACTCTATTTACAGAACGGCGGTGAAATCTGCATTAGACCAGTCTAGGCATTGCCTTATTACCATTCCTTATTTACTATTCCTTAACAGAAGACATACAAATTGTGAATGCCCCACTATTGATTGATCAGATATTTTTGATTCATTCTACTAGACATCATGACATGACATTAAAATTTCTACTTTTGACTTGCGTGATCTCTTTAGTTTTTCTACCGAAGGAGCACTGTTGAGCTTCTGCACTGATGTTTTTAATAGTTTTAACCGATAGGAAATTAACTGCAGCCCTTTTCATCGATATAACAAAAGCTTTTGACACGGTAGATCACAATAGACTTTTAGATAAATTGTACAAATGTGGGTTCTTCTTATCTTTCCAATAGAAGACAAAAAGTGAAAATTAATGGGCAAATTAGTTCCAGCAGAAACATTACTATTGGAGTCCCGCAAGATTCGGTACTTGATCCGATACTTTTCTTGATTTTCATTATCTCGCAACTTACACAAAATTATCGAAGTAAGGTTAATGCGTTTGCTGATGATATAGCATGCACTTTTCAAAGTAACTCAGCTCTAAACTTAGCTGCCGATATAAATCATGACCTGGAGATATTAAGCCACTGGTTTCAACAACATAATTTGGTGATAAGTGATAAAACTAAAATCATGTTTTTAAATGAAAGTTTGTTATTATTATTATTATTATTAGCCCGGGTCTACCCCGGACAACTTTATTTAGCTTATTAACAAGCAAAAACTTAAACCTAGACTTAAAACTAACAAAGATATTCTTAACCTAATATGGGGCGAGGAGAAATGGTGGACGAGGTAGATGTTAAGGGAGTGGCATATTGAGCAGTGCTTTTTTCATTTCGTGTTTGCTGCTATTTAGGTCAAAGACTTCGGCGTAGTTGTTCGTTATACGCAACATTCTAGATATTGGTTCAAAGTGACCGTAGTTGGTACGGTGAGTTCGGATCAGGAAGAGTGGGACAGATCTTAGATTACGGGGATTGGGAGTGAATGCAATATTTTGCGTTATTCTCGAGCACTCGATGTTTCCAGTCAGTAATTGGTGGATAAAAAGTACATCAGCGACTTCATGACGTTTTTTTAAGGTATGCATGCTAATTAGTTCCAGCCTATTTTCATAGGGGGGTAATCCATATGGGTCGGCCCAGGGTAGACCACGAAGTGCGAAACGGATAAACCTGCGTTGGACTGCTTCTATTCTTTGAATGTGGGTTAGTTTATAGGGTGACCAAACTTGGCTGCAATATTCGAGAAGAGGCCTTACAAAAGTAATGTACAGGGACTTTGTAACGTAAGGGTTGGAAAATTCTTTCGACCACCGTTTGATAAAACCAAGTGCAGAGTTAGCTTTATTTATAATGCTGTCAATATGTGAGTCGAAATTCAATTCTCTGTCACAAATTATTCCTAGATCCCGTACTTGGGTAGTGGAAGGAATAGGCTCATCGCAGATGAAGTAGTTTCTTGGAGGGGGAGGTAAACGTTTGCGGGAATAGGTTATCGCTTGGCATTTGCTGACATTAAGCTCCAAAAAGTTTTGCTTGCACCATACTGAAAACTTATTTAAGTCATCTTGCAGGCAATGGGAGTCAGAAGGCAATGAAATGACTTTGGAAATTCTCATGTCATTAGCGAAAATAGAAAGATTACAATTCTTTAAAATGAGATTTATGTCGTTAATCGTCAGGATAAAGATGATTGGCCCAAGGTGACTACCCTGAGGGACACCAGATGTTGCTTTAATTGGGTCGGATATTGAAGATCTGAAGATAACCCTGTATTCTCGGTCTTCTAAATAGGATTTGGTCCATGCCACAAAATGAGGGGAAAAGCCAAGTTTTTTTAGTTTAAAAATGATAAGTTGGTGAGAAAATGCCTTGCTGAAATCAGTGGAAATTGAATCGACTTCATCACCGTCTTCTAAAGCATGAAGCGACCTAGAAACGAACTCTGTTAGGTTAGTGGTCGTTGATTTACCTTTCATGAAACCGTGCTGATTTGTACAGATAGTTGGCCTACAGTACGGAGGCAGTTGTTGATAGACTATGCTTTCAAAAAGTTTGGGTATGCAAGAGAGTTTTGCTATGGGCCTATAATTATCGACTTCGGCCTTACTTCCTTTTTTATGAATAGGGATGATGTAAGATTCCTTCCATAGGAAAGGGAAAGTACCTGTTGAGACAGACAAGTTAAATAGGGCAGCAAGGGGAGGACCGAGATGGTTAATACACTCTTTTATTACAACAGCCGGAAGGCCATCAGGGCCGGACGAAAAATCATCTTTAAGTTTGGTAATGTTATCAGACACCAAAGATGTTGTTATATTAAGCGAAACGGATGATGTCTCAGGATAGTTTCTCATATAGCTAAAGTAACTAGGATCGGGTTCAGCTGTTTTCTTAGAAAAGGATTTATTAAAATGACAGGCAAAGAAATTTGCAATGGTTTTCGGGTCGGCAGAAGATTCACTGAGAAATTTGAGAGTAGATGGGTAGCCGTCTGACTTTCTTTTGGTATTAACAAACTGGTAGAAGCGTTTAGGATCTGAGACTAAGTTAAATTGCATGCGGTAGAGGTACTCAAGGTAAAGAGACTCACAAAGTTAAGAAAAACGATTATATACCAATCGATAATTACGAGTACTGTAGTCGGAATCAGATCGAGTCCTTAAGAATTTATGCCACAACTTGTTTCTGTAATTACGGAGAGAGCGCAACTCCTTGTTGTACCAGGGAGGAGCTGACATGCAGTCCTTTCGGAAGGTATATGGAACCGATTGGGCAAAGCAGGAGAAAATTAGCGAATAGAACGTTGATAAGGCAAGATCAATATTAGTCGTCTCAGCAATAAAGTCAAAGTTAATGTTGCTGATGAGGTTTTTAAGTTTGTTAAAGTCGGTTCTTCGGAAGTTAAATGAAAATGCATTTTCCGCATCGACACTTGTGTTACCATTTTCATATGAGTATATAATTGACAAGGGGGGATGAAGGCGGTCTAGGGTAGAAAGAAGATGATCACTCCTATAAACGACACAGTTATCTGAATCGGATGTGAAGACAAGGTCGAGTTGTCTGTTCATTGTGTTAGGTATTCCACTAATCTGATATAGACTTGAGTTGGTTAGGCAGTCCACCATCAAAATTTCTATTTCTGAGGACGAATTAAGAGAGACGAAATGAGACGAGTCGTCGGAAGGCTCCCATTTAAGTTGAGGGAGGTTGAAATCCCCTACTAGAATAATACAGTCTTCAGGTTGTGCATTATCAGTCAAAAAATCCACTGCGTGAACTACAGGTCGATAAGACTCAATTGGTTGGGATGGGTAATGTTGACACATACTAACTCAAAGTTGTCAGTGTGGGGAATATCAACAGGAGTTGCGTGGAAAAAGTTCCGGATTGCTAGTAAAACACCTCGGCCATAGGGATTATCAGCTCTTTCAAATCCATCTTTTCGAAAAACGTTGAAATTTGAAGGAAACAGCTCAAGGTTATTAATGTCCGGAATTAGATTTGTTTCAGTAAGAGCAATTAGGTCATAGGGTAACTTTTGAGAATTGAGATATACGACGGAGATTTTAGAGCGCAAACCTCTTACATTTTGGTAGTAAATGGACAGGCATTGTGGACTGGAGGATACAGGATTTAGTTTGTTAGGAACTGTAATAGTTTTTAAAATTTGAACGAGTTCTTTGCAAGTGGGAGAGACGTTTAGAGCTGACATGCAAAGACAGCGTGGAAAGATCATTATGAACTTCATCGGAAGAGATGTCGAAACTCTCATGGAGCGAACGAAAATTTGCATCAATTCAGCTGGCTTAATAGGAAGACCTTCTCGTTGAATCGAAACCATAATGTTGGTTTTGGTTATGCCATCAATGCAAACGGAGTTGGGTTTGTCGTGCAAGTAGGCAAGGTAGAGCCGAACATTTTCATAAATGCGGCGGTCTCTCAAACGAGATACAACGTAACGACTGTCATCATTCATATCAGAAAATTTTTTTGTGAGTTTGACAGTTGGTGGAAGGAGTGGGTCAAGGTATTTCGGGCAAGAATCGAGGGCAGGCGAACGAGCGGATGAAGAAGGGACATGTTGTTCAAGCACCCCGGAACTAGAATCTTGACTAGTGAGGGTGGTTGGATCAGGGGGATTGGTAGATGAAGATGAGGAATGGGTGGTTGGGTTTAGTATATGTGAGCTGATAAAATTAGGATATTTGACTGATGGGGCAACGTTAGTTGGAACTTGGGTAGAAGGCGCAGGAGCGAGGTTAACTGAAACTCTGTTTTGAGGCGGCTTTAAAGATTTGGTGAGGGGAGCGAGAGATTTGGTGTCGCGACTTTGGTGTTCTTTTTGGATGTAGCAAAGGGGGGAAGCAGTGAGGAGAATCTTGGAAAGATTTGGCCCTTAAATGACCAGTTTGAGTCGGGGTGGGTGGGTGCTATTTTTTCTTTTATTATCAAACTTATTATATGCCATATATTTCCGTTTCGTGATGACCATCTCTTCCGAGATTGGTATGCCGTCCGAAGATTTGAACATCCAATCGTATTTAGTGGGTATACGTATTTCAAAACACATGCCGTTTTTGCTCTTCACCTTGCCAACTTGTTTACACTTGATGTCTTGTATACCAAATTTCTTCCTAAAAAGGTCTTTGATGCAGGACGGGCTTGCGTGACGTGGGGCACCTTGGAGAAAGAAAGTAGACAGCTCCGGTTTTTTGGTGGCTTCAAGATTCATTTTATTTAATTTTTGAATTCTGTTGGTCCATTCAGGGAGAGTCAAAGATGTCCCAAAAGCCCTAATTATTGGCAATGGTCTTGGAATGGGATTGGTGATCGAAGTTGCATTTATCGAAGTGGATTGAACGGGGGCTTCGGTGGTAATGGTTATTGAATGAGTTGGGGCTGAAGTGGTTGTGGGTGATGTATATAGCTCGTCGTGTAAGGATTTGTTACACGGGCTTACTGCAGATGGAGGTGCATCCGGCTTACTAGAGATGTGCTTTAATTCCTCCAATATCTGCATTGTGGTTGATCTAGTGGATGCAGCTTCCTCACTTAGAAAATTGAGGTCATGTTGGATGGATCCGATATTTTCGGCTTGTTCAGCATGCTTGAGATGTAGAAGAGTGGATTGGTCAGTCAACGTTGACATAATTTTTCCCAACTGAACTGAAGTTGACTGAATCGCTGGTAACGCGTTTGAGCAGTGAGTCTTATCAGAATCTGCTAATTTACTTATTTTAGACTGCAGGGATTGAACAGCTGATTTTGTGGTGGTTATGCTGTTATCGATCGAACAGTGTACGCTATCATGGCTCTCGGAAATTAGTTTGGTTACATTTTTGCTATTGAATTGAACTTCGCATTTCAACTCTGCAATCGAGTCTGCAAGCCCAATTAGTTGCTGGTTATTACATTTTATAGCCAGCATTATATGTGCCAGGGAGATGGTCCGGCACTCTACACAGAAGAAGCAGAATATGCGCTTATACTCTTCCAGATGAGTTTTAGCGTTTCTGCTTAAACCAATGCATATGGGATGGAATTTCTTTCCACATATCCCATTGCATGTAATCATTTCCACTGTGTTAGTAGGTACAGCGCAGTCAGCAAATCCACAGGAAGACATGGTTAAATTAGATCAGAGTATTAATTATTTTTATATTTATATATATGTATTTTTTTTTTTTTTTTTTTTTTTTTTTTTTTTAAGGCACAAAGTCACTGTGTTTTGATGACACTGGGAATTTATAGTGTAAGCGATTGGGAAGAATGGGGTCACACACGAAAAAAAACAAATAAAAAAGGAAAAAGGTCAAACAGAAAAACAAATATTCACAAATTATCGCGGAGCGAAATTAAAACACGTCCGAACTCGACGGTGGTAGGGTAGATTAGTTTGACTTTGGTACTTACTCCTTTCATTGCGCTAATTGTAATAAATTCAAACACAATAATCATATTTGTAAATCGAGCAAATGTTCGCAAACTTATTTTGTAACGGAATCTTGTTCTGATAATTGTTTAACCATAGAGAGAGTCGATTCATTTAAGTACCTTGGTGTTATACTTGATTGGAGGATGAATTGGTCTGCACATACTAGTGCACTTAAGAAGTACCTTATAGCTGCCGCAAGGCAATTTTTCTTTTTAAGACCCTATTGCTCTCTAGATCTTCTTAAATGTATCTACTATGGATTAGTTCATTCTAAACTTGAATACGATCTAGTTTCCTGGGGCGGCACTCATGACAATAAATTGAATCCTCTTTTAATTTCTCAGAAGCATGTTGTTCGTCTTATGTGCAATAAACATCGTGACGTTAATAGTTTACCACTTTTTAGATATCTTAAAATTCTCCATCTTAAACATTTATACTTTTTTAAGGTACGAGTATTAAAGATTTTTTTTACTAGATCGGGATATGATATGACTTAAATCGCGGCTCCGCAAACTATAATCTTAGAATCAACAATCTTAATTATGCGGTAGTACCACAACACAATCTACAAATATTTTTTTAATTTCTATACGGCAATTGCTCCTAGACTCTTCAATAAGTTACCTATTAGCATTAGAACCTTAAGATCTAAATATGTTTTCCTAAAGAAGGTAAAACTTTGTCTTTTAGATAGAAGTTATGAAGATATACCAAACCTCACATCTGTTACCATCTGAATCATTTAAGTATTATTTATTTTTTTTTTTTTTGTTATTATTATTATTAGTAGTATTATTTTTATCTTCTTTCTTGCTACACTTTGTAACTAAAAATTAATAGTATACTGCGACCCCACCTCTTTTGAGTTTATAATTGTAAATTGAAATAATTGTTAATGCTATCGTCTCTGGTTCCCTCTGAACTATGGATAGCTTGTTTTTTATTTTTCTTTACTAATTTTTTGCATGTTAACTATAATAGTAATGTAATAAATATGTAATTGTTATTCTCTAAAACGAATTAATAAAGAATATAAATAAATATATAAAAAAAATAACTCAGGATAATTCTGGACCGATTTTCTTTAAATTTTTGTCAAATGTGTGGTATGTTGATAGGCTTCGACTTGTACTTCAATAGTTTAATTAATTCGGCATGAAGAAGCATAATTCAAATCGATATTACTATTCGATCGTGAGTTACCGTTTGACAAAAAATAAACACATACCGTCATACAGACTCAGAAACACGCACACACCGTCTCACCCTGTTACTGGTGAAACGACGAAACAAAAACCCAAAGAACTATCTATCTAAGAGCGGGAAGAAAAGCCCAACGATAAAGGGGAAGGCTGGATTTTAATCAGAATCTGGTCATCTTTAAGCAAGCGAGGAGATCCTTAAAAGAGCAATTAAGGACAGCAAAACTAGGAGTTCCAAAAAGCTGTAGGACTAAGCCAATATAAACCCTTGGGTAACTGCCTACAGGATCGTCATGACAAAAGTCAAAGGACATAGAACACCTCAACTAAAATGCCCGACAATCCTGGAAAATATTATTAAGACGAAGATGATTAGATGAAGAGATCCAACCTGTTACAAGAGATGAATTGCTGCTGGCATGCAAAAAGATTGGCAGCAGGAAAACTCCTAGCCCGGATGGGATGCCAAACAGAACTCTTAAAGCAGCAATTACATCGATACCGGGTATCTTTTCAGAAGTAATTTACAGCTGTCTTAAAGAGGGTACATTCCCAAATCACTGGAAACTACCGCGTTTACCAACTTTTGATCAAACATTTTTCGGAATTTATTCAGAAAATTTAAAATACAAGTTTATTCATCTAAATCTATATCGTGCCCTTCAAAGTAATCCCCATCGACTGCAGCACACTTATGCCAGCGCTTGATCCAATCCTCGAAACATTTTTTATATTCGGTTTTCGGAATGTCCATCAGTGCTTCTTCGATTTTTCCATGACTTCCTCTCGGCTGCTGAAACGCGTTCCCCGTAGTGGTTTTTTAACTCGGTTGAACAGCAAGAAGTCACAGGGAGCCTAATCAGGTGAATTCGTTGGCTGTTGAATGGTATTTGCTGCATTTTCAAAAAATTCAAAAAATTACGAATAATGATGGCACTGTGCGACGGTGCGTTATCATGGTGCAAAATCCACGAGTTTTCTGCCCACAATTCTGGTCTCTTTCGGTGAATTGCTTCACACAAATGTCTCATAATGACCAAATAATACTCTTTGTTTACTGTCTGGCCTTCTGGCAAAAATTCATGATGCACTACACCCTTGTAATCCATGAAAACCGTGAGCATTGCCCCCTTTTTTGACTGAAAGCGACGTGGTTTTTTTGGTCTCGGCTCATTTGGTGAACGCCATTCACTTGCATGATGTCTGGATTGCGTGTCGTACTCATAAACCCACGTCTCGTCTCCAGTAATGATCCTTTTGGTGAATGTGGAATCGGATTCAGCCTTGCAAATCATCTCTTTTGGGACGTCAACACGGTCTCTTTTTTGCATGAAATTGAGGTCTTTTGGCACCAACTTTGCTGCTACACGACGGAAACCCAAATCATTAACCAAAATGTCTTGGACGGATCCATAGACAATGTTCGAGTCCTCCGCTATCCCTCTGATGGTTAATTTTCGGCTATTGGCCAACATTTCTTTTGCTTCATCAATGTTTTCGTCGGTTTTCGATGTCGATGGTCTGCCACTGCGTTCATCATCTTCGATTGACTCACGACAACTTTTGAACCGCTATGTGCCACTGGTAAGCGACCGTTTTCTTTAGACAATCGTTGCCGAAACACTTTTCCAATATTTCCAACGTTCGCGCACCATTAAATCCGTTCATTGTTGCAAATTTAAATCCATTTCTACGAGTAAAATTGTAAAAAATCGCCAACACACACAGAGATAGATGTACTCTTGGCTACGTAACTTTTTCAAATGTCAAGCTATGACGCTAAGATTTAGAGGGAATGTCAACAGCACATTTACCAACTTAACAAAAAAAGAACAGAACTCAAATCGGAACAATGGGAGCGCCACACGGTGGTTATTCCGGGAATCAAGTTGGTAGTGCTTCTCCCCAAGGGAAATAAACCTCCAGGAGGTCCCTCGTCGTTTCGCTCCTTTTTGCCTTCTGGATGCTATGGTATCCAGAAAATTGTAGAAGAGTTATTTTACCACAAACTGATGACAAGTGTATATGACAGCAGTGCACTGTCAAAATACCAGATTGGGTTCCGAAAATCCCACTCGACAGTAGATGTAATCAAAACAGCCACTGAAATAGCAAGAACACTTATCGAGCGACGCCAATGTCGATTCGAAACAAAGAAGTACTGTGCAATGATTTCAATTCGCCAAACTGGACATTTATAATGAATGCTCTTACTAGAATGGACGTGCCAAACTATTATACATCCTAAGAATTATTGCTGTGGAGCTTTATGCATGACGGTTTCCTCAGGCTCCCAAAACTCCCAAACGTGAAAATAATAGCCTCTGCGGACAATATCGCCATTGTAACCGTGGCCAAACCCATCCACGATGTAGGATTAGCGACAAACAAAGCGATGTTCCGAGTCAAAACTTGGCGTGAAACAGCAAACCTGAATTTAAAAGAGCATAAAACAGAAGCAGGCGTTGAACATATGAATGTACGCGTAGAAAATCAAGTAATAAAATCAAAACCGCCATCAAAGTACTTACAGAGGCGTTATGATTGATAATAGACTTAGCTTTAAGGCTCACCTAGACAACGTTGGGAAAAAAGCATCAATCACCCAATCTTCGCTGACATCGGAGGATTATTACTATCGAAAGTAGTTAGCTCAGTTATTAGAAATCGCAAATTTATAGATTAATGCGTTTGAGAACAATCTACGCCTTCCGGAGCGCCTCAGAGGAAGCAGCGGACGTTTTAGCTGGTATAAATCCCATTGATATAATGGTAGAAGAAATGAGGCGCGTACACACGAGAATACGTTCCTGTCTACCAAACGGATGAATTGACGAGATCCATAAGGAGGAAAGGGATATCTCAGTTCAAAACTGGCAGAACGGATACTTAATACCACCAACGGCAGATGGACCACTAACTAATCCCCAACATAGAACCTTGAATGGAAACCAGAACTGGAGAACTAAACTTCCACACCACACAGTTTCTAATCAGCCATGGTGTATTCAGAAATTATCTGCACAAATTCGGATGTGACTCCTTCTCAATCTGTCCATTCTGTCCGAACCAGGAAGAGGATACAGATCACGTAATTTTCCACTGATCAGGTAGTAACTTTTCATATGCCAGCGTGATTATTAGCGAAATGAGCTTCTCAGAAGAAAAATGGAGTGAAGTTGACCAGACGTAGGCAATGAAGAAACCGCTAACCAGCCGCCCCGTGAAATAAAAAAGGTTCGCGGAAAAGAGTGGTGGAAATCTAGAATTCCTCGTGAATAGACAAAAATACTAGATGGAGTAAAAAGTAACCTCTTTGACCGCCAGAATGCGCTGCTACTGCAAAAAAGGTTATGGTGCCTTGAAGTCCGTTCGTATTTAGGCAGACATGCCAAATTTCAGTGCGATACTGTCTTTAGTTTTGTTTTGACAGCTGATTGTTGTTGACGTGTTTGGCGTCATGTTGAGTATGGACAAAAACGATTTTTATGGAAGGGCTTTAGAAAGATTGTGCCTCTTGTGTTGGCGCGTGAGTCTTGCACTACTTTTTCAAGAATGATATTAAACAAATCGCAAGACAACGCTACTCCTTTTGACATAAAAAGTCTCCGAGAATTCTTTACCAACCTTTTTGGAACCAGCGTGCATTCTCCGTCGTCATCCTTCACAAACGGACGAGTTTGACAGGGATGCCAAAACTAGACATCGCTCTGCAGAGCTCGTCTCTGTAGTTGATGTCATACGGGGCATTTAAATCGATGAATATGTTGTGTGTAGGGCTCATGAGCAGCTCTAGTCCTCTTACGCAGCGCCGCATTGTATGCATCTTGCTTAGATGTATGTGCTTGCCGGCAGCCGTCGTCATTAATCATTATGGTGACCAAGTGAAACCCTGCATATCAGAGGTGGGAGCTCTAATGGCTTTTTGGCAATGTTGCTACTGGTCTTCAATACTTGATGCTGGTGGCATAGAACCACTTAAGAGGTTAAGGGGACCCGATCGGAAAAGGATTTGGCGATCTCTTGCGATTATGGCCGTCGGATATCAAACTTTCTCACAGTATTAATTTTTTGGTGGGGGCGAAAGCCCCCATTTATTCGGCTTAATACAAGCTATAACTTAAAGTTAAACTTAAACTTAAACTTAAAACTAAGGTTGGTTAGAGTGGTGAAGGAGAACGGATTTGAGGTAGGAGGTGGTGCGGTGGAAGTCAAAGACGCTTGGCTTTGAATTAATTGTTCGTAGCATGCGGGAGATTGGTTCGTTCGCGCCATAGGTGGTGTGGTGGGTTGGGAGATAGAAGAGACGAGGGGTACGTAGATTACGAGGGTTAGTGTTGAGGGAAATAGAGTTGTGAAGGGACGCACATTCAACGTGACCTGAAAAGAGTCGATGAATGAAGAGAAAGTCGGCTGCATCTCTGCGCTCCTCAAGAGTGTTTAGGTTAACAAGGTTGAGACGGTTTTGATAGGGGAGCAGAGTAAAAGAATCATCCCAGGGCAAACCTCGAAGAGCAAATCGAAGAAAACGACGCTGGATGCTTTCGATTCTCGAGATATGAACGCGGTGATATGGGGACCATACTTGACTGGCGTACTCTAGGAGGGGACGAACAAAGGTAATATAGAGGGACCTGGTCACATATGGGTTGGTGAATTCTTTGGACCATCGTTTTACAAAACCTAGCGCAGAGTTGGCTTTAAGGATTATCGCATCCATATGCAAACGGAAGTTGAGCTCCCTATCACACAAAATGCCGAGGTCGCGAAGAGATTCAACGGAGGAGATAGGTTGGTTGTGGAGAAGGTAGAGTCGGGGAGGAGTTTGAGCCGCTTATGTGAAAAGGTAATGGATTGGCATTTGGTGATATCAAGTTCCAAACAGTTTTTGAGACACCAGATCGAAAAACTATCAAGGTCTTGTTGAAGAAGGAAGGAGTCATGGGGAGAGGAAATGGTTTTGAAAAATTTGGTATCGTCGGCGTAAAGGGAGACGGACGAGTGTTTGATGATCCTATCGAGATCATTTATGGTTAATATAAAGAGAAGGGGACCGAGATGGCTACCTTGAGGAACTCCAGAGGTGGCCAAAAATGGAGCGGAGTGGGCTGACCTAAAACGAACACTGTAAAAACGGTTTTCGAGGTAAGAGGATATCCATTTTAACAGTATGGGTTCAAAGCCGAGGGCACACAATTTGAAGAGTATTAATCGATGAGAGATTTTATCGAAGGCTTTGCTAAAATCGGTTGCAACTACATCGACTTCGTTGCCGTTCTCTAGGGCAGAGATGGCAAAGGATACGAATTCAACGAGATTTGTGGTGGTTGACCCACCCTTTAGGAAGTCATGTTGTCTAGGGGAAATAAGTGATTTGCGTTGGAAGCTTAGAGCTTCATACAAAATACTTTCGAGGAGTTTGGGTATATGGGAGAGTTTGTCGATTGGACGGTAGTTTGTTATATCGTTCTTTGATTCCTTTTTGTGGATCGGGGTTATAAAGGAGGATTTCCAAACCTGAGGAAATTCTCCTTGTGAAAGGGATAGACGAAAGAGATCAGAAAGGGCAAGGGAAAGAGACGAAGAACATTTTTTAAGAAATATGGCAGGGAGGCCATCTGGACCGGGTGTAAATTCATCATTGAGTTGGTGTAATTTATATTCGATATAGGAGGGGTCCAAGATGTGAGAGAGAAGTGGGCCATTGGAGAAGTTCAGTCGGTAACGAAAATAGGATGGATCTGGTACAAAGGAGTCGTTGGTGAAGGATTGTTTAAAGAAGCTGGCAAATAGGTTGGCAATGGTGAGTGGATCGGTTGATGACTTGTTGTTGAATGAGAGGGAAGGAGGGTAACCATCGGACTTTCTTTTGTAGTTAACAAATTGGAAAAAGGACTTAGGGTCATTTATAAGGTTGACTTGCGCATTGTTAAGGTAACGCTGGTAAAGGGAATCGTAAAGTTCGGTGAAATGAAGATAAGCACCAAGATAGTTGGAATAGTCGGACAAGGATCTGGTACGCAGAAAAACAGCCCATAACTTGTTTCTCTTGTTTCGTAAGGAACGAAGCTTGCGATTATACCAGGGAGGACTAGTAGATGATGTTTTAGGGCGGGAAAACGGAACGTAAAGGCTGAAAGAATTAAATATTTCTTTATAAAAAATGAATAAGGCATCATTTACGCTTAGGTTGTGAAAGTTAAAGGGGGATCTGCTAAGATAGTCACTGATTTTGTGAAAGTTTGCTTTATGAAAGTCGTAGGATGAGAGAGTTGTGGGAGGAGTGGACTGGAAAGAAGAGTTTTGAAAAAATGAAAGTAGAAGGGGGGGGGGGGGAGTTGTCGATTGTAGAGAGAGATAGGGGACAAAGTGAGACTGAGGAGTTAATTGAATCTGTTGTGAAAATAAGGTCCAATTGCCTGCCCATATAGTTGGATACACCACTGACTTGCCATAGACTTGAGTCTGTTAAGCGATCTAAGAAGAGACATTCCTTAGCTGAGTTGGCATTTGAAGCGATGAAGAACGATTGATCGTCTGATGGAATCCACTGTAGCTGAGGAAGATTAAAGTCGCCGAAGCTAAAGATATCGTCAGTAGAGTCAGAGAGGTCAATTAAATAGTCGATCGCATCGACAACAAGTTGGTAAGATTCGGTAGGTTGAGCTGGCATTATGTAGCAACATAAAACGTAAAGGGACTTGAAGGGGAGTGATATTTTTATAGCGACAAAGTCGACTTTAGAGGATGAAGAGATGGTAATGGGAGAAGAGTTAAGGCTGTTGTGGATCGCCAGTAGGACGCCTCGACAGGGGGAATCATCATGTGGGCGGGTAGGATCGTTGTCGCGAAAAACATTAAAAGTAGGGGGGAACAATTCCTGGTTCTTTATGTCGGGAATCAAATTGGTTTCAGTCAAGGCGTAAATATCAAAGGGAAGAGAATGCGATTGACGTAGGACAGCATTGGTTTTAGAGCGAAGACCTCTTACATTCTGGTAGTAAAATTTAAGAGGGATGTTGTGGGGTGGAGATGTATGGCGGGATGGCTTAAGTGCTGACGAGGAAGGCACGTTATGGACGGAAAAATTTATCGTGGTCAGCTCGACTTCGCTGTAGGTGTGAGACTCGTTTAGAGTGAACATAGTGGCCGAATGCAGCAAGGTCGTCTGCTACTTTCTGAGGGGACATGCTAAAAATCTCGTGGTACCTGACATAAAGGTTCCTGAGACTGATAGGGTCGGTAGGGAGGCCTTCCTGCTGGATGGATACCATGACGCTGGTTTTGGTCTTCCCTTCGTAGCAGACCGAGTTCGATTTGTCATGTAGATAGACAAGAAAGAGACGAATGTTTTCATATATGTTTCTCTCTCTAAGCCTAGAGAGTGCATAGCGACTTTCTGTAGTTCCATTGGTTTGCTGGGTTAGTTTAACTGTGGGGGGAAAAAGAGGATCAAGAATAGGGGCAGTGGAGGAGGGAGATGGAGATTCGTGGTTGGATATGGAGTTGGGCGACGGATGAGATGTTGGGTTTAGGGTATGGGAGTTAATAAAATTAGGGGACTTAGCTCCAGTTTGTAGGTCGAAGTTAGTAAATGAGTTGTTAGTTGGGATTGGTGGCGTAGAAGATTGAGAAGGGATAATATGGGTGGTTGGGGTTAAGTTGAAAGGGACGCGTTGGCGCGGGGGCTTGGGTGGAACATTGGAAATTAGCGGATTAGAGGATTGGTGTGCAAGGGCTTTGTGTCGGATAAGTGAGGAGGGGGGACTAAAATTGGGGAGCAAGTTCGTTTTGAAGCTCCAGTTGGGATCGGGATTAGAGCTTCGTTTTTTGTTAGCGTGCTTTTTAGTTGGAAGGGGGTTTGGGAGCGGTCTTTTTTTAAGCTCATCGTTACGTTTATTTTTAAAATTTTGGTTGTCGTCGACACGAGGGTTCTCTCGTTCCTCAGAGTATTTGGTGATACTTATCTTCCCAGGTTTAGTGGCCGCTCCAGGAGAAGTAGGGAACAACCACGAATATTTGGTTGGGATGTTGATTTTGAAGCTGCAGGAACTATGGGAGTCAGCAGGGGAAATCATCTCGCACTCGCTAAGGGTGATGGCATAATTTCGGTGAAAGATATTCCGCACCCAAGCAACATCAGCGCGTTGAGGAGCCCCTTCAACGTAGAACGAATGGTTTCCCTCTTTCAGCTTTTCGAGTCGGCTTTTCCATTCTAAGGGGGTCCATGAAGTTCCGAATTGTTTGAGCAGTTTGCGAGGGACGGGGGCGGGCGGGATACTAGTTGGTAAAGGCAGCGCGGTATTTGAAAATGACTCCGTGTCTACTAATTCATTGTGAATTGAGACATTGTACTGGGAACTAGCTTGGAATTGAATTTGATCGGGTATTCCATCGATTTTGTGGGAAGCCAGTCTCACTTCTTTACCGATTTCGGCAACGGAGTTGCTATGAGTTCCTCGCTGACGTCTATTATCGAGCGTAGAGTCTGATGGAAGCGGGGTGGTATGTATTGTTTTGGAGGAGGATTGAAAAAGTTAGTCGAGATCAGTACGGAGAAGATTGATAGAGTCGTTTATGGCTAATCTTTCCGATAGTACTGCCAAAGAAATCCTCTCTTCCTAGCTTTCCGTTAAAGTCGCCGAGAACAATTTTAATGTCACACTTGTGGCACTGCTCATAAGCCTTGTCCAAGAGCTCACAGAACCTATCCTTGGCGTCGTCATCTTTCTCTTCTGTGGGGGCGAGCACGCATGTTAGCTCATGTTGGTAAATTTAGCCTTAATACGGAGTGTTACGAAGCGCTCGTTAACATGCCGGAAACCCAAGACTTTTTGCCTACATCTGCCTCCTACAACGAATCCGCATCCAAATAGGTGCTTCTTTTGCCGTCGATAACAATCGCCGTAGTAGATGTCGCAGTTTTTCATCCTCTTCTTGTCCGCTCAAGGGATTAAGGTACGGTTAAAACGTTTGCACACAACGCGTGCGAAGGAAATTTAGGGAGGAAAGAAGGATAGGTACCGATGTACGTTGGTTTTAAATGTTTGAATGTTATAATGACTAGGAAAGAGAGAGTTCGCCTGGGTATTCCACAAGTGAGTTGTTCGGCTTAGAAACGAATCACGATATTTTAGAGTACTGATGGGCATTCACCCGTCTCGCGGGTGTTACGGTTAAAGATTTGAAGGGGCGGAATGCTATTGGCGATTTCTACTCAGCACTGGTGGTGAAAATAGCGATAAAACAAAATGAGACACGAGACATTTCGTCGGTTTCGAGGGTGTCCATTGACTGAATGGCGGTAACATCTGCTTTGCAGGAGTCCTTGTTATTGCTTCGTAACTGGATTTTTTTGTTCATGGCCGGGCAGTTACTTTATTCTTCTTCTAGGTAGCTCTCCATTGTTTTGAACCCTGAACTGTCAGCTGTCACGCTGTCTTTTTGTTTGCGTTGGCAGCACTTTGCCGCACAAATGGCGCAAAGTTGCCTTTAGTTTCGAGGACATAAACCAAATCGAGAGTGATAAAGGACGATATTTACAAAGCAACCTATGAATCAGAAGGTAGAAAAGACTTCACTTCACCCTATTTATGTACATCTGCATACTGTTTCTAGCCTATTAATAAATAATGCTAATTAAAAGACCTTATCACACATTACCTGCGATTATGTTAACATGTTAAGCAATCTTGTTAAACTTACCATAGATACTCGAACATAAATAAAATCAATAAAAATTTAACTGGCTTACTATCGTAATTTATTAACGAAAAACCCAAATAAATAAAAGCAAACAAAAACAAGAAAACAGATAATAGCAATAATAATAAGAATAACAGCCGCATTTACATGTGCTCATGTACACGAGTGTTATGAATCATTTTGGATATGATGCACAGTTTATTTACGTTCGTCCTTGAAGCCTATAAATTGCTACCTATGTCCCGGTGCTGTTCGTTTATGCAAAACGGATAGTGCGTATGTGAATCGGAGATGCCGGCATACTCGTATACAGAGGTCTAGGGCGCCTGGGAAATTAACATTTCGCCATAAGCTGGCGACTGATGGTGCCTTTTTGCTGGGTGCTTATTTTTTTTAATAAATTTGATGTGCTTTACATGTAAATGTGAAGCAAGACCATATGGGTGAATAATCCAGAATTTTAATTAAAAACATATTTTTTAATGTTTATCCAGCAGATTAAGGGGGCGGGTCGTGGCTGCGAAATGACTCTAAAGGTATCACACAGCATGGTTCATGTTCACGAAGGCAAAGTCTTTAATTTTTATGTAACCACAACAAGTCGGGTCTAGCTGAGCCTTGGGTGGCGTTGGCTTCCTTTGATATAGTGAAAGTGCGCCACGGTTTTCAAGGGGACTGCCTCACTTTGCCAACCCGTTGTATACGAGTACATACATACTCGTACTCGTATAATGAGAAATGCCATTTGAATTGTTCACATTGATTCCAGCATGACAACCGCATGACGAACGAAACGGACGGAAGGCCTGCAATAGATATTGTGTTTGTCGTTTTGATGTGACATTTGTGGGATATGCCGGCAAGATGGACGATGGGATGAGGCGTGCCGTTGGCCAGCAGCGGGTCATTGATGATGTAGCAATTTGGGCAAGTGCCGCAACTTTAACAGAAGCACTCGCCGAATATTCGAAGCATGTGCTCGTACACCGAAATGAGGAAATTCCATGAAGTAGCTGTGTTGGTGAATCGTGGTCGGCTCTTTCGTATGTGCTCTGTGGCGTGGTCTGCATTTTTGGGGTCGCATCCGGAATTTCGCATACTCTGGATGCTATTATAAGTGCAAGTGCCAGGACCTTCATACCTTGTATGTGCATACAGTCGGTTTCCGACATTTAAGCGAAATTAATTGAAACAAATAGTTTCAGTACCGGGTGCTACTGTTCAATTTGAATTGGATTTCAAGGATTCCGACCGCCGTCACCGCGTGTGTGATGGAAAACCTCTCGCTGACAGAAAAAGCCACTTGGAAACTACGACCCGTTTGGGTGGTGTTGGTGGCGGCTTTTATTTGCTATAGATTCTCGTGCAAATGAATTCCAGTGTATAAATAGTATTTAAAATGCACCGGTATTATAGAATGGACAATTAAAACAAATTAAGCAGAATCTCACTGCAAAAAAAGACATCGGAATGCTGCTGCTGCTGCTGCTGCCGTTGTCGTTTTCTCTTTGGAAATTTTTCACTTAATGAGCCTTGACAAACCACCGATGGTTATGACGATCCTTACGGCAGCGGTGATTGCAACGTGTCACTGTTACATAGTACAGGGTACAGAATACTGGCACTGGGATTAGTGGGGGTGTAATAATGCAATCTTCCAACAGCGATAATTGCACCAAATTGGCAGTCATATTAAACGGATCTCAGAGGAAACATAATTACTGGCAGCAGCTGATTCGAAGCACTTACTCGTAATTCCCAAAAGTATTTCTGGAATGGTGTGTGAAACGGTACTCTGCCGTGGATGGTAATTAAAACAGATATCCGTAATTCCATGCAATAATTATTCGATTGTTGTAAAATAGTAAAACAACACTTTGCACGGCTGTTGCGCAGATATCGATTGTACGAAGATACCTACTATCAGCATGGGATTGACATCAAAAATAATACCGAACTTCTGAACTGAGCGATACATAGCTGTAGTTTTTCAGTAACGATTTGAGACTAATTGGGTACGGCTGATATAAGTAAGTAATTGAGTGAAACCCATGGGAACTTGACAAAATTTTCTGAGTCAGATCATTGTTTAACTAGAAAAAAAATGCGTAGAGGGAAATAAAAATTCTCTATTAAGGGTAGTTCCAATAGTCACGTCAGTGTTAGACTTAGGTAGGAAAAAAAGTCATAGTACACACGTGTACGCTTGGATTGCTTTCAACAACACCGAGTCGGATGAAACGATTTAAGGAAAGCTGCTCGTATTTACAACTGCTCTTCATTAATGTTTCAATTATATTTATTTTGCTTCTGCTTATTTGCTATTTTTATACAGCTACTGCCAGAGTTTGAATTATTTCTATTATCTATTGAGATAGATCGATCTGTACCTACTTTTGGTACTCAGGAATAGCCACTCCAATTGCAGCTCATGGGTTAAAGTTCTTTAGCAACCTACTGCTCTTTCGGACATTGTATGGTTGGTTCAACTATCTGTTAAAACTATGATTTGATGTGCAAAATTGGCGTAGACGAGGCTGAAATATATTTTCGAAAAGAAAAATGGAAGAAACACATTAATTTCCAATGCAAAGGAGAACGTAATATTATTCGAAGGTTTGTGTTACGTTAATGTTACACTATTATAATGTTTGAAAAGTATTATTATACTTGGTCGCACTGTCACTTGTCAAAATTCCACTGAACTGTAATGACACCTGACATACGCCATACTTTTTACTTCAAAGCCGTTTTCTTTCTGTCCAACAGAAACCACGAGTTTTCCCAGCAGCAGTAGATAATATTTAACTTTTGAAATGAATTAAATAAAATAGTTTATAAAGAAAAACACGCGTTCTTAATTTTCCACCCACAAACACAACAACTGGCGACGAGGATGGGATAGTGTCCCTCACACAGATCAGCAAGGACAAATAATACAATCTACGCAGCAAAACACAGGATATAAGTTGTTCCAGCGCCGAAGACATGGCTTCCACCACTGTCTTTCAAGCCACCTTTACTATCGAGACGTTTGACCCGATAAATTCCAACTGGACTCGATGGGTGCAACGTTTAGAAGGTGCATTCAAGGTATTTCAAGTGAAAGGCGACCCTAAAGTACACTACTTGCTGTATTTTATGGGAGCTGCCCCTTACGACATTCTATGCGATAATCTTGCACCAACTTCACCTACAGAGAAGACCTACAGTGAACTATGTAAAATAATGCAAGTTTTTTATGTTCCAGAACCACTGGAAATCGCAGAGAACTTCAGATTTCATCAGCGTAAGCAACGTGATGGAGAAAATATACAAGAGTACATAGCCTCACTTCAAAAGTTGAGCACCGCATGCAAATTCGGTGCATATCTCCAAACAGCGCTCCGAAACCAGTTTGTGTTTGAACTCGCAAGCAAGCGCATACAATCTCGACTTTTGGAGACGAAAGAATCGACCCTGGAAAAAACTGTCAAAGTGGCAACCAGCATAGAACTCTCGGAACGAGCTGCAAACCAATTGCATGGGAATCTCGACACCATAAATTCAGTTACAACAGTGAAACATTCAACTCATCGACACAATTCTTCTTTGAAAAACAATTAAGCTAATAAACATTTTAATTCTCGTAACTTTTCAATTTGTTTCAGATACAAACCACCTAGCTAATTCTTGTACCCGGCAAGGTCTCTTCTGTAAATTTTGTAATCGGCCGGGGCATCTGCAAACCATCTGTCAAAAGAAAAAAAGAATCACAGCAGCTGCCAATGCAATACAGATGACAGAATTGATGATATTTTGGCGGTGGACTCCAGCTGTGATAATCAAAATAAATTCATGGTCACTCTCCAAATCGAAGACAAACACGTTCCGATGAAGATCGATAGTGGTGCTGCGATTTCTATAATGGGTAAGCCCCAATTCCATTCTTTGTTTCAAATGCCCCTTTAACCCGCCAATCTTAAGCTAGTATCATATTGCCAAACAAAACTCGAAGTTTTAGGATGTGCAAAAGTGTGTGTTAAACATAGTCGGAAAGAATTTCGTTTAGATCTTTATATAACAGATTCAGATAGACAAGCATTATTAGGTAGAGAATGGATTCGACCATTAAGTGTGAAACTCGTCCCTGAAATTCCAGTAGAGGTTCACAGCTTACATGAATCAAACGATTCGTTAGGCCAACTAGATACATCGCAATTACTTTCGGAAGTTATACCATTAATTACAAATGTAACAAGCCAGGTTACATTTGAAACCAAACACAAAACCAGTCTTTTTCAAGGCTCGGACGGCACCGTTTACTATTTTACCTAGACTCGAGAGATAACTAGGCGATCTAGAAAAGCAGGGAATTTTAGAGATAATTTTACCGGTCAGAATGGGCCACCACAATTGTCCCTGTAGTCAAGGCTTCTGGTAAAATTCTAATTTGTGGTAGTTTCAACTTAACTGTTAATCCAAATTTGTTTATTGACGAATATCCTTTACCAACCATAGAAGAATTGACTTCAACAATGGCAGGGGGTGAAAGATCCTCCAAAATTGATTTGAATCAAGCTTATTTACATTTAGAGGTCCGGCCGGAGGATAGAGAATGCCTTACGCTTAATACGCATAAGGGGCTGGTGTCTGGACCCGCCATAGTGCAGCGAGAAATGGAGACATTACTTCAAGGTATTCCTGGCATAAGCGTTTTCCTTGACGATATCCGTATCACTGCGGCAGATACTCACACACATTTACAAAGATTAGAATCCGTTTTCAAAATTTTTAAGCAGTACAATTTACACATTAACTTGAGCAAGAGTATGTTCTTAGCTGACCAAATAGAGTATTGCGGTTACATAATTTCTAAACATGGCATTCAAAAATCTCAAAAGAAAATAGATGCCATACAGCGAGCCAGGGTGCCGAGAGATAAAACTGAAGTACGTGCATTTATCGGTCTTGTAAATTACTACAGGAGATTTTTAAATGATGCAACGTTTCATTGGTCAAAGGATTGCCAATGTTCTTTCGATTCGGTTAAGCGGAACATACAATCCGATCGTATCTTAGCTCATTTTGATTCTAAACTGCCGTTCTAACACCGGATGCATCGCCGTATGGTGTGGGTGCCGTGTTATCGCACATCTATTCCAATGGAACGGAGCGTTCTATACAATTTGCTTCACAGTCTTTATCGCCGATTCAGCAAAAATACTCGCAAATTGATGAGGAAGCTTATGCTATAATTTTTGGTATACGTCATTTTCACTCTGTTTGTCGATCATAAGCCACTTTTACCAATTTTTTCTCCTTCAAAGGCATTACCTACACTTTGTACAACAAGGATGCAACACTATGCAGTGTTTTTACAATCCTATCAATACAATATTAAGTACAAAAACACTGATTCGCAGGCAAATGCTGATTTTCTTTCCCAACTCCCATTAGAATCTGAATCTTTTTACGTTTACGATGAACCGGAGGTGGTAGATTTTAAACGGATTGAAGCCCTTCCTATTACAGCAGATCGGATAGAACGAGAAACGAAAACAGACCAAGAATTGATTCAGCTTATTAAATATTTACGCATGGGAAAGGAAGCCCTAAAATTCATCGTTTTAACCTTGATCAAAACGAATTCAGCATTCAACGGGGATGCTTAATGAGAGTTCAAAGAGTGATTGTCCCACGTTCATTACGACGTGAGATGTTAGCGGAATTACATTCCACGCATTTTGGAGTAGTTAAGATGAAGCAACTGGCTAGGAGTTTTTGTTGGTGGCCCAATATAGAAAACGACATTGAAACATTAGCGAAAGAATGTGTTATATGTAATACATATAAAAGTAACCCGGTTAAAAAGCCCGTTCATAATTGGGAAATACCTAAGGGCCCTTTTTCAAGAGTGCATGCGGATTTCTGTGGACCGTTACATGGCGGGTACTATTTTATTTTGGTCAATGCATACACCCGTTGGCCTGAAATTTATTTTCTTCCGAATATAACAGTTGCTACCACTATTCGAGTTTTTAGATAAATTTTTGCCTCATTTGGAATTCCAGAAATACTGGTCACGGATAATGGTACGCAATTTAGCGCCTACAAGTTTCAAGAATTTTTAAAGTCTAACATGAATCTACACAAACGAACGGCCCTATATCACTCAGCAACAAATGGGCTCGCTGAAAGGTACGTACGTTCCTTGAAAAAGGCACTTCGTAGCATACAGTGTGATAGAGAACTTAACCTCGCAAAATTTTTAATGCACTATCGCATAACCCCACATTCAGCTACTAACCAGTTGCCTTCTGAATTAATGTTTGGTCGAGTTATAAGATCACGTTTAAGTTGTGTTCTTCCTCAATCACCTAGGGAAGATCTTGTTAGTTATAGTCCTACGAAGCCTAAGAGAAATTTCTGCGTAGGGACGAGGGTTTCAGCTAGAGGTTATTTTGACAAGAAAAACAAATGAAAATTTGGTAGAATGAAAGAACAAAACGGCACATTACACTATTTAGTTGAGCTAGATGATGGTAGAGTTTGGCACAGGCATTTGGATCAAATAAGAGAGATTGTCAAGGATACTCCCATACAACCTAGTTTACTAGAAATCGTAAACCCACAATGCGAAACTGGACGGCATAAATCCACAAACATTTTTGTTAAAACCGCGGATGATTTGAACAAACCTGCGGATGTTTTGGAGAGAACTGCAAGAATGGAAATAGCAAGGAGTCTTTTGCCAACTTCACTAAATTTAACAACTCAACCTACGATGGACACAGAGATTGCAGATGTCCCAGTCGACAAGGCCCCACTTAAAAACGATCCTGTAGCTTTACGTAGGTCAAATAGAATAAGGAAACCTGTTAAAAAATTAGGTTATAATTGAATTGTAAAAAGAATATACAGAGGAAGAGAGAAAATGTTACGTTAATGTTACACTATTATAATGTTTGAAAAGTATTATTATACTTGGTCGCACTATCACTTGTCAAAATTCCACTGAACTGTAATGACACCTGACATACGCCATACTTTTTCCTTCAAAGCTTCTCCCCAGTCGTTTTCTTTCTGTCCAACAGAAACCACGAGTTTTCCCAGCAGCAGTAGATAATAATTAACTTTTTAAATGAATTAAATAAAGTAGTTTATAAAAAAAAACACGCGTTCTTAATTTTCCACCCACAAACACAACAGTGTGGTTTGGCTCACGCTTTATAGCGGATATAGACAACGAAGGCAGATGAATTTCACATTTTATTGGTGGCTCAAATGGTAGTATATTGTCTTCCCAATCGGACGGTTCGGGGTTCAATACCAGCTGTGACCAAGAGACTTTCTTTCAGGCAACTAAAATCTCGTGAGATAAATGGTTGCCTGAGTACAACATCAAGTCAATCTACACTAATAATTTAGTCTCCCCACATTAAATGTTGCATGCCACCCATGAGCGAAATAGCCACTAAGCCCAAACGTCTTTCTTTCTCTTTTTGTCCCATTTTCCGAAAAACTTAACACATGCTTCGGCATCATAAGTGTAGTCATACCCACTTGAGTGTTAAGTTCTTTAAAAAAAAAAAAAAAAAAAACACCATAGTCAACCCGGCCAGGACGGACTATAATTCAACTCATCATTCGACACGGATGAAATTCCAACAAAGTAGCAATTGATCGGGAAACTTCTGGGTGTCATATAACTTGGATTGGTCCAGCAGCGCAACAATAAAGTTCACAGCCAAGCAAGTGCTTGCCTTACCTCCCAATGGTGGTCCCCGGCAACTGCATGAATAAACACTTAAACACTAAAATGGCAATGCTTGCCTGGCCAGTACGCTGTCATAGGGCTCACAACAGTATACGGAAGAGATTAATGTATTTGAAGAACCAACAAATGGCCTCGGATAAAAACGGAATCACTATTAACGACTCTAGCAATAGTTTAAAGAACAACGAACTTCGGATTTGCACTTGGAATGTTCGGTCCCTTAATAATTAGCAGAGACTACTATGACGCAGATATCACCACCGTCCAGGAAGCACAAAAAAAAGGATAAAAACGGTGATATATACTACGGTGATATAGTAGAGATACTATAGAGAAAAGAAATGGCGCTTATTCGGACGCGGCAGACTTAGCCAAGAAGTATTGAGCTTCCACACGTACGCTAGCGTTTTATGACAATCCGCATCAGGGCTAAATTCGCTGACTTCAGCCCAATCTACGCCCATGCCTCTACGGAAGACAAGGACGACACCACCAAAGAAAGTTTCTACGACCTCCTCGAAAATACATATGAGCAATGCTCGAGGTATGACGCCAGGATAGGAAAAGAACCTCTTTGGTAGGACTGCGGCCAAAAAATATTACAATGTCCCAAAGGTAATAAAAATGTTTGTGCGTTCGTCAAAAATATTAGAAATTCTTCCTTATCCTCCATCCCAACGCTCACTTCCAATGGCATTCCAGCTGTCTTTGGACAAGGTCAATCTGCTTGCTGTACACTTTGCGGCCAGCTCAGGGTTGTGGTTTGTCTCCGCGTATATTTGAGTGCATCGAATCTTCAATGGGACGAATCCACTTTTGCATTCGTGTAGTAGCAAGACTTCTGAAAGATCTCAACATCAACAAATCGGCTGGTATATCTTCCCTTCTTCTGAAAAGGTATTCTTCATGCTGGCAAAACCATTGCGTATGCTTTTTCATCAATCGTACTCTTTAAGATTCTTTTCGAGAAGATGGAAAACAGCATTTGTCCAGCCCGTCGTCCCTAAAAAGGCGGATCTTCTTTTCTCTTCTCCTACAGACCCATTGCACTTACGTCCTTTCTTTCCAAGTCATGAAATATCCTGAAACATGAAAACTTCTCAATGACCAGCAATACAGGATTGGTAGTAACAGGTCCACTGGTGATTTGATGGCATGTCTCATCGAAAAGTGGAACCAAAGATTACACCAATCTGGCGGAAGCAAGATAGTTGCACTTGGTATTTCTAAGTCATTTGACAGAGTTTGGCATGAGGCTCTTTTCTCGAAAAGGCGTGCATTTGGAATTCACGACTCTCTTTTCAATGGAAGAACGTTTAATTCAAGTTGCCTTGGATAAGTTCAAACATAATTTTCACAAAATAAATCCTGGTGTACCCCAGGGCTCTATTCTGTTCCGACACTCTTTTTAATTTTCATCAATGAGCTCTTGTCTGCTACTTCTAATCCAATATATCCCTTTGCTGACGACAGTGCTCTCTGCTTTTCATATTCGTTCCCGGACTCACGTCCCTGCTCTTCGGCTATAGAACGGGAACGGCAGCGTATGCTAAGCTCATTAAATTCTGATATCAACAGCATAGCCAATTGGGGAACTATCAACAGAGTGGAATTTATTGCTTCCAGAACACAATTCTATCTGCTGTCGTTAAAGCGAAATTTAAACGCCCAGCCATCATCCATTGATGGCACTTGCATCGTCGAAACCGATAAACTTTCCGTTCTCGGTATGTGTGTCAATGACAACTTACGTTGGAATGACCACGTATTCGATGTTGCCAAAAATGCTGCGAAATGTCTAGGTTTCCTCAAGCGATGTAAGAAACACTTTTCCCCTTCTAATCTGGCCTCAACATATAAGGCGTTTATCCGCCCGAAATTGGAGTAAAATGCTTATATCTGGTCAGGTGCTTTTGCTAGATAGACATTTTTGCATCTGCTAGATAGGATCCAAAACCGTGAGATAAAACTCATAGGTGATGACAATATTACACAGTCATTCGACACTTTCGAACACCGGTGTAATGCCTTCAGTCTCACCTTGTTGTATCGCTATTTTCACCACCAGTGCCTCACTGAAATTACCAGTAGCATTCCACCCATTCAAATTCTTAACTGTCTCGCTATGAATGATCATCAGTAAGCCCTCAGGCCCACCTTCGGACGTACTCGGAAATATCGTGATTCTTTCCTAAGCCGTACAACTCGCTTATGAAATGCCCTGCAGAGCTGCTTATTTCCTAGCCAGTATAACTTGCAAACATTTAAAACCAACGCACATCGGTATCTTTCATTTTCCATCCTTAACTTCCTTTCGCCAGCGCAATGTGAAAACATTTTAACGGTACATAAAATCCCTTTTGCGCGTACCAATTATAAAAAAAAGGACTGTTGTTAAGAGTAGTCTATAAGACACTATGTCTGGCAACGGACTTAGGCTTATCGTGACGAAATATTATTATAGCAAGCACACAGTTTCCTCATCTCAATATACGCAAGGGTACATGGCGGTCTCCGAATCATGGGACCCTAAATCAAATTGCGATGGACAGAGGGCATGCCTCCAGTATTCTGGACGTCCAAGCGTTCCAGGCAGCCAACCTTGACTCGGACCGCCACATTGTTGCTGCCAAGGCGCAAAAGCAAATTTCCTAAGTGCCACAAAAAGAAGGAACCAATGCGAAAAGATATAACGTAGAAAAGCTGCAAGAACCTCCACTGAATGCATATCCCGAAATCTGTCGACAACTGCTTTGCCATCAGCATCAAGTATCGAAGACCAGTACCAATGCTGCCAACATACCATTAGAGACACCGCAACTGATGTGCTCAGTTGCATTCACTCCTGGAATAATGTACGGAAGTTTTGCGAACAGGTAAACAAAAAAGGCAGGAAGACCTGTACAGAAGCCCGTGGAGATGAAGAAAGAAACCTTGTAGTAAAGTAACAGTCGGTGCTGAGAATATGGAAAAACTTTTTCTACAGACTGTATAACGACGAAGAATCCTAACATCCTATCGTCAGACATAAAAGGCAATCCAACTTAGACGATGATTGCCAAAACCTTCGCCTACCTGCCTAAAACGAAGTACCGAACGCAATATCTAAGCTTAAATCCTACAAAGCAGCTGTACTTGACGGCTTACGGTCGAGATATTCAAAGCTGCTGGAAGTGACTTTGTGAAGAGCACGTACAAACACATTTCTCAGACTAGTCACATAAATACATAGAACCTCAGAAGCATATGCCCGATTTGCAAAAACTGATAGATAAAGATAGCGGCACTCGTCAATAAAAGCTAGTGAATGCTAGTTGTGCAGCTACTTACCGAAGTTTCAGTCATTTTGGACGCGCAGTTTTTAGTTGACAGTCGTTTGAGTGAGTCGCTGTGAGCGTTTTTTGTGAAAATGGAAAAAATTGAGTATCGAGCTGTTATTACTCGTAAATTCTTGTTTTTGAAAGGCAATACGCCTACGCAAATCAAAAATGAGTTGGACTGTGTGTATGGGGACTCTGCACTATCATTTACCACAGCGAAATTTTAGGCAGCTGAATTTAAGCGTGGCCGTAAGAGCTTGGGAGATGATGAACGTTCGGGACGTCCAAAAACTGCAACCACTGACGACATTGTTAAAGTTCACCAAATGGTATTAGACGACCGCTGAATTAAAGTGAGAGAGATAGTAGAGGCTATGAAAATGTCCAAAGAACGTGTTTGTTACATATTAAATCAAGATTTAGGCATGAGAAAGCTGTCCGCGCGTTGGGTGCAGCGTTTGCATACGTTAGACCAAAAACGTGTTCGAATGAACATCTCCAACACTCTGTTGGCGCAGTTTAGGCGCAATACGAGTAAATCCGAGTTTTGGCGCCGATTAATTACTGTAGATGAAACTTGGATACACCATTATACGCCCGAAGCAAAAATTCAGTCAAAACAGTTGACTGCAAAGGGCGAGCCGGCTCCAAAAAAGCAAAAACTGTTTTTTGGGATAGTAGAGGATCTTAATCGATTATCTTCAAAAAGTAAAAAACATTACAGGAGCATACTACGCATCATTACTTGCCAAGCTGAAGGCAGAAATTGTGAAAAAACGGCCACATTTGCAGAAAAAGAAAATCCTGTTTCACCAAGACAATGCGCCGTCTCACACCTCAGCGGTTGCCATGGCGAAAATCCATGAATTACCGTTTGAACTGCTTGACCATCCGCCTTATTCACCAGATCTAGCCCCAAGCGACTTCTTTTTGTTCCCTCATCTAAAACTGAGAGATGGGAGCATCGTTGGGAGAAGTGTGTATTTTAAATTTTAAATTTTGGTGGGGGCGAAAGGCCCCATTTATTCGGCTTAATACAAGCTATAACTTAAAGTTAAACTTAAACTTAAACTTAAAACTAAGGTTGGTTAGAGTGGTGAAGGAGAACGGATTTGAGGTAGGAAGTGGTGCGGTGGAAGTCAAAGACGCCAGGGTTTGAATTAATTTTTCGTAGCATACGGGAGATTCGTTCGTTCGCGCCATGGTGTGGTGGGTTGGGAGATAGAAGAGACGAGGGGTACGTAGATTACGAGGGTTAGTGTTGAGGAAAATAGAGTTGTGAAGGGACGCACATTCAACCTGACCTGAAAGAAGTCGATGAATGAAGAAAAAGTCGACTGCATCTCTGCGTTCCTCAAGAGTGTTTAGGTTAACAAGGTTGAGACGGTTTTGATAAGGGGGCAGGGTAAAAGAATCATCCCAGGGCAAACCTCGAAGAGCGAATCGAAGAAAACGGCGCTGGATGCTTTCGATTCTCGAGATATGAACGCGATGATATGGGGACCATACTTGACTGGCATACTCTAGGAGGGGACGAACAAAGGTAATATAGAGGGACCTGGTCACGTGAGTTGGTGAATTCTTTGGACCATCGTTTTACAAAACCTAGTGCAGAGTTGGCTTTAAGGATTATCCCATCCATATGCAGACGGAAGTTGAGCTCCCTATCACACAAAATGCCGAGGTCGCGAAGAGATTCAACGGAGGAGATAGGTTGGTTGTGGAGAAGGTAGAGTCGGGATTGGCATTTGGCGATATTAAGTTCCAAACAATTTTTCAGGCACCAGATCGAAAACCTGTTAAGGTCTTGTTGAAGGAGGAAGGAGTCATGGGGAGAGGAAATGGTTTTGAAAAATTTGGTATCGTCGGCGTAAAGGGAGACGGACGAGTGTTTGATGATACTATCGAGATCATTTATGGTTAATATAAAAAGAAGGGGACCAAGATGGCTGCCTTGAGGAACTCCAGAGGTGGCCAAAAATGTAGCCGAGTGGGTTTACCTAAAACGAAAACTGTAAAAATGGTTTTCGGGGTATGAGGATATCCATTTTAAAAGCATGGGTTCAAAGCCGAGGGCACACAATTTGAAGAGTATTAATCGATGAGAGATTTTATTTTATCGAAGGCTTTGCTAAAATCGGTTGCAACTACATCGACTTCGTTGCCGTTCTCTAGGGCAGAGATGGCAAAGGATACGAATTCAACGAGATTTGTGGTGGTTGACCCACCCTTTAGGAAGTCATGTTGTCTAGGGGAAATAAGTGATTTGCGTTGGAAGCTTAGAGCTTCATACAAAATACTTTCGAGGAGTTTGGGTATATGGGAGAGTTTGGCGATTGGACGGTAGTTTGTTATTTCGTTCTTTGATCCTTTTTTGTGGATCGGGGTTATAAAGGAGGTTTTCCAAACCTGAGGAAATTCTCCTTGTGAAAGGGATAGACGAAAGAGATCAGAAAAGGCAAGAGAAAGAGACGAAGAACATTTTTTTAAGAAATATGGCAGGGAGGCCATCTGGACCGGGTGTAAATTCGTCATTGAGTTGGTGTAATTTATATTCGATATAAGACGGGTCCAGGGTGTAAGAGCGTATCGGGTCATTGCGGAAAGTCAGTAGGTAACGAAAATAGGATGGATCTGGTACAAAGGAGTCGTTGGTGAAGGATTGTTTAAAGAAGCTGGCAAATAGGTTGGCAATGGGGAGTGGATCGGTTGATGACTTGTTGTTGAAAGAGAGGGAAGGAGGGTAACCATCGGACTTTCTTTTGTAGTTAACAAATTGGTAAAAGGACTTAGGGTCATTTATAAGGTTGACTTGCGCATTGCTAAGGTAACGCTGGTAAAGGGAATCGTAAAGTTCGGTGAAATGAAGATAAGCACCAAGATGGTTGGAATAGTCGGACAAGAATCTGGTACGCAGGAAAACAGCCCATAACTTGTTTCTCTTGTTTCGTAAGGAACGAAGCTTGCGATTATACCGGGGAGGACTATTAGATGATGTTTTAAGGCGGGAAAACGGAACGTAAAGGCTGAAAGAATTAAATATTTCTTTATAAAAAATGGATAAGGCATCATTTACGCTTAGGTTGTGAAAGTTAAAGGGGGATCTGCTAAGATAGTCACTGATTTTGTGAAAGTTTGCTTTGTGGAAGTCATAGGAGTTGTGGGAGGAGTGGACTGGAGAGAAGAGTTATGAAAAAATGAAAGTAGAAGGGGGAGGTGGTAGTTGTCGATGTCGACTGTAGAGTTGCAAGGAGACTATGATAAAAAAAAATTTGGTATCATTGTTCGGTCGGAAATTTTTTAGCCAACCCTCGTTTAACTCTCCTCAACATCGCATACAAGATCTTATCTGCTATGTTGTATTAACGGCTGAAACCATTCGCTAACAACCCTATTGGTCCCTATCAGTACAGTTTCAGATCAGGAAAGACCACAATCGACAGAATCTTCATAATCCGGCAGATCCTGGAAAAACACAAATAATATCGATATGTGTTCACTGTATGGAGACGGAGCTACCAAAATGGGTTTTGTGTTATATGAGGGCAAACCAAGTATATTAAGGGACACACAACATCGTCGAATTGGGCAGAACGTCACAATAGGCAGCTATAATTTCGCTGCCAATCGCTGTTTCGTTGGGCACTTGAGTAGTAAGGCACTGTCGCGAAAAACTAAGAAGACTCTATATAAGACCTGGATCATCCCAGTCCTACTTTATGGGGCTGAAGCATAGATGATATCCTCAGTCGTTTCGAGAATTTTCGGTGCAGAAGAGGATTTAACGACGAACTATACGAGCTGTACAGCAACATCGACCTACGTAGTAAGAAAACTGCACATCAGTCGCCTGAGATGATTATAATATGTAGAGCGAATGGTCACCAACGCTCTGACCCGCAGTGTCTTCGAATTTAGCCCGGAGGGACGACGCAGTAGAGGAATACCTCAGCTTAGGTGGCGCGTACAAATAGAAGGCGACCTCAACCGACTTGGATAGCCTAACTGAAGACAGTTTGATAATGACCGAACTAACTGGAGATACTTGGTAGTTAATGCCCAGGTTCACCCCGAACTGTAGCGCCACAGCTGTAGATCTATAATCAGAAAATAGATACATATATCCCAATATGACCCTGCCTTACCGAATAAACCGGTCTGACCTTGTCCGTAAGGTGCCAAATAAGACTCAAAAAAAAAAACGATTAATTTTACATGGCTTATAAAAGATATACGAGTGTATATTTGTTTCTACGAGTATCTAGCTTACACTTAAATTGTTCTTCTACCATGTATCTCTTGTTTTTACAAATGTGCATATATCCTCTGTATAAAGTTGCTCGCTAATCGTGGATGTAATATATGTAAATATATTGTACATATATATGTCGATATGTACTCGTTCGCAAAAAAACAAAAAAAAAAAGTTAGGATAAGGGTGAACAATCTTACGAGTATATTTCTTGTATCGAATAGATATTCTGTGGCAACAGTTTTATCACCAAAACACCAACCAGACTCATAAAATCTGTCCATTTGTATACCAAGAAAGACTCACATAAAACAAAGGTTGTCACAAGAGTTTCATTTCACTTGAGCTCACATCAAAGTATTTACCGTCTGACATTGTGAAAAAAACAAATGACGCAGATAAAGTGAACCCTTTACCATTAAAGGCGACTAACAAAGATTGTCACCAGTTACTTGGGATTGACTTTTGTGTGTTAACTTTTGAATACAGAAATCAGCCTTAGGGGACCATCAATCGGATATCAATTTATCTTTGCACATGTGGGACAAGGGTATATTAGTTTATACCCATACGTATCTAGAGTTCTTTGAATCTTACGCATTATTGCTTCGCAAACAGCATACCCAAAAGGTCTTTTTTTTTGAAATGATCCAGTGTGGAGATAGTAGATATCTACCAGTATCTATCTCATCAGTTTAGTGGTATTATGTACAATAGACTTGTGTTCACTATATTGCTATGCATGGGAGTATATTGTTAAGGGAATTTGGCTTAAGGATAATCGAAATTAGTAAATCTAAGGGAGATCTCACTCATTAATGGCACTTTTCAATGTCATTCTCTGATTTATGTACCTGATTCCTGGAATCGTAATATGTTACACTTGAAGCAAACAGGAAATGCATAATGTGGTCTAATTCATCAACATGACATCTAAAGGTATTTGTTTGCCTGCAGTGAGTAGTGGAAAACCACAAAAAAATACTCCTATACGAGTATACGAGTATAACCTTAGTTTAGCATGCAAAACTTTAAAGTAACTTACGAGTATATACGATCTACCAGTATCGACAGCATTGGCAGCAACACCAATACCAGCGGCAGCAACAGAGTGAATCAAGGAAGCCCTAAAAGTGCATATTTCACGTTTTTTGCTTCAATTTCACTCATTCAAGTTTCAATACCACTCAGCTACATACTCGTAGTACTCGTAGCTAGATGAACTTTAGAACCAAGACTCATGCCCATCAATTCCACTGACATTACTAAGAGGGAAAAATGCGCACAAATTTCTTTCATATTCCTTTTAGAAGGATGAAAAATGTACGTAGATACTTTTTGGGCTACAGGCTTTGACATGATGTACTCTCGTAGTCGTCCGTGTGCTTCTGGGATACGCAAACATGTAGTGTCAAACCATCAGAACTGGATCTACAACATCAAAGGGTATCTACATATACAAAGCCATTGCTCCCATTAATCTATCAATCAGCTTTCATCGGCCGAAAGAGTTATGACCGGCTAAGATACGAATACGTATCGATAAATCATCAACGGAGAAGTGGTAGTTAAAAAATGGATAGAACAACAAAAAAAATCCATTCCTACTCCATACTGAAAGGCGACAACGCAATTGAGCGCCACTCATTGTCTTTACTCATAACAGCCCATGCCTCGCTTCACACCTATCCATCTCAGATAACAAGATTGCACTCGTTACGGAGGTAGACTCGACTATCTGATAGATGTGGGAGCTAGTTACTTATTGACTGCATTCTCGGAAAGACACGTTTTCGTTGAAGAGCACCACTAAACTAGACGATACAATTGAGTGTTTAAGGGCTTACTACGAGTAGTTACGGCAATTCAGGGGTTAACGAATGTCAGCCGAGTGATTCTATAAATTGGATTAGGATTAATCACTTATCCACCATGACGATGGGACACGATGATCAACAGTCGCTGATTGCAAAGGGCTCTACAGAAAGTATAAATGTGAGTACAGGGGCTGTGGTGGCGGCCAGATAATTTGTGAGTTTTTTTTTTTTTTTCTGTTCTTTTTTTATAACGATGATTGAAACGTGTTAGGGTTGCCCACTTGTGTATCTTGCATGTAGCTTAGTCAATATTTAACCAAACCGTCTGCGGGAATAACTACCCTAAACAAATAATTTAACCTGATTTCAAAGTGATTATAAATTTGATATGCAAATGTGAGACCTTGATAAGATAACACGAGAGCTGTGTCGCGGTTACTGTGGTTGTCAAAGTCATTTTCCTACACACCTTCCGTTTACAAGCAAAGCCGATTAGACTTGGCTTTACATACATACGCGTGTATAACAGATGAGAACTTGATATGTACAAACCAAAATAAATAATTTATAAAATCCAGCAGAGGATAGCTGAAAAAAATGTCTGCTTTTGGGGTGTTAAATGGTTTGCTTACGAAAAGTATTCAACTTATCTTTGTGATACATATTGCTCCCAATAAAAGAAAAACAGAAAAAGATAATAAGATGCTTGTTTACTCTCATCTTTTCACATTTTAATTATTTTTAGACGCTGTTCGAAAAAAGTTATTAGTGTCACCTTAAGTGCGGCCATCTTGCGGGTACATATCGAGTTTACCACATGTCTTGCGATATGAGGGACGTTTTTCCATTCCTCAAGGCCTTGTTTGTGTCTTATATGCACTATGGTATACCGAATATTCATGCTATATATATACAGTGTCGGTCACTTGATAACCCTCATATTGAACCGCGCGGAATTGCTGAAAGAAGGACCCTTTTCTCCACTTATTTGTATTACTTTCCATATAACTACCATTCTCGTACAAGAGAGGCATGCTTAAATCGAATTTAACAACAGCGAGTTCTCAATATAGCCTACTGGCTCTTAGCAACGCCCTAAAAGTAAAAAACATGGTTGCCTCTGGGGCTTAGGTCTATCCTATGACTAAGCTTGTCTAGTACTTGTATAATGGGTGGGTGATTTTTTAAGCGTTTGGTTTTTGATTGTCAAAAAAAAAATACAGGAAGATTGCAAAAGTGTATACAATTTTTATTTTAATTGATAAACCAATGTTTGCCATTTACTTTTTAGAAATTATTTCATTTAAATGTTGACCACGACTACGCTCTAAGTGGCCCATACGGAGAGTCCAATCTTGAATCACTTTTTTGAGCATATTTCCTGGTATCTAGCTAATAACACGAAAGATGTCGTCTTACTAGGCTGCAATTGACGCTAATTTATCGGCATAGACGAGGGATTTGACATATCCCCTTAAAAAATAGTCTAAAGACGTCAAAACGCACGATCTAGCCGGCCAATTCATCGGTCCAAAACGAGAGATAAATTGCTTACTTGCTTACTGAACTCATTTCTCATCTATTCGAGAGCTCTGTAGAATATAACGCCGCCAGATTCCTGAATTTTGGGCAAAAAAAAATTCGAAATCATTTAACGATAGCGGAAGCCATCGATTTGAAAAAATACGGACCAATGATTCTGCCATGAATCAGTGCATTTCACCGGGTGCCTTGGCAGCTCTATTGCCTGAGGTTGCTTTTTTTTTATAAACAAGCGCGGGCTCAAGGAGTTAAGGCATCCTTAAAATGTTTGCACGGGCGAAGGAAATTTTGGGAGAAAAGAAGGATAGGTACCGATGTACGATGGTTTTATATGTCTGCATGTTATAATGACTAGGAAATAGAGAGCTGGGCAGGGCATTCCACAAACGAGTTGTTCGACTTAAGAACGAATCACGATATTTTAGAATAAGTCCGAAAGTGGCCTGGAGGGTATACTGATGAGCATTCATAGCAAGATGGGTGTTCCGGTTAAAGGTTTGAAGGGGCGGAATGCTACTGGCGATTTCTATGGTGGTGGAAAAGCGTTAAAACAAAATGAGACACGAGACATTTCGTCGGTGTTCGAGGGTGTCCATTGTTTGAGTGATATTAGTATCACCAATGAGTTTTATCGCACGGTTTTGAATCCAGTCTAGCAGGTGCAGAGATATTTTGGGCGCACCCGACCAGATGTGGGCATTGTAATCCAATTTTGGGCGAATGAATGCCTTATATATTGCGGCATCAGATCAGAGGGGGAAAAGTGTTTCTTACATCGTTTGAGAAAGCCTACCACCTTGATCAAAACTGGAATAACCACCGTGTGGCACTCCCATTGTTCCGATTTGAGTTCTGTTCTTTTTTTGTTAAGTTGGTAAATTTGTTGTTGACAATTCCTCTAAATCTTAGCGTCATAGCTTGACATTTGCAAAAGTTGCCAAAAGTACATCTACCTCTGTGTGTGTTGGCGATTTTTTACAATTTTAGAAATGAATTTAAATTTGCAACAACGAACTTGTACTCGAACGGATTTAATGGGGCGCGAACGTTGGAAATGTGGGAAAGTGTTCCGGCAACGATTCTCTAAAGAAAACGGTCGTTTACCAGTGGCACGAGCGGTTCAAAAATGGTCGTGGCTCGTGAGTCAATCGAAGATGATGAACGCAGTGGCAGACCATCGACATCGAAAACCAGCGAAAACATTGATGAAGCAAAAAACATGTTGGTCAATAGCCGCAAATTAACCATCAGAGAGATAGCGGAGGACTTGAACATTGCCTATGGTTTGGAAAAGACCTCAATTTCATGCAAAAAAGAGACCGTGTTGACGTCGCAAAAGAGATGATTTGCGAGGCTGAGCTGAATCCTATCCCACATCCATCAAAAGGATCATTACTGGAGACGAGACGTGGGTTTATGAGTACGGCACGCAATCCAGACATCAGGCAAGTGAATGGCGTTCACCAAATGAGCCGAGACCAAAATAACCACGACGTTTTCAGTCAACAAATAAGGTAAAGCTCACGGCTTTCATGGATTACAACGGTGTAGTGCATCATGAATTTTTGCCAGAAGGCCAGTCAGTAAACAAAGAGTATTACTCGTATTTGAGCGTTATGAGACGTTTGCGTGAAACAATTCGCCGAAAGAGACCAGAATTGTGGGCAGGAAACTCGTGGATTTTGCACCATGATAACGCACCGTCACACAGTGCTATCATTATTCGTAATTTTTTGACGAAAAATGCAATAAATACCATCCAACAGCCACCGAATTCAGCTGATTTGGCTCCCAGTGACTTCTTTCTGTTCAATCGAGTTACAAAACCACTACGGGGAACGCGTTTCAGCAGCAGCGAGGAAGTAATGGAAAAATCGCAGGAAGCACTTATGGACATACCGAAAACCGAATATAAAAAATGTTTCGAGGATTGGATCAAGCGCTGGCATAAGTGCCTTGCAGTCGAAGGGGACAATAAAGGTTTAGATGAATAAACTTCTATTTTTAATTTTCTGAATAAATTTCGGAAAATTTTTGTAGTAGACATTTCGCAGTATTTTTGGCGACATCGAATATGTGGTCATTCCAACGTAAGTTGTCATTGACACACATACCGACAATGGAAAGTTTTTCGGTTTCGACAATGTAAATGTGATGGCTGGGTGTTTAAATTTCGCTTTAACGACAGCAGACAGCATTGTGTTTTGGAAGCATTAAATTCCACTCTGCTGATTCCCCAAGTAGTTATGCTGCTAATCTCGGAATTTAATACATTGCTGTTCCCGTTCTACAGCCGAAGAGCAGGTACGTGAGTCCAGAAACGAATATGAAAAGCAGAGAGTACTGTCGTCAGTAAAGGAATACGAGGGTTGTCTGAAAAGTTTCCGACCGAACAATGATACAAGACATTTTTTCTCAAAATTTTTTTTTTTACTTTTCCACATACATAGTCTCCTTGTAACTCTACACACTTCTCCCAGCGATGCTCCCATCTCTATAACCCGTCCAAATAGTACTTGGCGTTTTTCTCTGCAAAATAATTGTTCACGAAGGTGATTGCCTCCTCATTTGATGAAAACGAGCGCAGATTTTAGATGAAGGAACAAAAAGAAGTCGCTTGCGGCTAGATCTACATGGTCAAGCAGTTCAAACCCTAATTCATAGATTTTCGCCATAGCAACCGCTGAGGTGTGAGACGGCGCGTTGTCTTAGTGAAACTAAATTTTCTTTTTCTGCAAATGTGGCCGTTTTTACGCAATTTCTCCCTTCAGCTTGGCAAGTAATGATGCGTATTATGCTCCTGTAATGGTTTTTCCTTTTTGAAAATAATCGATTAAGATAACTCCTTTACTATCCCAAAAAACTGTTTTTGCTTTTTTGGAGCCGGCTCGCCCTTTGCCGTCCACTGTTTTGAGTGAATTTTCGTTTCGGGCGTTAATGGTGTATCCAAGTTTCATCTACAGTAAGTAATCGGCGCCAAAACTCAGATTTATTGCGCCTAAACTGTGCCAACAGAGCGTTGGAAATGTTCATTCGCAAGCAAACGCGGCACCCAACGCGCGGACAGCTTTCTCATGCCTAAATCTTGATTTAATATGTAACAAACACGTTCGTTGGACATTTTCATAACCTCTACTATCTCTCTCACTTTAATTTAGCGATCGTCTAACACCATTTTGTGAACTTTAGCAATGCTATCGTCAGTGGTTGCAGTTTTTGGACATCCCGAACGTTCATCATCTCCCAAGCTCTTACGGCCACGTTTAAATTCAGCTACTCAAAATTTCACTGTTGTAAATGATGGTGCAGAGTTCCCATACGCAGAGTCCAACTCATTTTGATTTGTATTGCCTTTCAAAAACAAGAATTTACGAGTAATAACAGCTCGACACTCAATTTTTTCCATTTTCACAAAAAACACTCACATCGACTCACTCAAACGACTGTCAACTAAAAACTGAGCGTCCAAAATGACTGAAACTTCGGTAAGTAACTGTCAAAAGATGCACAACTAGCATTCACTAGCCTTTATTGACGAGTGCCGCTATCTTTACGTTGCGGTAACTTTTCAGACAACCCTCGTATATTGGATTAGAAGTGGCAGACAAGAGATCGTTGATGAAAATTAAAAAGAGTGTCGGAGACAGAACGGAGCCCTGGGGAACACCAGCATTTATTTTGTGAATGCCAGACTTAGAACCATCCAAGACAACTTGAATTGAACGTTCCGAAAGGTAGTTTCTCATCCACTGAAGAAGAGAGTCTTCCATCCCAAATGCACGCATTTTAGACAAAGGAGCCTGATGCCAAACTCTGTGAAATGCCTTAGAAATATCAAGTGCTTCCACCATATTGATGTACGCTTTGGTTCCACTTTTCGGTGAGACATACCATCATGTCACCAGTGGACCTGTTGTTACGAAAACCATATTGCCGGTCGAACTAAATACGGCAATTTTGTGTATTGACATACCCATTCTACCAGAAATCTGCTTCGTCGCTGAAGACAATTTTCCGATAAAAAAGAGGGTCTTCCTCTAATTGTTCTAAGGCCTAAATTCGACGCTGCGGCAGGTCGCTTAGCTTCAGTTCTTGCGCGAGCTGAGTCTTGTAAGGTTCTGGACCAAGATCCTTGCGTAAAATCTTCCACGTAGTCGAGTAACACAATTTCAAATTTCTGCGAACGGCGAGGAATGGACAAATAACACTGGCGGATGCAGCAGCAATATTTTCTTCTGTACGCACTCCACGCATACAGGTAGGTGGCTTGATGTGGACATGATGTGGACAAAGTGAAATTAGTGCGAAATTTTGTCACTTTGGCTTGAATTGCTTGCTCCCTAGGTCGATTATGACGATAGTGAAATGGTCGAAGTGCGCGAAAATAATGTTTCACAGAGTACAAATTTCGATAATAAAATTAAAGATTTGTAAGCGCTGTACGGGTGTAAGTCTTTCCATGTTGAAATGGGAATGCTTGACTTTGATACATGTCGCGAATCACGCGTGAGCTGTCAAAAATAGAACACTGAAAAACCCAACAGGAAAAAAAAATCGCCTACTGCTTACTTTTTTATTTATTTCATCAAGCAGAGCAACAATAGTTCAGCGGTTACTTTAAATCAAGCGATAAACCCATTTCCGCCCAGAACATGTTTTTTGGCAGATTTTTATGTTTTTTACAGAGTGTTATCTTATTAGGGCCATAAGTGATCCGTAATTTTTTCGCCACTAGATGGCGTGTTTGAGTAGATATTAGGCGTACCCATATGGATACGATGGGAGTTGCACTACTATTTGCAATAGTATCCAAAAAAATGCTTTTATTGTCAAGATGCAATCCTCTACCTGAAGTAGTCAACTCATCCTTATATTTGACTAAGTAATTTTGAACTACTAGATGGAGTGAAAAGTGACCTCCTTGGGAATTAAAAATTTTTTTTTTTTTAAATGTTTTTTTTATATTATTCAATATAGTCCTCTTTTAGTTTGATACACTTATTCCAGCGATTTTCCAACTTTTTGATCCCGTCCGAAAAGTAATTTTCCAGAAGGTCTGCAAAATACTCCTCCGTGGCGTCGATGATATCCTCGCGTGAGCAGAGTTTTTTATTGATGAGCCATTTTTTGAGGTTTGGGAAGAGATAATAGTCCGAGGGAGCCAAATCGGGCGAATACGATAGATGCGACAGCAATTGGAGCCGATTGATTTTAGTCGTGGTTGCGATGCTCTTGTGCGCCGGCGCATGGTCTTGCAAAAACAAAATTTTTTTTCGCTTCATGTGAGGCCGTTTTGCAGAGATTACGGCCTTCAATCGCTCCAATACTCGCTGTTGATCATTTTTCCTTTTTTGAGGTAGTCCACGAAGAGTATGCTATGACAAGCCCAGAAAACCGACGCCACAACTTTTCCGACACTTCGAGGCTCCCTCGGCCGCTTCGGAGCACTCGTGCCGTCTTCAGTCCTTTTCCGGGCACTCATTCTATTCTCTGGTGTGTAATAGTGTATCCAAGTTACCAATCGACGCCAAAAGTCCGCCCGATTCCGCATCAGCAAGTCCAAACACTCTGTCGAAGTGCTCTCGCCCTCGTGTTTATGGTCATTCGCGGCACCCAGCGGCAGGATAACTTTTCATATGCAGCACATTGCCCAACATATGGCGTGTGCGCTCAGTACTAATCTTTGTGGTAGCTGCTAGCTCGCGCACCTTCACTTTCCGGTCAGCCAACACCATTTCATGTATTTTTTTCACATTGTCCTCTGTAACCGCATCGGAGGGCCTGCCGCTGCAGACTTGATTGGTAGTGGAGTTGCGGCCACCACGAAGCTCTCGAAACCAATATTTGACGGTGTAATCAGACGGAGCATTGGCTCCATAATATTTATCCAACTTTTCTGTTGTTTCCTTCGCCGTTTTGCCTCTCAAAAAATAATGTTTTATGAGAGAACGAAAATCGTTTTTGTCCATACTCAACATGATGCCAAACACGTCAACAACAATCAGCTGTCAAAACAAAACTAAATACAGTATCGCACTGAAATTTGGCATAAATATGAACGGACTTCAAGGCACCATAACCTTTTTTGCAGCAGCAGCGCATTCTGGCGGTCAAGGAGGTCACTTTTCACTCCATCTACGAGGGCGGGTCAATAAGTCCTTGACTTTTGGATTAAAACACAGATTTTTTGATAAAAAAATAATTTTATTTTTCAACGTAGTCTCCCTTGAGCTCTATACACTTTGTCCAACGCTTCTCCAATTTTTTTTATCCCTTCCAAAAAAAATGATTTGTCGAGGTCCTCAAAATAGGCCTTTGTTTGCGAGATGACTTCATCATTGGAGTCAAATCTTTTTCCACCAAGCCATTTCTTCAGGTTTGGGAACAAGAAGTAGTCGCTCGGAGCCAAATCTGGAGAATAGGGTGGATGAGGGAGCAATTCATAGCCCAATTCATGGATTTTTGCCATGGCAACTGCACATGTGTGCACCCTTGCATTGTCTTGGTGGAAAAGAACTTTTTTCTTGGCCAAATGAGGTCGTTTTTTTTTCAAATCGTCATTGAATCGGTCCAATAAGTTGGCATAATATTCCCCATTGATTGTTCTTCCCTTTTGAAGGTAGTCAATGTGGATTATCCCGCGTGCATCCCAAGAAACAGTCGCCATAACTTTATTGGCTGACAAACCCACCTTGGCCTTCTTTGGCGCCGATTCACCCTTAGAAACCCACTGTTTTGACTGTTGTTTGTTCTCTGGTGTGTTGTGATGGATCCATGTTTCGTCCACGGTTACAAAACGGCGCAAAAACTCCTCCATATTGCGATTAAACAACGCCAAACCTTCCTGTGAAGTTATTACACGATTGCGTTTGTGGTCGACTGTGAGCAAACGCGGCACCCATCTTGCGGAAAGCTTTCTCATGACCAAGTGATCATTCAAAATTGAAACCACTGAGCCATGCGAGATCCCTACGGCTTCCACAATCTCTCGCACTTTCAATCTTCGGTCGGCCAACACCATATCGTGAATTTTTTCGATTGTTTCGGGTGTAGAGACCTCAACTGGGCGTCCAGGACGTTCGGCATCTTCAGTGCTTATACGGCCACAACGAAATTCAGTAAACCACTTTTTTACCATTGAAATCGATGGTGCAGAGTCCCCATAGTATTTATCAAGCTTAGCCTTGGTCTCGGTAATGGTTTTTTTTTCGCAAGAAATAATGCTTATTAAGCACACGAAATTCACTTTTTTCCATTTTCTCCTCAAATTAGTGAGTAGTCTGATAAAAATAGCTGTCAAACACAAACTAACTGACGCAGCAAGTTTAAATTTTGACAGGAGTCAACTGACAGATGCCTGTTGACAGGAGCAGTGTTGCTGTTTCAGTAAAGAGGTCAGAAATTCAAAAAGTCACGGACTTATTGATCCACCCTCGTAGTATTGTCCGAATAAAATTGATTTTCGGTATATTTTTCCCCGAGTTACATTGCAAGACCCAAGCATTGTGAACGCTGGCGTCAAGAATCCACGAAAAAAGTGGCCACCACCATTCCAACCCTGTACGTGCTGATACTCTGGTCCATGAGATCGGTTCCTCCCATACCTTCATTGTATAGGTATGAATGAGTATAGGTTGTATAATGGTAACCGTCTTCTCTTCCTGGTAAGAAAACCTGGATGCCTTTGCTTCGAGTAAAACTCCAAAATTATTGGATGATACAGTATCTACGTTGTTGTCAACCCAACGAACTACTATTTCGCCGTTCCTTGTGTCACTTGCGTACTCATACGTTCCTGGTTTTTTGTTTTTTAAGACCTCAGAGGATCGTCCTTCGGTACACGGTTTTCTCGCCTGGTCGCTGTTCCACAGTATCCGCGCTTTTCAAGTCCATAAGTAAATTCATTCCTAACGAAGAAATGAAAATATATTTTCATAAGTAACACACAACAAAACCATGAAAACTTTTTTTAGAACAAGCTGTAGAGGAACAGATCATATGGTAAGTGCCGTGGGGCAGCTGCTTTTCCATAGTCTAAGTCATATTGTTCGTTAGAGCTAGGTCCCTTTCCTTGGTACGGTTCAAAGGAGACCAAGTACCCAGATTGAGCGTTCAGGCACCACATTTTATACCCGCATCTTATTGGCTTCCCATGCTTTCGTTATAGTCCATGATTTGCTCCCGTCTGTACTGCATTTTAAACCTTGTCAAAATCAGGTCAAACAAAGGACGTACTTTTCACGTTTTGTCATTCGGTATTATGGTTGTATTATCAGCGCAATGTAGATATCTTGCTATTTCTAAAATGCATCGGAAACGAGGTTATTGTTCAGAAGATCCTTCCCAATAGCTTCGCTTTCCTGGCACCTTGCAATATCCAGATAAAAGAAGAATTCTCAAAAACACTCGCATTTCTTTAGGACTGATGAACTATTTTTGAAGGCAGCGTAATTATTTGACTGGTTGACGGAATGTCCGATAACCGCTGGAGACATATTTGTAACATAAGTAAAATTTTGTTCCTGAAATACTGAAGTGGTACTGGTCAAATCCTTACTAACCCATTCCATTATGGTGTGCGGGAATGGGTTTCCACCAGAGTTCATTATATTTGAATTTGAACTAACAAGCCTCTCCAATTAATCCGGTCTTTAGCTAATTGCCTCCAGTTGCGCACTCCAAGTCCGTTGAGGTCCTCTTCTACTTGTGCGCGCCATCCAAGGTAAGGTCCTCTTCTATTGCGATATCTCTCCGGGTTAGATTCGAAGACTCTGCGGGCCGGAGCATTAGTGTCCATTCGCTGTACATGTCCTAACCATCTGACTAGCTCGATGTCGCTGTTCAGCTCGTATAGTTCGTTGTTGAATCTTTTCATCCAAAGCCCGTCGACGTAAACGGGACCGAAGGATTTTTCTTTCGACACGACTGAGGATATCTTCTTACGCTTTCGATAGATTCCATGCTTCGGCGCCATAAAGCAGGACTGGGATGATCAAGGTCTTATATCGAGTCTCCTTAGTTTTTCGAAATACGAGCTTACTACTCAATTGCCTTCTTAGTCCAAAGAAACAGCGATTGGCAAGAGTAATTCTTCGTCTTATTGCTGCTGAGGTGTTATTGGGCGAATTTGTATCAGAGCCAAGATAGACAACGTCCCAACCTACCTCGAAATTTTAGCTGCCTATTGTGACGTTCTGCCCAACTCGACGATGTTGTGTGCCCCTGAATATACTTGGTTTGCCCTGTAGTGGTAAAGCCATTTTGGTAGCTTCCGTTTGAATACTAACGAATGCACTCGTGGCAGCACGCTGATACGATATTATCGGAGTACGCTAGTAGTTATACAGACTTTTGAAAGATTGTGTATCCAGTGAAGAAGAAGTCACATGACAGCGGTTCACCTGGTCTAAAGCCTTTTTTACGTCAAAGGTCTCGATTAAGTCGTTACCGACTTTGGCGGAGCAGCAAGCCTTCTCAAAAGCTGTTCTGCGCAGAGGGACGAGACGCCAAAACTAGACATGGCTCCCTATAATGCTGTCGTATACGGGCTTAAAATCGATGAAAAGATGGTGGGTATCGATTCGAACTTCTTGAGTTTTTTCCAGGATCTGCAGGAGTGTGAAGATTTGGTCGATTGTGGATTTTCCTGGTCTGAAACCGCACTGATAGGGACCAAGCAGGTTGTTGATGAGAGGTTTCAGATGTTCACACAATATGGCAAATAGGGTCTTGTATGCTGTGTTGAGGAGACTTATACCTCTATAGTTGGCGCAGTTGGGGGGGCCTCTTTTTTGGGGATCGGTCATACTATTCTGAGATTCCATTTATAGACTCTCTTGACCAGGCCTGAGATATGAGTTGGTATATGCTCTCCACAAGGATATTTCCAGCAACTTTGAATATCTCGACCGGTAAGCTGATTATTTAGATATTGCTATCCTTACTTCCTTATGGTCAGGTGGACGAAAGTTTTAGCTATCATCGTCTAGGTTGAATGGTATATTCTGCTTAACTTGATATTTTTCCATATTCTCAGCAACTAGTGTGACTCCACTACAAGGTTTCCTTCTTCATCTCTACAGGCTTCCGTATGGGTCTTCTTGTCCTGACACCTTCTTTTTATCTGTTGGTAAAACTTCCGTACGCTACTCTTGGAGTACAACGTCTCCTTCTTCTGGAGAGGCCAATTTTCTTCCCGTCTCTTCTGCTCGTAGAATTCACGAGCAGCTCTCGTCCTTCGTTGCAACGCCGATTTATAGCCTTCTTGTTTACCTTCATGGGCTTGACGGCATTCTTCATCAAACCAGAGATTTCTTGGTAGTGGTTGGGTGAAACTCATCACATCAGTTGATGCTTGCGGCATACGAGTTGCAGAATGATTTCGGGATACCCGTTCTGCGACGATTCTGGCGGTTTCCTGCATTTGCAACTTTTCTACGCTATATCTTCTCACAGCAGTTCTTCTTTTTTGTGGCGCTTGGGAAATGCACATTCGAGTGATCCGAGTCAATGTTGGCTGTTCGGAATGTTCGAATGTACAGAATATTACAGGCATGCCTTATCCCTATCGCACTATGGTCAATTTGGTTCAGCGTTTGATGATCCGGAGACCGCCATGTCCCCTTTTAAATATTGATATGAGGAAATAGTTTGCTTGCTATTGTCCGTTCCTGTCCGCAAGTCCATTGCCGGACATGGTGTCGTGTAGGCTACGTTTACCAACTGTCCCACCAAAGAAGTACTCCTTTCTTATCCTTGCAGTAAAATCGTTCTAGGCGTCATAGTTAAAACATTGCTCATGCTCAAGCTCATGCGAAATGCAAATTGGCATAAGGCGCTCGCCCACGTGTCGGAAACTCAGGCTTTCTTACCTAAGTCTGCCGAATAAGCACTGTTTCTTTTCCCTATAGCAATCTTTATATCGTAGTACACATGTATCACAGTTTTCCATCTTCGTTATGTCACACCCAACTCATCGCACTTCCTTGATGGCGATGATATCTGCGTAATAGCAATCAAGGGCTTCTGCTAATTGTTCGACTGCGCATGGCTTGTAAAGGGTCCGAACATTCCACGTCCAGATCCGAAGGTCGTTGTTTTTTAAACGTTTGCTAGAGTCATCAATTTTTATGCGAAGGATGTGAGTTATATGACGGTGTAGGCCAGTACAATAGTACTGGACGGGGATGTCCTTGCCATTTTAGCCTGCACTAGTGAGTGTTTACTCATGCAGTTACACCGGACCACCATTGGAAGGTAAAGCAAGCACTACGCTACGAGCTTGATTGTTGCTCTGCTGGCCCAATCCAAGTTATAGGACACTCAGCAGTTTCCCGAGCAATCGCCACGTAGGCTCTCGTTTTCGTATCATTCACGGAACGTAGAAGGGACTCGAAGCTCAAGCGGCCTCAATTTTTGGATGAACTTGATCTTCTAAGCTTGAGAACCAAGATTTTCTGCAAAATCGTTCATAAAGTAGTTGGATGTAGTTCCAATTGGTGTACACCATGGCGAATCGACTTATTGGTGTCCTTCTCAATGCTACGCTCAACAGCAGCAACAGACTTTTCGGCGAGCATTGTTTGATGTCTTGTCGGATGCGTATTATGATCAATTAGAGTGTGAGTGGCGCGAAAACGATCCTTGGTTATTCGAATGACTTGTTTGTCTTTTGTGCAGCTCTTATGGAGTTGGCTAAACTTGCGGACCTTAGAACCACTCTCTACTTTGGATTAGCCAAGGGTTTGCTTATGTCCTTCCATTTGACCTTCCTATGTCCTTCCTATTGAGCTTCTTTTGTTCTTTAAATTCCATTTTTCGACAAACTGCGCTGAATATAGCAAAACCAGCCGATTTGCTCAGGCACTATGATGTCAGGTGTTGGATTTTCGGGTTCAGCAAAATGGTAATGGAAGTACATATACAGTCTTAGCACAACTGATACCTGATTTCTGGCCTGTTATCTTCTAGAGCCTTTTTCCAAATATTGAGAGTTGCCTGAAAGTTGATGCCTATGACAGCGCTATCATCGCTGAAAAGAAAAGAAGTCAGTGCGGACTCATCAATGTCCTGCTGGCTCTATAGAAAATCTTGCATGCAGTCAAAATGCAACGGACTTTCTACAATGCTTTGGCCTACTGCACATTGGTGCATATTGCGTATCGCTCTTATATGTGTGTGTACGAGTACGTCTCGGGTTCATTTTGAGATCTTAGATAAGAAATCTGATTCCCTCTGGGAACTCCATTAACCGTGCTTTTCAAAGCGTTGAAGACGATATACTGAACTTTCGAAGCGTTTCGATGTTTGAATTTCGTGTGTCGACCTTCCTCCCACAAGTCAGCACTGGTTGTCATTGCCCTATCAAATTTCGATTAATACTTTGTACCGCTTCGCTGATTACCTCTTCGTGCGTGGCAACAGAGGAGATATTATGATACTTTGTATAAGTTTTATATCTCAAATTTCGTTGTTCTTCGTTAACAGGTGTCTCGTCGTCAATACATTCCTTCGATTAAATCTCTTCTGAGTTCTTTCTTCGTTGTGCCATAATCATACAAATATTAGTTCGGTTGCACTTCATTGACGTTGCACTTCTTCTTTTGCTTGTAATCTGTTTGCGAGGGCACGACTTCTAATTTCCGATACAATGCATCTATTACTAAGGCGCGTTCCCTAACTACTGCTTTCTGCAACATTCATAGTTGCAGTCAAGAGGTGAAAGGCTAGCATCTTTGATTGCTTTACCTTCATTCTCGTCTCATCGCTTTATCAAAATCACTCAGCCTCCTGCACTACTCTTACATTTTTTTTGTAAAAGCTATTCCGCATATGATAGTTTGCGCGCTTAGTTCTACATCTTAGCTTAGGGCATTTTGGAGCCATTCTGTAAATTTGGCGCCCAAGGCAGGCCTCATTATTTTTTTAAGTTATGCCAGCATCAATTGAAGACTTTTACAAGTCGTTTCGCGATATTTTATCTGGACTTGGTGTCCACGGCTGCAGTATGTACTCGTACAAGGTACTGCTCTTGCTTAACAAAGCAAATATTTGATAGAGTTAGACCTTGTGATTTGGATGTAGTTAGTATGTCTTCCGCCTCTCGGTTTTCGTGTACGCAGTGCCATTCCCTGACGTCTCCGTTTAAATCTGTTCCGATGAAAGCATTTCCTCCCTTGATATTCCATTTAAAAAATCATCAAAGTCGCACGAAAATGTTTCAATTTTTGATGCTCTCTGCCTACCGTAGTAGGTGGTGTGTAGGAGCTAACAATATTTTCGCGTTTAATTATCAATTTTATAGCCATTAGGTGACGGCAGACACACCTTCATATACACCATCCGGTCTTTTCCACAAAACCTCCCAGCTATTTCCTTTCCATATTAACTCATAATTAGAAGGAGTATGTCGTAAGAAGCGTATGGACACCTTCTCCTTCCATAGACTACCAAAATTCGGTTTACTGATTTTTGGCATCGGTCCTTCCCTGTCCGCTATGGTGGGACTAAAACGAAAGAGCTGCTAAGCATTGACGATGTACTCGTGGTGTTTATCTTGGTGGCGCTGATATAATACCGGAATACCATTCATCCTCTGCACTTAAGGTTGATATGGAAAAATACCTCCGGTGCGATAAAGCCAGATCGGAGGTACATATACTCTCATGGCCCATTACGTTGGGGTAATATGTGCTAACAGATCAGGGTATTATCTCTAGTCATCTGCACGGGCGGTGCCCTCGAATCACATTAATCAGAGAATTGTTAATCCTATTAAGTCGAGATTCATCATAAAGGCCCTTGTTGAGATAAAATTGTGAAAGTGCGTCTCAGTCGTTTCCATGTAAGACGGTGTGGCGTTACATTGAATCACACGAGGCAACCGTGAGCGATGATTGGCCTGATTAGGGTCACGTGCCATATGCCTTACCATCTTGTCAAATTGGCTGCTGTAAAACAGTCTCGCTGTCCAAATTTCAGCAGACCAAGTATCCCAAGAAGCCCACCTTAATAGAGCTCTTAACAGGATTGTTTCTGACTTTTGATAATTAAAATTTCAATTGAAACTCCTCGCTTGCAATAATTTTGTCGCAAGACACTCGTAGGTTTTTTGAACACATCTGTTCGGCGTTAAATCACCTGCGGACGCTTTACAATGATTGAAAAAACCGAACAGATCACTTGTTTAACTTTTAAACAGTATCGGAGTGACCACCTAATGCTGTTCGGAGCCATTTTTAAGATCTACCCGAAATCAACATCAGGATGCGCTTCTTTCCTTTAAGCATGCAGCAAATCATTTAAGCCAGAAGTCTCGTATGTCCATAGTAGGGATCAAGCTTCTGCCCTGACTCTTAGTATGTTTTTGCTGCTCAACGAATGCGTTTATGATAAGGAGGGTACCCAATAAAATGTACTCTCTTCGAAAAATTGTTTGGTGAGTCTAGCGGTGTATTTGGACCATAGTCCTTCTTAAAACGCCAAATAAATGGCAATTTTTCATCAACCCGTGGTATCAACTTATATTTTGAAATCTCTGTGGACTTCTCAGTAGTCAACATTCCATCTATGCTATGTATTGAACCCTAGCCGTAGAAACATAGCCCCAAACATGTACAATCCGTTTCCTTGCTTCACTAATGGCAAGAAATACTTAAGGCCAAGTGATGTCTCTTTTAGACGACGAATTTTGCGATCAACCTTTATACGAGTATGTATTGGTTGGACGTTTTCGTTTGGATTTATTCGGAGATTTGGGGAAAAACGTGCAATAAAAAGTCATACAATGCATAGGATAACGGCAACTTGCTTTCCATAGCAACTAATCTAGGTTAGGGGGTAGGCAAGAGTGACTGTTGGAGAGACTAACCCATTTAGGCCTATGGGCCCATTGTGATGCCACGTGGATCTATAATCCTCCCACTTTTTGAACCAATTTGAGCTCATGATGAAGCGTAGGAGACTGTTAACGTCTTTATTCTCTAGATCGCTTAAGCCATTGATTCCAAAGTGGAATTTCCTTCTTTGGGAGAGTGCTGGGCAGGTACAGAATAGTTGTAACGGCGCCAAGTCTTCTTGCATGCTTGTCTATAAGGCTGTGTCCAGTGATGACACCTATGATACCGCTGAAATATTTCCTATTTAGAAAGATCAAACTCTTAGAGCGATCCAGATCCAGCTTTGGCCAGATCTCTTTGGTCGCTAGATATGTTGGTCCAACAGTCCAATTAAGGTTTGCATCCGTATTAACATTGATTTGCACGTAGATATTGGTATATGGATGCTACCCTTTTTCGGTGGAATAGGCAGAGTGGTTCCAATTTTGGCGAGTTCGTCGCCTTACATGTCGCTGGAATTTCTCTGTGTCCCAGCACCCAGCATAGATGAAGCTTGACTAACTCAGCTATCTGCCAGGGACTTGATAAGGGCCTGACTATCCGAAAAGATGAAAAATCCCTTGCCGAAATCACGCTTTTCTTCAACCAGAACAGGACTTCTTTAATCGCCAAAATTTCCGCTTTGAACACGATAAGGTGGTTTGGAAGACGGAAAGAGAGGCTTGAATTAATCTTATCTAAGAAAACACTGCCACCAATCCCACTGTCAGTCTTGGATCCATCTGTATAGAAGGGGATTGACTTGTCATCCATGAAAGCCTCTTCCCCATAGAAGGATCTAGATGGGATGCTTACATGAAAATGTTGGTCAAACCGATGTTGGGGCATAGTGTAATCGATGTTCTCTGGAACGATTCCTACTATATTAAGGTTATTAGAGTGAGCGAATAATTTATTTGCTGCGGTTGTATCCACTTGCTTGCTCAAAATATCGACATTCCTTGGACTCGGCTTCGCTTGCTGCAATAGACTGGATCGTCCAAGGCCGTCCACCAAAAAACCACTCTGTTTTCTTACGTTGAGGGCGTCATTTGTTCCTAATGGCTTTTTTGCAACATAGTCTCTGGTTTTTAACGTAAACTACCTGTCATGTAGACTTATATTTACGGGATGGCCATACATCCATGAGAGCAAGGATACGTTTTGCCATCGCTTACCTACATTAATAGTGTAATACCAAAGCAGAACTTGTGTTGGAGGCACAAGTTTCACCCTTGATATGGGTCAAGGCCAATTTAAATCCTCTTGCTGCTCTTAAGGTCACAGCACCCAGTACTTATTTGCTATTCTACAATTGGCCAAACCAACAGGAAGACTCTACCCGCGATTTTTGTTTAAACCACAGCCACCATGACGCTCCCACAAGGGGGCCTACCTCAACCAGTCAGGCCCGGACCGAAATCCGGAGGGCTCCTGACTCCCATGGTACCGTGATTTAAGTCCTGGTGGGGACTACCGGTGGTCTTGCCACCAACAAGACCTATGACCGGAAACTTTTAACTGGTCAAATCGTAGCAACCTTTGGTGGCGTCATCTGAAGATGTTTACGATAAGACCAGTAATATGCTCTGCTCCCGCATTTTATTAAACAACGTCATTGATGGGCGAAGCCTTGGTAATTGGGTGGGGGCTCGACTTTTTGGCAACAGAATGGAGCTACTGTATCTTTCTTCACTCTTTCTTCACTCCTTCTTCATTGGTTTACAGTTCAGTTTTGCTGTCAAAAATGAGACCTTGATACAAGGCCAAACTGCTGCCGTTGATTGAGAGAGTCTTATGAAGGTTTACTCCGAATCCACAGCGATCCGCCAAGCGGGTTAATCTGTTAAAATTTAGGTGAAGGAGTTCTTTAATGGTATTAGAATTCTTACCTAGGACGGCTATAGCAACGTAATCCGCATAGGCAATCACCCTGCTACCACTTGCTTCCAGGTATATCAGCAGTAAATTGAACACTGAGTTCCTGAGAAGGAAAAAGGACACCGCTTTGCCGCGGCTAAAAGACACCAGTTTGGAGTTAATTATCCTGCTATTTAGCATAAGACTGATCAACTCCCCAAGTGAGTCTTCTACCTGCAGAGTTGACAGCGCAGTCGGGATTGTCGATGTGTTGACGTTGTTACAGCCACCCTCTATGTCCAGCAAAGCGAACGTTGTGTACTCTCTATACTGTAGGGATCGTCCGATGTAGCCAGTCAGTGAATGTAGAGCCGTTTCTACTGGCTTTCCTTTACAGTAGGCATGTTGAGCCGTTGCAAAAGTCTTGGATCAATTTCAGCTCGTATATGGATACCAGTCAGTCGTTCTAGAGTTTTCAGAAGGAAAAATGACAGATCATGGACAGATCAAGGGAGCATTTTGCCGCTTCGGCAATGAAAACTACATTAATTTCTCTTCATGACAGAGGGTTAATGGATTCGTTATTGATCACAATTAATGCGCATCTATAAGAACCCCTTAATTCTTCCAGTTTCGCGACTTTCCAGTCTTAAGTCGTAAAGGTCGAGTTGCTGAGCCTGATGATCTCCAAAATGCTTTCTGGAGAGGAGGATTCGGCTGAGATCCTGGTGCGGGTTATAGACTGCTAAGGATATCCTCCTTAACCCCGAGCTTTGCACCCGGCCAATCCACATACGGCCTTGGTGTAAAGATCCAGAGGTTTTTGTTCTGCACAAGCAATTACCAGCGTCGCTTGTGATGGGAGGTGGTCAGGGGTTTTCTCGCATGATGGCCAAGAAGTTTCCCGAAAGGTTTAGCTTGACCAACTGCCACCGTTCAGGTGTTATCGATCCAGCTCTTAAGACTTCGCTAAAGGACCTCAGAGATGTAATATTGGAAGTTACAGGGGGCTTTTGATGTTTTTTGTTTTGCGCCTTTTGGTCCTTTTGGGAACCGGCACGGTTTCCTTCAACGATTTCTGGCGCTGGGAGCAATCCTTTTGGGAGCAGTGGGTAATCCGTCTTTAGTGATTTTGTCAGCCCACTCAGTTTTGCTCTTTATGTCCGCAGTTCTCTCAACCTCCGGAATACAAGTAGATCCGAAGGTTTTGATAAAGCGTGAAGCATTTCAGCGTTTAATATGGAGCGCTTTGGATGGGGTTTGTCGGTCACCATTCACAAGTTTTACTAGCTCCATCTGCCATCTGAAGAGGCCGACTTAAAATAATTTTTATATCGTCGGCACACATGTACCATATACACAACCATGTTTAATCTGAGCGGGGAACTCGTTCACATACTAAGTGAAGAGAACTGGTGCTAAAATGGAGCGCTGTGTTAAGCCTGATATTTTGTTGTTAGCCACCACCTTCTGCTGTCTTTTACTTAAGTAGGAAGAAACTAGTTTTGTCGATCCTCACGAGGATTTAAAGTTTTTCCTAAGTTTTCTATTTACATAAAATTCCGTGATAAATTGTGCCGAAGGTTTTTGAACAATCTAAACGTGTCAAAAAACTCATCTTGCTGCAATCTAGGGCTTCGTTAATCTCCTCAATAACCAACGGCAGCGCAGTTTTGCAATTCCTTTTTGCTCGAAGGTGCTTTCGGCCTTGAGAAAAGAAAATTTTTTCAAATACTTTTCACAGGAAAGGAAGTATAGCTATCGGTCTGTATTCCACAGAGCTGATAGCATTTTTGTCCTTTTCCAGTCCTTTTGGAAAGTTGAACGTGTAACGATGGAATTAAAAGTAAACGTTTGCAAAATTAATTTTATAAACGTTGGATTGATTCCATCTAGGCCGATTGCGATTGATTTTACAGACAGTATGGCTTGTAGAACTTCTTCGTTAGGATCAGAAAGATTTTCATTACTTCGAACCGGATGCTACAAAATTTGTATTAAGAAGATCACTGTTTATAACTGCTGGAGTTTTAGAATGCTGCTTACCGATGCGCATGTGTGCCCATACATTTTTTCCGTCGAGACTTTATCTAGTGCTCAGCTAAAGTACCGAGACTTGATGGCTCTTATTTTGAATTTTCAAGACCACAGATGCCTTTCTTCCACACTTTTTGATCTTTTTTGGGACTTTGTGCTTAAAGCCTGGTAAAAAGGTATGCAGTAGCAGCCTTGGAATATTTAAGATAAATCTCATAAATAAGTCCTTTATTTCGCTCCTGAATTTCTTCGATACTGACACAGATGCTGCTACTGATGTGATCTGAAAATTGATTAAGATCCATCACGCCCCAAAAAAAAAAGCGAGCTATTGAAAAGTTCTCGGCCTTATAGCTCGAAAGAAAAAAAACCGAAAAAAGGGACTGGAATGGCTACGATACCATTCTTTAACGCGTGAAATTTCTCACTAATTACAAAAATAAATAACGTGTAAACATGGATGAGAGCCATAAATAGAGATACGAAGGTGAGAAATGGGGCAAACATAAGCGTTCTTTCTGGATAGCCGATAGATGATTTTGAATACAATTGCGCAATACAGGTAGACCTTACTTAACACGTATTTCTTACAGCACGCCCACATTTTGCGGCATATTTTTGTTTAGCACGAAAAAAGCCTCGTTCTAGCACGGTGTGCGAGACACAATTTTCTTTAGCATGCTATCTGGTTTGCACACATGCCACACGTATACCTATTTTTCTGGCCAGTAGACGCGTACCAGCTGTTTTTATAGGAACATACGTCTAAAAAGGGACTTCTCCATTTTACATGTAGAAAGCGGATAGTGGGGTGGAAACCAGTTCCTTTTTTGTGTTCGTGATGCTCGGTACGTACTTTTATGATAACATAGGTGAATTGTAATCGCGTAAAAGGTATGTTTTCTAACTCACTGTTCAATTGTCAAGCCTTTATTTATAAATTGGTTTTGAAATGTCAGCGAAGAAAGAAAAACAACCACTTAAGAGAAATGTTATATCTTTACAAGCAAAGACAAGCATTTTAGATCGCCTAGCCAAAGGTGAAAATGCAACTGCAATTGCGAAGAGCTTAAAGTTGAATGAAGCCTCGATACGGACCATAAAGAAAAATGAATCGGCAATAAGAAAAGCTGTAGCTGACGGTTCGTCAACATCACTTAAATATTCAAGCCTTCAAGCCGACTGCGTCCGATAATTATGGAGAAAATGGAAAAAGCACTCAACATATGGACAGAAGATAATTGCCAAAAAAGAATTCCTTTAAGTAAACAGCTTGTCAAGGAAACAGCCCTGTTAGTCTATGAACACCTCAGAAAAAATGGAGAGTCTTCTCCACCGCAAGTAATGGCTAGTTTGAGCTCTTCAAAAAACGTTTTGCTATTCACAGTCTAAAAATTCAAGGGAAGTCAGCATCAGCTGATGTAGAAGCTGCTAGCTCGTACCCACAAGAAATTCAAGAATTTATTCAAAAACAAAAATACGCAACCAGTCAAGTCTTTAATGCCGATGAAACTGGACTTTGGTGGAAAAAAATGCCGGACAGAACTTTTATTTCAAAAGCAGAAAAGACTGTACCTAGATATAAAGTATCTAAAGACCAAATAACACTGCTCTTATGCGAAAATGCATCCGGCGACTTTCCGGTAAAACCAATGCTGATTTATAGATCGCTTAGTCCTCGTGCGCTCAAAGGCATAGATAAGAGCACATTACCGGTTTTCTGGAGAGCAAACTCAAAAGCTTGGGTAACCGGAGCGATATTCAGAGACTGGTTATATAATTGTTTTGTGCCAGGAGGAGAAAAATATCTATTGGGTCTATAACCAATGCGGTTTGCTAAGAGATGGCGTAACTTGTATTATTCCACTGGAACATGCGTTGGAAAGCTACTGTCATTGTACGTCATTTCAGTATATGTCATTCGTTTGAAGCGTAAAAATTTTTTTTCCTCAAATATGTCGAACTTTGTGCCTGAAAAATTGTTTTTACGGAGAGTTCTTCTTCATTACTTTAATATGAAGAAAACTGCTGCCGAAAGTCATCGTATTTTGGTGGAAGTTTATGGTGAACATGCGCTAGCTGAGCGAACGTGCCAAAAGTGGTTTGCACGATTTAAAAGTGGTGATTTTGGCTTGGAAGACGATGAACGTCCTGGGCAGCCAAAAAAGTTTGAAGATGAAGAACTTGAAGCATTACTCTATGAAGATTGTTGCCAAACACAAGAAGAGCTCGCAGAATCTTTGGGTGTCACTCAAGCAGCCATTTCAAAACGTTTAAAAGCAGCTGGATATATTCAAAAGCAAGGAAATTGGGTTCCACATGAACTCAAGCCGAGAGACGTCGAAAGGCGGTTTTGCATGTCCGAAATGCTGCTGGAACGCCACAAAAGGAAGTAATTTTTGCATCGGATTGTTACTGGTGATGAAAAATGGATCCATTACGACAACCCCAAGCGCAAAAAATCATATGTGAAACCCGGCCAACCAGCCAAATCAACGGCAAAGCCGAACATCCATGGCGGGAAGGTAATGCTCTGTATTTGGTGGGATCAGATGGGTGTGCTGTATTATGAGCTGCTAAAACCGGGTGAAACCATCAACGGACAACGCTACCGAACACAATTAATCCGTTTGAAGAGAGCAGTGGCCGAAAAATGCCCGGAATATGCGACCAGACACGAGGCAATAATTTTCCGTCATGACAACACTCGGCCTCACGTTGCTATTCCGGTTAAGAACTATTTGGAAAACAGTGGATGGGAAGGGAAGTCTTACCCCACCCGCCTTATAGCCCAGACCTTGCCCCTTCTGACTACCATTTGTTCCGGTCGATGCAGAACGCCCTCACTGAAATACGGTTCACATCAGAGCAGAATATCGAAAATTGGTTTGATTCATTCTTGGCTGCCAAGCCGGCGCAGTTCTTTTGGGATGGGATCCACAAATTGCCAGAAAGATGTAAAAAAGTCATAGCTTCAGATGGGCAATACTTTCAATAAAAACCGCACGAATTTACTCACTAAAAAAACACCTCCCTTATGCAAACCACGACTGAGTTCACACTCAACAACTACTTTTTCTATCGCATTTTATTTTGTTTTTATAAGATATCCTGCAGGCGATTTTCCATTGAAAATTCCAGTGTACTTTAGAAAAATTACGCGCTGCTAATCACCGCGTTAGATCAAGAGATTTAGTCCTTTTCAGACGGCGCAATAAATTTGTCGCGTCGAGGATCTGTTGAACAGAAATATTTGCATGTCCTTGTAGTCGATTTTTGTGTTTTCGCGCAAACATTTTAATTTCGTTCTGAACGTTTTCGACTCCTAAGTCTCTGTGGATATTATCGTTTCTAATGTACCACGGCGCATTAACAATACCTCGAAGAACTTTGTTTTGGAATGTCTGTAATACATTAATGTTGCCATTTTTAGTACAACCCCAAAGTTGTACACCATATGTCCAGATCGGTTTTAGCACTTGCTTGTATAACAGCAGTTTGTTCTCTAAGCTAAGCTTGGAATACTTTCCAATAAGCCAGTAAATATCTCTATATTTGATTTCAAGCTTTTCACGTTTTTTCTTGACGTGTGCTCTCCATTTTAGTTTAGCGTCGATTGTCATACCAAGATATTTGGCCTCGTTCGCGTAAGGAATTCATACTGCGTTGATAAATACCGGTGGATTCTCAATTTTCTTAAGAGTGAAGTTCACGTGGACAGACTTGTTCTTCTCTTCTCATTAAGCGCGATTCGCCAAGTCTTTGTCCAATTGTTAATCCGTGTAAGGGCACGTTGCAACTTGGCAGTTGCTTCTTCGACTGTTTTAGCCGTTGTCAAAATGGCAGTGTCATCAGCAAGTGTGGCTAGGACAGTGTCGTCCGTTTGCGGTGCCATCAGCAAATGTGGCTAGGACAGTGTCGTCCGTTTGCGGTATATCGCGGGTAAAAAGCAAATATAGCAGAGGGCCAAGTACACTTCCTTGCGGCACCCCCGCCTTTATTGTCTTAAAAGTGGAATATTCGTTTCCGTGTCTCACATGGAAGAGTCGGTCTTCCAGGTATGAACCTAAAATACAAGACAATTGCTGGGGTAGGGCTTGTCGTAGGCTTGCGAAACGTCAAGGAATGCGCTTGAACAGACTAACTTACACTCGATTGCTCATTCAATTACATCGGTTAATCGATGCACTTGGTCAAAAGTAGAGTGTTGACTTCTGAAGCCAAATTGATGATCAGGCAAGAGGAAATTTGTGTCGGTAATTGTTTTAAGACGATTAAGAAGGTTTCACTCGAAGACCTTCGATGTAAACGGGAGAAGCGATATTGGTCTATATGACTTGACTTCAGTCAGCGGAACCATAATAACTTCGGCTACTTTCCACTGGTGCGGTACATGCTCTAATCTAATGCTGGCATTTATAAAATAGAGCAGCTTTTTTCGACAACGCTTTAAGTATCTCTTCCGTTATTAAGTCATATTCCGGGGCTGTATTGGGCTTAAGCGTGTCTATAACTTACCTAAGTTCCCTAAGTGTAGCCTTTTCTACTGGAAAGTTTGTCGTCACGTCTAGCGTATTGACATTCTCTGGAAGCACTTCCCCGAATGGTTTAAATGTTTCTGCAAGATGGTCGGCGAAAACATTAGCCTTTTCCTTATCTTCTTTCGCCCAGTCATCCTGGTTTCTTCTTATTGGCGCCACGTGTATTTGGGGCTTTCGAACACTTTTAACGGCTCTCCATATGGAGTAGTTGGTATCCTTTGTCGCTATGAGTCTTTCAAGGTAGTTATTAATACCTTGATTATTCCAACAAGTTGCAGAGCCTATTGAAGGACGTTTTAGCTTGTGGTGCCCGGGTTTCATGCCACTTTTTCCGCGCTCTTCGTTTCTTCCTTATCATTGCTCTGATTTGCGGTGGGTATCTTATGCCGACTTTGGGAACTTTGTTCGATTCGCGGGGAGTGTTCTTCCAGGCCGCTTGCTGTATGACTTCAACAAAACTTTCAACTTCTTTTTCAAGTTGATACAGCGTTCTAAGTGCTACTTTAAACTCAGTATTGTCTACAACGTCTATTCGGAAATCTTCCCAGTGAGTTTTGCTGTTAGTTAATCTGGGTGGTCTTTGTTTCTCAACCAAGGATTCGCGCAATGAGAGGATAACTGGAGAATGATCCGAGGAAAGATCGAAGCCCTCTTCAACTTTGACGTAACTAGCATTTACTCCTTTTCCGGATATTTTGGCGACATCCGATGGCCAGTATGTCGGCTTGCCTGTTGAGTAAAAATAGCAACCACATTCCATATCAGCCCTGTAAAGAGTTTTGCCTTTTTGAGAGATACATCTTGAGCCCCAAAAGATGTGCTTCGCGTTAAAGTCGCCACCAATAATGAAGATTGGTCCAAGAGAGTTGAATAGGTCAATAAATTATTATTATGAAAATTCTGGTCTGCGAAATCAAAATCAACAGCCCTGATAGCTACAGCTGCAAGGGGGTAGCTAAGGTACAACGGTATTGACCGCAATCCCCAGAGCCAAGTTCGAAGTTCTACACTATTCGTAGTAGACAAATTTAGAAAGCAAGGTAAAGCTATCTCAAAGAATGGAACAAGGAAAACAATTTACCAATGCGCATGTTGCAGATTCTATACTGGGTTATATCACATCTACAATACATCCTTCATGGATTGAACGAATTTTCCCGTGATCCTATTCCCCATACAAAAAAAAATGGACAACAAATACCTCACCTTACCTCATCCTCCTCCATCTAGACACTTTTATTTACTTATTCATTTTTCCATTATTACTATACCGTTGTTCTTCTTTAATATAAAATTAAAAAAAAAAAAAAAAAAAACATTTTCAGATTTCTCCCTTTTTACGGTGGAAATAAATCACTTCATGGAAGGAAGCATGTCATTAGAAACAGTCCCAAAATCTATGTATAAAGACGCGCGTAGTCTTAAAGGTAATCTCTTCTCCATCCTGCTTCTACCTCTCTGTTACTTTCCCTTCTCTTATGTCAACAAAAAAAAAAAAAATCCGCCTTTTCTGCTTGAACAATCGTTTTTTCTTCAATTGCCGGCCATAAGATTAATCCCTTAGATATCTCAAAATTATCACAAAATTAAAATCCCTGGCTCTACCGTTCGCTCGTCTTTTGACCATCTGGATTCACGGTTCCTTTTTTCAATATTATTCCGATTATCATATCTCATTCCCTTGCTCTTTCTACAAGTCGAGGAAGCAAAAACGGCGTCAGCAATTCCTTTTCCTTACCATTGCCTAGTTTTACGTTTAATAACTGAAAATGTTGCATTTTCCGCACATTCTGAAAAGGAAAAAAGAAAAACTCGTAGGATAATGTGGGTGGGGCCCACATTGGGGACGGGATCTAAATCGACCGGTCAATAACTTAATCAACAAGCTGGTTTCTAAATAGAGTTGGGATGGTGTTTTCACGATGAAACGAAATTGCAACAGGACTTCTAATCTACCTCGTGTTTACATGTGAATGGCAATAAGGCACCGTAAACTGTTACCATATCCTTGCCACAATAGCATAACCCTTAATACATACATATGTAGGTACTCACATTTTCGTCCTTTCGCCATGAAGAGAAGAAATGAAATCAAGGACACATCGTCAGTGTTCCTGGGTAAACACCGAAATTATCGAGGTCAAAAATGTTCACCCTTAAAACGGGGGTGGAGGACAAAAAAAAAAAAAAAAAAAAAAAGGGTGACTGGTGGATACTGAGAGGGCAACTCACGGATCCAGGGCGAATTTTCGCACTTACGCTTCCAGGGATTTTTATAGCGTAAATTTCACTTAGAGGCGACCATCTGTATAAAGTCGAAGAAAATAGGAATTTTCCAAAGGGGACACCGAGGCACAGGACTGAGCAAAAAGTTACAAAACAAAACCTCTTTGGGGGCTGTGAAAAAGTTGAAAGAAAATATTTTAATTGGAAAATATCGCGTACATCCAAGGATAAAGTCGAAAGGTTGGCCCGTCGGACGTAACGAATAGGGAAGGCATCAAGAAAAAGAAATAAAAAATCAAGCGACATACAAGAGCAAAACGTTATTAGCACTTTAATAGGATTATAAAGAAGCGAACGGAAACATGGGTGACGCTACGGAGAGAATTCACTTCATTTTGGTAGTGGAAAAAACTTTACGCTACCTCTGCGTTCGATATCCCCATGAGAGCTGTCTTTTACTCGTAGACATAAATAACTGACACTAATGGCATCTGCTTTCGTTAGTTTTACTTTTTTTTTATTTTTATTTTTTATTTTTTTTTTTTCCTTCTCCTACATGACTGCGTTCGTAGTCGTAAGTGCAGGGGATACGGTTAGAAATATTTGTATCTTGTAGCTTCATGAAATTTACCTCTTTGCTTTAAAACACTGTCAGCGGAGCAGTTGAAGCACGCCTATTCGATTTGCTGTTACGAGTATTATTAGAAATCAGATCGAATTTCAAAATTCTCTCTACGTTCGAATGAATTCTTTAGCCGTTGAGGCATTGGGCATGGCATTGCAGCATCCCGCAACCGTCTGGGGTGTGATTATTATCGCATCATTGCACTGGCATGCATCTAAATATGTATGTACAGGTAGGAATGCGGGAATAGCCGTGATCTTTACATTGTGGATAGGTGCCTTAGTTACCCGGTAACTGGTAACATGAAAACAATATCATGCGGAAGAAGTTCTTTCCGTTCACGAGTGAGGTACTAAGGAACTTCAAAATGTCTGTTTACCCATATATTGTAGCATAAAGCTACGTTTAGGGGCATTACAAAAAACACCATTAAGGAGTTGAATCGGTCGTAGAAATAGGGTAGGCACGGGTAGATGCCATAACTGTTTCTACACATCAGTTGTGCTTATTTTACCTCCTGGTAAATGCCCATCAGGACTTGACTTGTCAAATTTTAAGCGTAAGTGTTGAGCAGCAGAGAAAATTAGGAGCACTACACCCTGAATGATTCGAACTGCAACCAACTTCAGACTGCTATAATTTCCAAACCGTTCATGACAGTGAGTTCAAATTTTGACACATGACAGATAATTTTATTATTTACAAGACCCTTTTAAGCGATTTGCGCCTCAGTTGTGTTGAAAAACTTTTATCCGCGATGGAATTCAAACGTGATAGTGTGATTGCTTTATATTTGGCTAGAAAACCACAAGTAGCTACCGTTAGAGCCCTCCAGCACCTCAACGTGAATAAATCATTTGTGTCTCGAACCATACCTCCTTACCGTGTTACTGGCAGCGTTGCAAAACGCCATGGAGGTGGTCATAAAAAAACAGCAACATCGGCAGAAATGGTTCGGAAAGTGAAGGCTCGAATTTAGCGAAATCCGCATCGAAGTGGAAGAAAAATAGTTCGTGAGCTCAACTTATCATTGGAACGGATGCAGCACATACTGAAAAATGAGCTTGGGCTCAAGCCATTGAAGTTCCAAAAAGCACACGATCTTACAGTGCAACAGCAAAAAGTTAGAGTCGAAGAGCGAAGGAGTTGCTACGCTTGCACGAAAATGGTGAGTTGCCGAATTTGGTTTTTTCCGATGAGTCGCCATTTCTTATCGAGCAATATGTCAACAAACAAAATGATCGAGTTTACTTGCCAGAGAGGTCCTTCGAAAATTTACACCTTCGGACTGCCACCAGAAGGCAGGCAGCACCGATGGTGATGGTTTGGGCCGCCATAACCGCCGATGGTCGCTCTCCGCTCGTATTTTTGGACCGTGGCGTTAAAATTAACGCGATAGTATACCGTGAAACTGTCTTAGAGGCAGTACTGAAGCCTTGGGCAAACAATCATTTCGGTCGAAGATCGTGGACATTTCAACAAGACTCGGCACCGTCTCACAAAGCGCGCGTCAACCAAGATTGGTTAAAAAACAATGTTCCACACTTCATTTCTTCGACACAATGGATTGCAAATTCTCCGGATGCAAATGCGTTGGATTTCTCTGTCTGGGGTATTTTGAAGGCGAAGGTTGGCACTAAAAAATACCAAAGTTTGGACCACCTCAAACAAGCACCTCGCCGGGAATGGGCCAAAATACCACAGAGCCACTTGCGTGCAGCGTGCGATGCTTTTTTTCGGCCGTATCAAGGCCATTATTCGCGCCAATGGTGGACATATTGAAAACTACTGATACAATTTGAAAATTTATGTATTTTCCAACATTTTTTGCTTTGGCACAATAAAATTGATCAAAAAATAAAAAAATTATAGCATTTTAAAAAGTTGCAGTTCGAGTCATTCACCCTGTAGTTCAGCGAAGATGAATTTTATTGGGACGGATTGGCAAGATTTCGCATAAGAATACCCAGCTACATCACAGACGGACTAAGAAACCCCTTAATGTTCCATTAATTAAGGAAATATATTTCGCAATCAGCAACTTCGCAACATTGTGCAACAGAAAATGGCAAAGAAGTCAGGTAATGGGATTCTATGAAGACTCTGATGGCGTCTAAAGGGCTCAAAAGTCTCAATCTGTTGCAATCGCAGTGTGAAGGAATGGGACGCGTGTCACAATAAGGTCAATAAAAAGAAAGCATTTGGTGTGACAACCTTAATTTTTCTATTGCACAATCAGCGCGCCTTGAATTAGTGCCCTTAAAGTGAAGAAAAAATTAAAGAAATATAGAGAGATGCCTGCTTGCCACGTAGTCGTTCAGATCGTCATTTGCAATGAGTCTGCTGGTTCAGCATCTGAAGAATCCAAGTTGATGTTCGGAGGGCTGGAGTAAGGAACCAAAACAACGTCATCTCAACAGGCTGGATATGTGGAGTGTTATTTGATTGGTTGTACACAACATCACTAGGAATGGAAGACTCATCAGTGGATTTAGATAAAAGAGAAGAATTTCAGTTCGAATTTTATCCGTGATGTTAAAATTCTATACTAGCACCATAAACTATTAAAATAATCACCATACAATTTACATTAACTAAAACCTTCAACCAAACCATCCAAACTAAAGAGGCTATTTCGAATATTGATCCCCAAAGACGTAGAAGACGAAGAAAACCTCTGAGCATGTGTGAAAAAACTTATCAGCGGTGAAAGCCTTAATAGCATCGATTGTGGAGACAATCAGTTGAGTGCTGCATTATCAATGGAACCCGGTGCCTGAAGTCCACTGCCACCATCACCGTAAAACCCAACCGCTATTGGGTTTGAATTAAATTCCATCTTCCGATTCACTGAATAATATTTCCTTTAGCTCTATCAATTCATCTAGATAAGCTGCAATTCCTCTGCCAGCAATCAAAAGCATTCCAAATAAACTGCCAAGAAAACATCTAACTTTAAACACAGACAAACCGCTGACATCACAGCTATCATCAGCGCCAACTACTAGCGTAGCCATCAAGTGAACTGAAGCCTATGACTAGCAACGTCGCCCAGCAACAGTAAAATTGTGAAAAATACAAAGTATTCTAAAACTATGAACCAGTGTCCATAACGACCTCAGTTGATCCGAATAAAGCTGGTGGTTCGACTGTCATTCTTAAACTATCATCTCCAGATTTAGTTAAGAGCATTTCAAATTTATCGTACTCTCCACCAGATCTACCTGTTCGCAAATTGTCAATTCAGCTGAGCGTGATTACGAGAGTATCGAAACAATAACCGATGCCTGGATAACACTCAGAAAAGTTAAACATACCGAACGAAACCACACCCCAGAAGACGATCTTATCGACTTCGGATGGCAAAGAACTCAATTGCAACGCCACACCAACGTATCCAAAGACACCTGCACAAAATACATCGATAGTGATGACAACGATATAGACGTCACATACGACCGTTTGGACTTTTTGTCACCGAACAATAACACGTCAAGTAGCTACAAAACTATTGCGAATGTTTCCTCAACATCTACGAAAACAATTAAACATTCCAGTGCCTAACGGATACGAACTAATCGCTAGTGCAGATACGCATCCATGCCGAGTAGCCGACGATAGTTACCAGGGCTACGGAGTGTTACGAAAACCAAGCACACCAGGACCTCAGGTCGCCGCCAATACGTCACAAACGTCAAAAATAACCAATGTCTCAACGACCATGATCAAGGGCTCAGGGATGAACTTGAACCTTGGTCAGCAAACCTAAACGCGTCTAGCCAAGCATTCCGTTAACCTATTGTGAATCCATGTTGTAGAATTGCGAAATCCTTAGAAAAAATTAAGTTTTGTGCATTTGAAAATTTAGACCAAAGAACGTTTAAATTTAAATTTTCCGACGCATGCCGACTTCGCAGACAACGAAGGCGTACATCTTTTTAACTTGCCATACTTACATTTTTTTTGTACTCAATCCTTAATCGCTTACGTTTTTATCTTAGTTTCGAAAAAATGTTTGTAGTCCTGGATGGAGTTTGTATTTGTATCATCATCAGTTCTGTGTCGGGTTCGTATTTGATTTTATTGATTTCGACAAACGCCAAAACTCGTTTCGACCAAATTCTTCTTCCCAGGTTCTTCTTGATTACGGCAATAATTCATTTCGTCTTACAGCCATAGAGCCGAACGAAAACGCGTTAGTTTAAGGCAAACTTTGGTTTCGTAGATTCCCTTCTTGGATCGGATTTCGGAGGCTCGTCCGTGCAATTTGTCTGCCGGAGATCCTCCGGTTTCATCTGGTGTCGAACGATATGTGGAAATGTTAATGCTTCGTCACATTGTGGAGAGTTTTCAGCAGTGCTGATTTAAAAGTGCGAGCCATCCTCTCCTACAGCACACCATTTGACTCTGGATTGAATGGTGCTGATGTGATGTGACGAATGGAGTGACTTCGACGGCATTGTTGGAATTCATTGTCAAATGCTATGGTCTTGGGCAATCCTTCCAGTCCAAATATGGATCGTAAAGCATGGATAATTGCGTGAGACGTGGTTGATCCCATTCGGAAAACAAATGGAAATTTTGATTTCGAATCCACCAAAATCAACCATATGTGCTTCTGAAATGGCGCCCCATGAAATCACTATGCACACGCTTCCAAACTTCGTCAGTTGATCTCCAGCTGAAATATTCTTTAGGGAACTGCTGGCGTTGAGTTGGCGTGCCGAGCATTGTGAAACTGTATTAGGGATACTCGTATGATCGTCGATCCCGGGCCACCAACATAAATGACGAGAAATTTGCTTCATGCGAGTCATTCCACAATGGCCCTGGTGCAAAAGATTCAACACCTTCTTCTGCAGTTTTTTGTAGATTATCGTGCGCTAAAGGGGTTAAGATACCCTTACAATGTTTACACACATCGCGGGCGAAGGAAAGCTACTGACGAAAGGAGAGGTACTGATGTACGTGTACATTCGTTTTGAATGATTGAAGGTTATAATGGTCAGGAAATAAAGAGCTCGGCAGGGCATTCCCTATATTTGAATGTACGTCCGAAAGTGGGCTTGATGGTAAACTGATGAGAATTCATAGCGAGACGGGTGTTACGGTTAAAGGTTTGAAGGGGCGGAATGATACTGGCAATTTCAATGAAGCACTGGTTGTGAAAATAGCAATATAGCAAGGTGAGACAGGAAACATTTCGCCGGTGTTCGAGGTTATCACTGGGTAATATTAGCATCATCTATGAGTCTTATCGCACGGTTTTCAATCCTATCTAGAAGGTGCAGTGAGGTTTAAGTAGTACCTGGCCAGATATGCGCATTGTACTCCAATTTTAAGGCGATGAATGCCTTATATGTATAAACGGGACAGCGGATGAATTGCCCAGATGGAATCAACTGTGAAGTAAAATCCTGGAATAAAACAAATGAACTTTATCCTGGCTACTCCGACATACCATATTTGGAGCTTAGGCTGGTAAGGATTTCCAAGACCAAGTGAGGTTCTTGGAAAAGAGAGTATCCCCGAACGGGATACTTTCTTCGGTCTAACCGACCCTTCGTCTTAGGGGTATCTATCAATGGAAACAATCTTCCAGTTTGGGGGTTGTGAAAAACTCGGATACGGACGGATCTACTATGGACAACTTCTGCAAATCAAACAAGTACAATGAACTTCGGATCTGCTAGTTAGTTTTTAGTTTTAAATGCATTTTATTTTCTAAATCATTAACTCTTACATACTAACAAAAAATGCTTAAATGCTAGCTTAAAATTACTTAACAATCTTACACTAACTTACTGGCCCCACACAGGCACTCTAAGCTACTCTAAATTCTTGTATTTATGTCTTTCGACTTTATTTACATTTATTTTTTTACATATATATCTTGTATACTTAAGGCTAAGAAAAAAATTGTTAACAAAAACTTAGCATATGGACTTAATTTTCTATAAAACTTAATATCTAACTTAAAATATACCTTAGTCTACCTAACCTACATACACAATATACACACATATATATAATACACAATTATATACATATATTAGTATATACCTTTGTATATTTCTTAAATGCTTACCTAAACCTATGCAAGCTGGCCATCGCTATTCACAGAGCAAATAGATTGGTCAGCTCTGCCTCATTAGTGAGGCTGGTCCGTAATTGACGGAAACGGCGACGAAACCTGTTCTCCATCATTCAACCACCAGAACTGCTGGTGCTGCCGAACGACATCCCCCTTATCGCGATTCCCCACCGCCCTACTGAACCTAAGAAGATCCACACTGCCGTGTGCGACGTCTCTGTTGTAGTTGAGTCGCCTGTCCCCAGCTGTCCGAGCGACATGGTAGATTAACGGGACCGCTGATCTATCCTGGATCAACCCTCTCTGATCTAGGTAGAGGAATGCTTCCGGTGGAACGAAGCCGTCAGAGCGCACACTCTCGTGGTAAAGGTAGTTGGGGTAGTAAGCCCCAGATATCAGGTTATTCGTCGAGTCAGCTTAATTACGAAGTTGTCCACTCGTATTAGGTTCGCCCTGTTGTAAAAGACCTCATTACGATAAAATTTTTTGTACTCCGACTCTGGTGTTCTGTACAAGCGAAGGCAAGCCCTAAGGCAAGCCCTCTCAAACACCCGAATCTTTTCCATTAAGCTTGCTCGTACATTGAACCACACGGGACACCCAAATACCAGCATGGGCCTGATAAGGGCCATGTAGCAGATTACCTTTACCCTCGCATCGAGTTGGCTGCTATAAAATAGTCTCTTTGTAAGGGCAAAAGCGCCTTTAGCTCTGGCCAGAGCAGCATCTACACTTTTATCAAAATACAGAAACCGATCTAGCCAGATCCCAAGGTATCTGACTACATTTCGACAGACAAGAGACTGTCCGTATTGTCCAATGATCGAGAACTTTCGCCAATTTTTTCTGGTATCCCTAGAGGCTGCAGACAACGGCGTCCTAAAGAGAATGGTTTCCGACTTCTGAAAGTTGATTTTCAACTTCCAGTCATCGCAAAACCGTCTTATCTTATCGAAGTCACGCTGCAAGAGAGTATTAATGACCTCGATTTTTGGACCTGTTCTGTACGCTATCAAATCGTCTGCGTACGCAATAGTATGGGGAAGTGAACCTATCAGATCGCTTGTATAAATGTTGAATAGGATCGGCGAATTGACCGCGCCTTGCTGAAGACCATTTTTAATTTGAAATATTCCAACAGAAGTCACATCGCCATTTTTCACGATGAACTGTCTGTTGGTTAGCATATTATAAAGAATGTACAAGAGTGGTTTACTAATCCCCAGCCTAGTCAGCTTATAGAAAAGACCCTCTAACCATACGGTGTCGAAGGCCTTGTCCAAGTCAACAAGGCAGGCACCAGTACATTGGTTTTTGCCTTTATTCCATTGGATATCGGACACCAGTTTAGACGCTTCATGTGAGATATCATGTCCCGCCTTAAAACCGAATTGATTATCCGGAACTATATGTTTGTCCTCAACCCACCTAGACAGAACTCTATTGATTACTTTTTCAAACACCTTACTGATATTCGGAAGGAGACTTATCGAACGGAGATTCGCCGGATTGGATATATCCTTTCCCTTTTTGGGGATAGGTTGAACCACCGCCGTTTTACAATGCGCTGGATAATGTGCATTATTCATTGCATTATTAAACAGGGTGGTGTAAATGTCCACCGCTTCTAGAGGAAGATGTCGAAGCACGATGTTCGGAATACCATCGGTCCCCACTGATTTCTTAGCCCTGATTGTGTCGAAGATCTCATGGAGCTCTTCCTTCGAAATGAACGGGGGTAGGTCATCCTCTCTGGCAATGACATTATTTGCCATATTTTCTTCGCTGAACCGGGTGAAACCAGAGCCCTCGGATCGCCAGTTCTCTACCTCATTTCGAATGAAGAAGTCGTGCACCAAGACGCGATTGTCCAGGTCATAATTAGGTCCAATGGTATCAGTGGCCTTGTATATTTCCTGGAAAGTCGCTCCTATGGTCTCAACCTTCTCCTGTGGATCCTCGATCACAAAGAAGTCGTCATCATCAGCGGCCTCATTTGGATCAATACCTGCTATTGTCAGTAACCGTTCGTTGTCTGTTGTCCGGGCTATTTTAAGACACTGAAGGTCGTTTTGATTTTTTCTCCGAAATAGTTTGTTTATTTGAGGGAACATATTCGGGTTGCTGGTGTTTACAGCCCGAACCCTGTTGTTCCAATATGAACTTACAGAAATTCTGTAATTCTCTTTTATTAACGTTTGAATATTTTTAATCGACGCCTTCAGTGTCCTAATCTCCGGGTCTTGTCTGTCAGTTAACTGCCTGTACAAGTTTTTGAGTCTTGTCAGAAGTCTACTTTTCTGTCGGTGCAGTGCGTCAACAGTAGGATTGCGGAACAGGTCTTCGTTAGTCGTAGGTCGATATCGCGGTATTGTAGCGTCCATAGTTTGTTTAATTGTCTAGTCCATTTGTTTTAGGTAATTGTCGATCTCCTCGTTTGACAAGTTTCTATTGGACGGTGGGTGGAGCGTATTCGAGGAGAGTGCTCTTGTCAATGTTGCGGAGAAGCGTGCCCATCGAGTCTCACTGTAGTTGTAAGAATATCTTTGGACAAACTCCTCCAATTCCGCAATTTCGTTGGGAACTGTAATTTCGGTGCTAAAACGGCAATGGTCACTGTCATACACGAACGTGCGCAGACAGTTTAGCGTTTGTAAATTCGTACCAGTCAGTCGTAAACGTTCGTCGTACAGCAGTGGATCCAAATTAGACCCGCCTCTGGGAAACGACGGGTTATCCGTCGCTTTAAGACCGAGTCTGTACATGACATCGTGCTGACCCCACCAATCGAGTAGTAGGTTCCCTCTAGTATTTGGCAAATTGTTTCCCCAATCTCTGTGTCTAGTGTTGAAGTCCCCGCCGATTATAAAATAATTCTCCCCCGATTCCAGCCTCAGGAGTCGAAAAAGCGCGCCAAGCTCTGTAATAAATAAAGTGGATTGTGAAGTCTCAGGTGCATAAACAGAGGCCAAGTACAGCCGCTTTCCACTGCGGAGCGGGATGTAAATGACGACTGCCTCCATCACCCGGAACCTACGCAACGCTCCCTTGTACACTCTGTGAAATTTTATACCTTATTTAATGAAGATCGCGACGTTCGGATCCGGGCCTGTTTCTCCTTCTAACAATATAATTATTGTACTCCAGTTTGTGCTTATCGGTTAGCTTGGTTTCGCTAGCGAAAAGCACATCAGGAGTTTGGTCTTGTAGCAATTTAAACATCGCGGCTCTTCGTTCGATCCTAATCAGTGAATTAACATTCACCGCAAGGACCTTCACGACATGTGTTGCGTTAGGCCCGGCAGCAGCGCGTAGATCTGGTCCACCCGCTTGACCTGTTCTTGCACCTGCTTTTGCAGCTGAGCCATCTGCCCTTGGATTGCGAGCAAGATGGCCAGCATGTTAGGTGCATCTTCCGTTGTTCTCGGCCTTGGCGCTGGAGAAGCAACAGTCGCTTGCTGTACCGTAGCCAGCCTACCTGCCGCCATTTGGGCGTAGGAAATTTGGGGCGTGACGGTTGGTGTTTGAAACCTAACAGGTGAACGTTTGACCTCCACATTCTGCTGCTGAGCCAGTTTTGATTTTTTAATGTCAGCGAACTTAGGACAACCCCGATAGTTTGCGGTGTGTCCCACGTTCCCACATAACACGCACGAGAGCTGCGCCCTATCGGATACTCCGTCTCTACCCAGAGCACACTCCTCGGAACTGTGGTTCCTTGCGCACTTCACGCATCGAGGCTGCATTTGTCAGTTCGACGCGGCGTACCCGAACCTCTGGCAGCGAACGCATTGTATAACGCCTTCGCTCCTTTTTAATTTTTCCCAATGAACCACCTGGTAGTCTAGGACATTGATACTCCTTTGACTATCCAGACGGCTTTCGGGACTGAGCTGCACCAGGAAGAACGGCAGACTCCGTTTCTCCCGCCTGGCTCTAGCTGTGGTAAATGGCTTTACCCCCACAAACTTGAGTCCTTCGCACTCCTTCTCTTTGAGCAGTGCTAGGATCTCCTCAGGATCAGAAGACGGTTCCAACCCCTTCAGCAGCATCGATTGCCGCTTTTCACACTTCGGTGTGAATGAGTAGTGCTCCGCCGTCGTTTCCTTTAGGAGCTCTTTGACTTTCGCGTAGCCCTCCACTGTATTACAGTGGATGGCATGACGATCGTTCCCCAATCTCTTTATGTTAAAATTATTGCCAATCACCAACTTACACAGGTCCTTGGTAGCATTTACCTCCAATTTATAGGTGTTGATAGGAGGCACCTTCTCCTTCTTCTTCTGCTGCTGTTGTTGTTGTTGTTGCTGCTGTTGTTGTTGTTGTTGCTGCTGCTGCTGCTGTTTTTGCTGTTGCCGTTTTTGTGACTGCTCTTGTTGTTGTTGCTGGTGTTTATTAACCTTTTGTTGTTGTAGCACTTGTGCTATTTTATTTGTTTGGTGTTGTTGTTGTGCCTGCTTTTGAGCATGCTGATGTTGTTGGGATTGCTCCTGCTCTTCCCTCTTCCTTCTGACCATTTGCTTTTCTTTTATGGCCAGCACTCTTTGTTGTAGCATTTTGATGCTGCTACATATGGCCTCCATTTCTTCCTCTTCATCGTCAGATTCGCTTACTGCCAATGAAGCGAAGTTGTTTGCCGTTGATTGGGTGGGCCGTTTTACTAAGTTGGAAGTTGGAAGCTTCCTCCTTCTCTTTGTTTTTGGTGTTTGGCTCGAACTACTCGAAGCCTCACCTGATACTTCAGCAGATCCCGCTGTTAACATGGCGGACCGCTCTCCACAATCCATCACGTGATGGACAACACTTAGTACCACTTGTTTTTGAATTTATTTTAAATGAAAATAAAAAAAAAAAATGTGTAGAGTCCACGGGGATTCGAACCCACGACCTATGATATGCCGGCCGAGCACACCGACACTCTGCTAATTGGAGCCTATAGCAATTTCCTCAAATGTCTCTTTGTTATTGTTATCACTGTTATCCAAGTCGAAACACGTGTGTTCTCCACGGAGATATGTCAACGACTGAACTTCGGATCTGCATGTGGAATGTTAGGTCCGTTAATAGGCCACATGCAGCCGAACAACTAGCAGAGGTCCTGAACTGCAGCAAAGCTGACACTACCATCCAATAAATGCGATAAGATGGGCCAGACAAAAAAAGGATAAAAACTGCGACTACTACTGCGATTGTTATCGACGACATAGTCTCTTGTTTTTTAACGTAAACCACCTGTCATGTAGACTTATGTTTAAGGGATGCCCATACATCCATGGGAGCAAGGATACGCCTTGCCATCGCTTACCAACATTAATAGTATAATACCAAAAGCAGAACTTGTGTTGGAGGCACAAGTTCCACCCTTGGTATGGGTCGAGGCCGATCTAAAACCTCTTACTGCTCTTAGGGTCACAGCACCCAGTACTTATTTGCTACTCTACAATGGGTCAAACCAACAGGAAGACCCTACCCGCGATTTGGGTTTAAACCACAGCCACCATGACGCTCCCACAAGGGGGCCTACCTCAACCAGTCAGGCCCGGTCACACAATAATTACAGTGTTTGTAAACAAAAAGAAACACAAAAACTTTTAATGTCAAAATGGAAAACACAAATAGAAACAATGGCTTACATGTTGATTTGAATTGTAGGGTAATGAATGGTTTTAGCGACATCAAAATGAATTAGAAAAAAATAAATGTTGCTACTTGAATTTTAACATAAGATCCTTGCGTAAAAATTGGAACGACTTCTGTTTGAAGTCGAAGTGGTTGAAACAAATATAAAGGAAGAAGAACAAAGTTTTATAGGCTAGATGGCTTTCAAACTAAATTTTTGAATAGAAAAAATCGCAGAGGTGGTGGAATTTTAATATTAATTCGAGATGGCTTAGAATACACACCACTTATATCTGAAAGCGTGTCATACGAAAGCATCCGATTCGAATTGCGGAAAACCATAGAAACAAATATGTATTGGGAATATACAGACCACCAGGTTATAGCAAAAAAGCGTTTATTGAAGAATTCAGAAACGATATTGAACAATTGGGAAAAAGAGATATTGTAGTAATGGGAGATATGAATATTAATGTTAAAGATTTAGATTTATACGGCGTAAAAGAATATTTAGAGATGCTGGCGTCACTGGGATTATTAAATGTAATAACAGGTTATACTAGAATAGATCCGAAGACAGGAACAAAATCGACAATTGATCACATTTTAATTAATGCAACGGATTACCAAATAAACTCAGCGGTGATTGAAAGTTGTATAACCGATCAACCCTATATTTTGCAAATTCACAACAATCAGTCGTAAAAGAAAAACTGGCCAGCATGTCACTTATATGCAACGCGAAGGTGAACGAATTAATCGCCGAAACAAATTGGGAAGAAGTGATTAATGAAAATGATGCAATTTCTCTTTACCAAAAACTTGTCGATAAAATGAAAAGCATATATGAAAAATCTACAGCTGTAAGAACAATAAAAAAGGAAATAAAGCATAACCCATGGATGTCACATGACTTAATAGCTAAGTGTAAAAAAAGGGATGAGTTATACAAAAGATGGAAAAATAACAGATTGAGCAGGACTTTCGAACTGGATTATAAGACTTTTCGAAACAAACTAAACAACGAAATAACAAGGCAAAAACCTCTTTTTTACAAAACCAAGTTCAAACAGATCAAATCAAACCCCCGAAAAACGTGGAGCCTAATAAACGAGATAATGGAAAGGAAAAAGCCTAGCCTAGATGAAACTATAATTAAGAGTTTCACTGGTCAAATGTGTGTAAGCAAATCTCGCTAGCAAATGTGCAAAAAACTTTAAAGAACAAATTGAAAATATTGTAATATTGTGCACCAATGCGACTTGATTACATCGATTCACCTAAATAAAACGCTAGACAAATCAGTTTTTATTCAAAAAACAAATGTATTCGAAATGTCAAGAATAATTGGTTTGCTTGACGAAAATAAGTCGCCTGGTATTGATGGAATTCGAGCGTTGGATATCAAAACTCATGCGGTAATTTTTGCGCCGATTTTGTGCAAATTTATTAATTTGAGTCTTACACAAGCAAAAATTCCAAAAAGTCAGCTCAACATATTGCCAGTAGTAGAAAAGTGCCTCAAAGAAGTCATAACAAACAGGTTGCAGAATTTTATTGAAAAACACTCCATCATCCACGAAAATCAATACGGTTTCCAGAAAAAGAAAAGCACTGGTAAACTATTAGGAGAATTCGCAAATCATATCAATGAAAGTCTTAACAAAAAAGTTACCACGTCCTGGTCATATTTATGGACTTTAGTAAAGCTTTTGACACCCTCAATCACTCTAAGCTAATAAATGCTCTCGAACGTATAAGAATACGAGGATTATTGGCCGATTGGCTGAAAGAATATCTACACAACAGGCTTTTTTGTGTCAAGATCAGCGAGACCCATAGCCAAAAAGAACATGCAGAATATGGAGTCCCGCAAGAATCGGAACTGTTCCCGATTCTGTTTATACTATATGCTAATGAGCTTGTCCGCATTTTCAAGCGAGCCAAACCCTTTGCTTATGCCGACGATACAGCGATAGTGGTATGTCACAGATCTTTGCAGACGGCAACCACAATAATTCAGGAAGAGTTTGATAATGCAGTAAAATGGTGTCACGATCATGATTTAATGATCAACTCATCTAAAACAAAAATGATGCATATAAGAAATCCGCAGTTCAAGGCTGCCGAACAACAAATATACTGTAGGAATGATGACTGCCATACCTCGACTAGCTGTCCTATAGATATAGTTCGAAATTACAAATATCTAGGAGTGATAATCGACAATAATTTTCTGTGGGATAAGCACATTGATGAGTTACGTTCGAGTCTTAAAAGGGCATTATATGCACTAACTCATCTGCAGTACCAAACTACAACATCTGTGCGAATGCAAGTGTACTTTGCGCTAGTGGAATCCAAACTAAGATATGAAATACTTGCCTGGGGTAATGCATCGTTAACTCATTTAAAAAAACTTCAGAAACTACAAACTGCAGCATTGAAAAAGATAAATATATTTACTCGAGAGAGGAAGGTTCAATGTCCTTAAAGTGGAAGACATCTTCAAGATTACATCGATTATATTAGAGTATTACGACGACACAAGATTCATCACTCCAATTAACCATGGGGGAAACACAGGAAGACGTGCACAAGGTATGCTTCAAGAACCCAGATTCTACAACAAATGCAATGTGCCTGAAATTCTCAACACAATTCCGCACGAACTAAAAAACGCTAGAAATTTTAAAACTAGAAAAAAAAAACATAAAAAAACTTTCTTTTAAATCAAAATTCCAACAACTGAATGTTTTTAATCTGAATACAATGTCAAAAAAGTTAAATTGTTAAAATGTTTTAATCTTAAAGTAAATCTAAATCCAAAGCGGTCAAAATTACTTATGTCGAATAATTTGTTCGTGTAAATCTAGTATTGAATGTTTATTAAACTAAGCTTACTTAATTTCAATTACTAATGTTACAAACCCAACATTCTGCAGAAAAGCCCCTAAGGCTTCGCGGAAACGCATAACCAATGTAGATTTTATTGAAAATAAAAATTAATTGAATTGAATTGAATTGTGACTTAAGTCCTGGCAAGGACTATCGGTGATCTTGCCGCCAACAAGACCTATGACCGGCAACTTGTAACTGGTCAAATCGTAGCAAACTTCAGAGGCGTCATCTGAAGATGTTTCCGATAACGTCATTGATGGGCGAAGCCTAGGTAATTGGGCTGGGGCCTTGTCATCGACGACAGCAAAACAGCGCCTATTTGGATGCAGATTTGCTGTTAGAGTTAGACTTAGTTAAGAAGTCTTTAGTTTCGGGCATGTTAACGAACGCCTCGTAACAATCCGTATTAAGGCTAAATTTGCCAACATTAGCCTTACATGCGCGTACAACTCTAAAGATAGCTTCTACGAACAAGTCTTACGAGCAGTGCCCCAGCTATGACAAAACTAGAAACACAGGGCATCTTTGGTGGTACTGCACGACACCACCTCCGTTAACGTATTCAAGCTAATTGACTTTACGGCGGGGCGAAACATTGTCGTAGCACTCGGTTCCTGCAGACCTGCAGATCTAATGGTCATTGGTCAGTAAATGTCCGAACGTTCCGAGAGATCAACATCGGACCTGATTGTATCCCAGCACAACCGTTGCGGATATCCCGAATATCTCAACGGCAGTCTAATATTATGAGGAACTTCGACATCAGGCGGCTACAATCGCAAGAGGCCGCTAAATCCTTTTCCGATCGAGTCTCCCTTAATCTCTTAAGAGGTCCTATTCCATCACCATCAAGTATTGAAGACCAGTGGTTACATGTCCAAAAACCCATCAGATGTGCATCTCTGATGTGCTGGGTTTCACTTGGCCTGGTTTGACGACGACTGCTGGCAAGCACCATACAATCCGATGCCGCATTGAAGGTGTAGAGCTGCACACGAACTCTACGAGCAGAAGAGAATATCGGCTTCTCAGGAGGAAGAGAAATTGAGAGATACTACTCCAGGAATGTGATTCGGAAGTTTTACCCCGAACCGAAGCCTCTAGAGGCGAACAAGGCAACATAGTAGTAGAGTCCATTTCTGGCAGAATTTACCTTTCAACCTGGACGATGTAGACCAGCAATTCCGTCCACCCTACCTGGTTTAAGTGAAGATTGCCATATCTAAGCTTAAGTCCAACAAAGCAGCTGGAACCAAGAGCCTGTCTGCTGAACTCTTTAAAGCAGCAGGCGATGACTTGGTAAGGAGCATACATCAACTTATCTGTAAAATATGGTCGGACGAAGGTATGCGCTATGGGTACAACCTCAGCTTTGTTTGTCCGATCCTCAAGAAAGGAGACCCTCTCAATTGCGCCAACTACAGGGCATCAGCCATCTTAACAGCGCCTACAAGATCCTCTCTGCCTGAAGCTATTCGTCAACAAGCTGATTGGTTCATGTCGGTCTGGCTTCAGGCCAGCAAAGTTCACCATTCACACTACGGGAGATGAGTTCCAAACCGATACTTATTTTAAGACCGCATACGATAGCATCTATAGAGACAAACTATACAGAGCAATGTCTAGTTTTGGTATCCCTCCCAAAAGTCGTCCGTTTGTGAAGGCTGAAAATGGAGAATGCACGCTGCTCAAAAAAGGAGACGCGCTGTCATACGATGTCCGTAACATCATTCTTGAAAGAATAGTGCAAAACTCAGCCGCCAACACAAGAGGCACAATTTTTCAGAAGCCTGTCTAATTACTCGCATACACCGACGATATTGACATACTAATCGGAAGAAAAAACCTGATGTCAGTGTCGCTTTCGAAAGTATTGAAACGGAAGCGGCGAAGATGGGTTTAACGGTCAATGAAGGCAAGACCAAGTATGTATTTGCTATCAACAAGAAAGGATACCCAACACCAACATCTCGGACATAACGACAGCCTCGACAAATATAACTTTGAGGTAGTTAAGCACTTTGTCTACCTGAGCTCAGCTATTAATCCAGACAACAAGATCAAACGAACAATAACTTTTGCCAATCGCTGCTTCTTTGGGCTAAGAAGACGACTGACTAGCAAAGCCCTCTCTCGAATAACAAAACTGACCCTATATAAGACCTTAATAATCCCAGTCCTGTTCTATGGCGCAGAGAGATGGACTTTATCAAAAATGGATAAAGGTGCTTCTGGCTGTTTTGAGAGGAAAATTCTTTTGGTGATTTTCGGTCCCGTCTGCATGGACGGTGAGTGGAGGAGAAGATACAACTATGAACTGTACAAGCTTTACGGCGACATCGACTTAACTATAAGAGTGAAGGTCCAACGACTGAGGTGGCTGGGTCATGTGGACACCAACGCTCTGGTCCGAAAAGACCGCGACACAGGTGGCGGTCATTTGGCCTTATTTCAAGGCATCTTGCAAATATCTAGTAATCAGTTGGTTAGCTGTCAAATTTTCGTACGAGTATATTACGTACGAAAGCAAAAGTGAACGATAACTCGACGAAGCCAAGCAACCCGGCATTAAGGGTCCAGGATACATATTGCTTGTATCCGCACATATACGTACCTACACCTACGGATCCGTTCGCCTATTCTGGGTCTGATTTAATGCGTATGTGATTGGTATCTTGTAGGGCTATCGCTATCTTCATCGATAGTCGTGCACTTGAATCCTCTAGCATCAATTTTGATACATTCAAGAACTGTCGCACAGTTCTCAACGCATTATGCAAGCAGAACCGAGTTGGATTATATTGAGACTATGACATGGCGGCACGGCAGCAAATGAGCTGGCGAGATGAGCGGAGCTAGAAGGAAGTAAAGTAAACCGTTCCATAAGACTAAGCGTGTTATTAACGATAACACTATGAAGAATGCCAAAGGCAGTCAAACTGCAATATATGATTACAATAGGAAGCAATAAAGGACTCGTGTTTGTCCTATCAGGACATCATCCATTAAGGAAGCATGCCAGGAGGCTCAGACTGAAACGAACACTTGCAGATTTTGCAGCAACCTCTTAGCCGAAAAGGACATAACGTATGTTCCGCGCAAAAAGTTCTATCGTAGAAAACTGTTTGTTTGAATTTTAATAGGAAATGCTAGAGAGTTTTCCATTACGAACTAGAATTTTTTTTTTAATTGTGAATGCACCCTTAAAGTTTTTTTTAGTGAACTGTCATTACTATTTTGCTTGTCTATCATTTAGATTTAGTCATGGTTCAGTACTCAAATGAGCAACGTTTACAAATTATTAAAATTTTTTACCAAAATTCGGAGTTGGTGGCCTCAACTTTGAAAGGGCTAACACCGGTGCCAGTGATAGGGAGTGCTGAAAATGTTGAAGCCGCAAGTGCATCTATTGACAGCGACCTAAAACAATCCATTCCACGCCGTTCGCAGGAACTGGTCATCGCTCAAATAACATTGTGTTGAATTTTGCGAAAGGATCTCTGCCTAAACCTGTATAAGACCAAATTGTCTGAAAAACTAAGGTTAGATGACTATTCGAAGCGTCGGCTAAATGACTTTGTCAACAAACAATGTATCGAGATACTGTAGTAAAGAATATTAAAACTACTTCTTTTAGTTTTAATCCACGAATTTATTAATTACTAAATTAAACATAACTCAAAAGGGATACGTGCTGCTCTGCCGATTATCAGCGCAGGAATCATCAAAAAGGTGGAATAACCATTAGGTGGCCTATCAATGACAGGTGTCATTGTCATTGGAAAGATGTGTTCAGAAAGTTACGTCAGTGGTTGGTAGATTGAGCAAATGCTGCCAGATCACATCAGATACAATATGTTTTGACCGCAATTGCATGCTCTCAATATTATTGAGATTTGATTTCAACAGGGCTGTGCCACTTGCAGCACATCGGGCCAAACAATCGAGCTATTGAAGTCAAAAAGAAAAATGTATAGGTAGTCCTTAATGGAAAACCCGAAACAACTGCTTTCTAAAGGGAATTTTAATTTGACTTTCAGGAATCGCAATGTTTTCTTTTTGATTCGTGGTGTTGTGTAAGGATTAAAGGATCATACCTAATTTTACCTACTTACAACCGCACAAAAAATAGATTGTTTCTTATGATATCCTCGGGAAATCGTAAAATTGGCGAAGTTGCAGTGTGTTTGGGCGTGCAGTCCTTGTGATACATTCCATGCAACAGTGTTTTCTCCAACAATAAGGACTTGTATATCGATCTACGATTGAAGTTACAATATTATAGGGGAAAATATTACCATTTTTAAAAAATATAAATATTCGAAATCCTCTGCGACAAAACTTCACTTGGATCTACACGCTTATAATCAGACGAATTATATCATATGCGTGCATTGGTTGTCTTTCAAGGAAGCGGTCTCTCCCGGCTGTATTCGGGCTTCATTCAGCCTGGATTTACTCCAGATATGATATTCGTATCATGAGCTGTACTCTGAAAACATTATCCGTTTAAAAAGAAACACTGGAGTTCTAATGACCTTGCTGTCTTTGGACGCTGTCTTATGGACATGCTGCCTGATGTAATATACCAGGACACATGTTGCTGCAAAGTACGAAGTTGACTTTCTCTGTGCTCTCGAATAGTTTCGGCCAGAATCTAAGGCAAGAAAAGAATGTAGTTGGGTCTTCACGGATGGCTCCCAAAACCAATATAGAATGCGGCGCTGGTGTCTTTCTGGAGGTCGATGGCGTTAGATTTCACTCCTCGCTAATGTGTGAGATATGTCTTCCAAACGGAGGTGAACGCAGTCATGATGGCAATGAATGAACATATTGTGAAGAATCCCCTGTACAGGATGCCAAGCTATGCTTAAGGCCTACCTAACCTAACTCTCAACACTCCCAAAATATATTAGATTCGAGAAGGCAGGGTTTTCTGAAAGCATGCGGAAGGTTGAATTCACTGAGTCTTGTTTGGGTCCTGGGTCACAAGTGGGATCGCTAAAGAAAGGCTCAGAGAACAGTTTCGCTGGACCCGAACCAGCGTTAATGCTGTCCTGTGTTAGGGGCTTTATTGATAGTTGAATGATGAAGTGTGAAAAATAAAAATCAGAGAAGAGCATGTGGGTTTATACTTTATTAACCACTTTATTTTTACATATACGAGTATGTTGTATAAGTCTCGCTTTTTACATTTATTGCCACGATGAAAAAGCAAAAAGGTTTCTGTCTTTTGGGTTGATATGGCGACGAATGGTGTGTGGTTCTCGTACCACGATGCGAAGAAGGTGTTGCAACTGTTGTTGTCTTTATGCCCTAGATGTCGCTGGAAGTATCAGATAGATATGTTACAAGCATTTGCTTTCTCATGAAGGGCCGTCTTTCGAAAGTCACGCCTAGATGTCAGTAGTAAATAATTTCTGAACGCTACCTTTTTTTATGTCATCTTTGACATTTGTGAAGTAGACACATGTACAATCCAGTTGAAGCCAACAGATCATAATCGACGCAGAACTTTCGTGAACATGATGCTGGTTTTTCACGCAAATCATCTTTAGTGATCGAGCTCATTTCGCATTGGATGCATTCGTCAACAAACAAAATTGTCGCATCTATGGAGAAGAAAATCCTCGAATAATTTCAGAAAAATCATGGCATCCACAAAAATGTATTGTTTAGTGAGTTTTTTGAGCTGGTGGAAACGTTGGTCCGATTTTCTTCGAAGATGCAAATGAAAGAGCTATTGCTGTCAATGGAGAACGTACGATTTTTTGCGGCCTCAAAATGAAGAAATAGACAGATGAAATAGTTCGTCGATAGGATGGAGCTACAAGTCACACAGCATGTGCAAACATTAAGCTATTGCCTTCTAAGTTTCCAGGTGGATTATTTCAACGTAATAGTGACATAAACGGGCCACCTAGATCATGCGATTTAACACCACTAGATTACTTTCTTTGGGGTTTTTTTTTTAATTGTGCAGCTGAAAAACAAAATTCGGACCAGAATTGATGAAGTTAATGCCGTAATGTGTTTGCGAGTCCTTGAAAATATTAATGTTCGTATGGGAGCCTATTGACGTGCTTGTGGTGGACATTTAAATGATGTTGCTAAGAGCCATATTTTTATAAAAATAAAAACACCACAAAAAATGTACGTAGGCATCACTTTTGACAGAGCCTTTATTAGGTATTCATTGGCCTTGTTATAGATTTGTCTTAGATGAAAATTTTTATCTTCATCGGCCTAAATCGATTTACCGACTCAGAAGGATGTTTATTTCAGTCTTAATTCGACAGAAGCTTGTATGCCACGTTAAGTAAGAATTTTATTTTAAAGTTTCCGATGTATGATTGACTACCTTGTTTACATTTTAAACGACATCTTTGTGATTAAGGCATTAATTTAACTTAATCCTGACATTTTTATTCTTTAGGGTGAACTTTTAACAGCAGAGCAGATCACGATCAACCCTGGTCTAGGGAAAAATTATGGCACAGTGACGAACACGAATAAGCCAATAGAGAATTTGACGTACTCATGGTACAATTTGGACGTTTTTGGGGCAGTTCATCAGCCTGGATCAGGATTTAAGCACGCGGTAAACCGTATCAAAGGGCTCTTCTGCAATGAGCGTCATATTCCAGCGCCACGAAAACATCTATTAAAGAATGGTAAAAGTAAACTTATAATACTCGTAACTGCTTTTTTGATCGACATTAATTTTTCCAGTGTCTGGTATTGCTTATCCCGGTGAACTACTGGCAGTTCTCGGAAGTTCTGGAGCAGGCAAGACCACCCTCCTCAACGCATTAGCATTTCGTTCATCAGCTGGTGTTCAAATATCTCCATCTAGTACTCGAATGTTGAATGGCTACCCAGTAGACGCCACCGAGATGCAAGCACGTTGTGCATATGTCCAACAAGATGATCTGTTTATCGGCTCTCTCACAGCTAGGGAGCACTTAATATTCCAAGCAATGCTACGAATGCCTAGGAGCACACCATATCGCCAGAAAATTCAACGAGTCGAACAAGTACTTCAAGACCTTTCTCTGGGCAAATGCCAGAACACAATTATCGGAGTACCAGGCAGAGTAAAAGGTCTATCTGGTGGTGAAAGAAAACGTCTGGCTTTTGCATCCGAAGCACTCACAGATCCACCATTGCTTCTATGTGATGAACCCACATCTGGATTAGATTCGTTTATGGCCCACAGTGTGGTGCAGGTGCTTAAAAAACTATCACAAAAGGGAAAGACCATCATTCTTACCATTCATCAGCCCTCATCTGAGCTATTTGAATTGTTTGACAAAATTCTTCTAATGGCGGAGGGTAGAGTGGCATTTCTGGGAACCCCAACCGAGGCAGTGGATTTCTTCGCTTAGTAAAAATTTTCCTTCAAAATTTGTTTTAAATTAAATATTTCATGAATCTAACTTTTCTTTAGCTTGGGAGCGCAATGTCCAACCAATTACAACCCCGCGGACTTCTATGTACAAGTTCTGGCTGTCGTGCCTGGAAAGGAGCAAGAGTCCAAGGAGCGGATTACAAAAATCTGCGATAATTTCACTGTTGGAAAGTAAATTTTTTAGTACCACTTTGCATCTTCAACTTTCAAATATACGTGTCTTTCTTAGAGTATCGAGGGAAATGGAACAAGCTTTTCAAAAAATGGTCACTAAAGCGAATGGATTTCCAATAAACGAAGACACAGCCAATCCCTACAACGCCACATGGTTTACCCAATTCCGTGCAGTTCTATGGAGATCTTGGTTGACAGTGCTTAAGGAGCCATTACTAGTCAAAGTTCGGCTTATTCAAACCACCGTGCGATGCAATTTTCTGAAATAAAAACATAATTTTATAAGACCTCTTTTCAGATGGTTGCCGTACTGGTCGGTCTCATATTTTTGGGTCAGCAGCTAACTCAAGACGGCGTTATGAACATTAACGGAGCCATTTTCTTGTTCCTCACCAACATGACCTTTCAAAACGTTTTCGCTACGATTAATGTAGGTTTTATGACAATTCCTGTAACGACCAAAACTTACAAATCTTATTCGTAGGTCTTCACATCGGAGCTGCCGGTCTTTATGAGGGAAACCCGTAGTCGCTTATATCGGTGTGATACTTACTTTTTAGGAAAAACGCTTGCTGAGCTGCCGCTATTCCTTACAGTTCCATTTGTTTTCACTTCGATTTCTTATCCTCTAATTGGTCTTCGAGCAGGGCTTTCTCACTACCTGATAGCCCTGGCTATAGTAACTCTCATCGCCAACGTCTCAACTTCTTTTGGCTACTTAATCTCCTGTGCAAGTTCGTCTACATCGATGGCACTCTCCATAGGATCACCAGTCATAATTCCGTTTCTGTTGTTCGGTGGATTCTTCTTGAATTCCGGATCAGTTCCGGTGTATTTGAAGTGGCTGTCTTACCTTTCATGGTTCCGATACGGTAACGAGGGTCTTCTCATCAATCAATGGTCGGATGTGCAGCCCGGAGAAATATTATGCACAAGATCGAACACCACATGCCCAAGTTCGGGTCGGGTGATCTTAGAAACCTTGAACTTCTCTGAAAGCGATCTGGGATTTGATTTCTTCGCATTGGGGTTGCTGATTTTGGGATTTAGGCTTACTGCTTACCTAGCCTTGGTAATAAGGACGAAACGTAAAGAGTAATCGTTTACTAGTGTTAAGTAGTTGATGGTGTATATTTTTATAAAAAGTATTTCTTAAACCGATAAACTTAATCCATGCGAACACTTTGTCTTTATAAATTACAAATAGTGCTGATTTTTTTAACTAATACACATACATTATGGCTTCTGTACTTTTTTATTTACAAATATAATATTCTATACACGCTCGTATAAGGCGACACTGGGTAAGAAATACTTGCTTCCATTTCAGCTTCTTGCTTCACTTGTTTCCCGCTTCGCTGAAGAGGGATAATCCTATGAAAACCGACGCCTTAAGAAGGACACAAATCTGTGAAATGTCCAGTCAAATTCAAAAGAGGATAAAAGCAAGGAGAAGTTCTGGAAAGTATCCAACTAGGGACACTCATGGATGACTGCATGTCCATGCGACTACTTCGGAAGGAAACCAGATACTGTTCACACAAGGCTATATCTTAGAAAAAGATTAAACTCTATACAGGCCTTCCTATTACGATTCTTGCGAAAGATTGAAACAAAGAGATTGATTTTACTTACTTAAGGTGACGCTACAATCCGGGACCTGGACCTGGGCCTCAACCAACAAGCGCCTCCAGCCACCTCCGTCTTTAAACAGCTGCCTCCCGTTTTACACACTAAGTTGGTTGAGGTCCCCTTCCACTTGCGTGCGTACATCCCACCCCGCATCCATCAGACTCTACGCTCGATGACCTAACCCTACAAATTATAGACGTCAGCGAGGAACTCATAGCAACTCGGTTGACCGTTGCCGAAATCGGTAAAGAAGTGAGACTGGCTTCCCACAAAATCGATGGAATACCCGATCAAATTCAATTCCAAGCTAGTTCCCCGTACAATGTCTCAATTTAAAATGAATTAGTAGACACGGAGTCATTTTCAAATGCTCCTCCCGCCGCCCTAACAACGGAAACCGAAACCACGCTGCCTTTACCAACTAGTATCCCGCCCGCCCCCGTCCCACGCAAACTGCTCAAACAATTCGGAACTTCATGGACCCCCTTCGAATGGAAAAGCCGACTCGAAAAGCTGAAAGAGGGAAACCATACAGCGTTCTACGTTGAAGGGGCTCCTCAACGCGCTGATGTTGCTTGGGTGCGGAATATCTTTCACCGAAATTATGCCATCACCATTAGCGAGTGCGAGATGATTTCCCCTGCTGACTCCAGTAGTCCCTGCAACTTCAAAATCAACATCCCAACCAAATATTCATGGTTATTCACCACTTCCCCTGGTAAGGCCACTAAACCTGGGAAGATAAGTATTACCAAATACTCTGAGGAACGAGAAAACCCACGTGTCGACGACAACCAAAATTTTAAAAATAAACGTAACGATGAGCTTAAAAAAAGACCGCTCCCAAACCACCTTCCAACTAAAAAGCACGCTAACAAAAAACGAAGCTCTAATCCCGATCCCAACTGGAGCTTCAAAACGAACTTGTTCCCAAATTTTAGTCCTCCCTCCTCACTTATTCGACACAAAGCCCTTACACAGCAATCCTCTAATCCGCTAATTCCCAATGTTCCACCCAAGCCCCCGCGCCAACACGTCTCCTTCAACTTAACCCCAACCACCCATATTATCCCTTCTCAATCTTCTACGCCACCGATCCCAGCAAACATCTCATTTACTAACTTCGACCTACAAACTGGAGCTAAGTACCCTAATTTTATTAACTCCCATACCCTGAACCCAACATCTCATCCGGCTCCCAACTCCATATCCAACCACGTATCTCCATCTCCCTCCTCCACTGCCTCTATTCTTGATCCTCTTTTTCCCCCCACAGTTAAACTAACCCAGCAAACCAATGCAACTACAGAAAGTCGCTATGCACTCTCTAGGCTTAGAGAGAGAAAGATATATGAAAACATTCGTCTCTTTCTCGCCTATCTACACGACAAATCGGACTCGGTCTGCTACGAAGGGAAGACCAAAACCAGCGTCATGGTATCCATCCAGCATGAAGGCCTCCCTACCGACTCTATCAGTCTCAAGAACCTTTATGTCATGTTCCACGAGATTTTTAGCATGTCCCCTCAGAAAGTAGCAGACGACCTTACTGCATTCGGCCACTACGTTCACTCTAAACGAGTCTCACTCCTACAACGAAGTCGAGCTGACCACGATAAATTTTTTCGTCCATAACGTGCCTTCCTCGTCAGCACTTAAACCATCCCGCCATACATCTCCACCCCACAACATCCCTCTTACATTTTACTACCAGAATGTAAGAGGTCTTCGCTCTAAAACCAATGCTGTCCTATGCCAATCACATTCTCTTCCCTTTCATATTTACGCCTTGACTGAAACCAATTTGATTCCCGACATAAAGAACCAGGAATTGTTCCCCCCTACTTTTAATGTTTTCCGCGACGACGATCCTACCCGCCCACATGATGATTCCCCCTCTCGAGGAGTCCTACTGGCGATCCACAACAGCCTTAACTCTTCTCCCATTATCATCTCTTCATTCTCTAAAGTCGACTTTGTCGCTATAAAAATATCACTCTCCTTCAAGTCCCTTTACGTTTTATGTTGCTACATCCTACCAGCTCAACCTACCGAATCTTACCAACTTGTTGTCGATGCGATCGACTATTTAATTGACCTGTCTGACTCTACTGACGATATCTTTGTTTTCGGCGACTTTAATCTTCCTCAGCTACAGTGGATTCCATCAGACGATCAATCGTTCTTCATCGCTTCAAATGCCAACTCAGCTAAGGAATGTCTCTTCTTAGATCGCTTAACAGACTCAAGTCTATGCCAAGTCAGTGGTGTATCCAACTATATGGGCAGGCGATTGGACCTTATTTTCACAACAGATTCAATCAACTCCTCAGTCTCACTTTGTCCCCTATCTCTCTCTACAATCGACAACTACCACCCCCCCCCTTCTACTTTCATTTTTTCATAATTCTTCTTTCCAGTCCACTCCTCCCACAACTCTCTCATCCTATGACTTTCACAAAGCAAACTTTCACAAAATCAGTGACTATCTTAGCAGATCCCCCTTTAACTTTCACAACCTAAGCGTAAATGATGCCTTATCCATTTTTTATAAAGAAATATTTAATTCTTTCAGCCTTTACGTTCCGTTTTCCCGCCTTAAAACATCATCTACTAGTCCTCCCTGGTATAATCGCAAGCTTCGTTCCTTACGAAACAAGAGAAACAAGTTATGGGCTGTTTTCCTGCATACCAGATCCTTGTCCGACTATTCCAACTATCTTGGTGCTTATCTTCATTTCACCGAACTTTACGATTCCCTTTATCAGCGTTACCTTAATAATGCGCAAGTCAACCTTATAAATGATCCTAAGTCCTTTTACCAATTTGTTAACTACAAAAGAAAGTCCGATGGTTACCCTCGTTCCCTCTCTTTCAACAACAAGTCATCAACCGATCCACTCACCATTGCCAACCTATTTGCCAGCTTCTTTAAACAATCCTTCACCAACAACTCCTTTGTACCAGATCGATCCTATTTTCGTTACCTACTGAACTTCTCCAACGGCCCACTTCTCTCTCACATCTTGGACCCCTCTTATATCGAATATAAATTACACCAACTCAATGACGAATTCACACCCGGTCCAGATGGCCTCCCTGCAATACTTCTTAAAAAATGTTCTTCGTCTCTTTTCCTTGCCCTTTCTAATTTCTTTCGTCTATCCCTTTTACAAGGAGAATTTCCTCAGGTTTGGAAAACCTCCTTTATAACCCCAATCCACAAAAAAGGATCAAAGAACGAAATAACAAACTATCGTCCAATCGCTGAAATCTCCCATATACCCAAACTCCTCGAAAGTATTTTGTATGAAGCTCTAAGTTTCCAATGCAAATCACTTATTTCCCCTAGACAACATGGCTTCCTAAAGGGTGGGTCAACAACCACAAATCTCGTTGAATTCGTATCCTTTGCCATCTCTGCGGTAGAGAACGGCAACGAAGTCGATGTAGTTGCAACCGATTTTAGCAAAGCCTTCGATCGATTAATACTCTTCAAATTGTCTGCCCTCGGCTTTGAGCCCATACTGTTAAAATGGATATCCTCATACCTCGAAAACCGTTTTTACAGTGTTCGTTTTAGGTCAGCCCACTCCGCTAAATTTTTGGCCACCTCTGGAGTTCCTCAAGGTAGCCATCTCGGTCCCCTTCTCTTTATATTAACCATAAATGATCTCGATCATCAAACACTCCTCCGTCTTCCTTTACGCCGACGATACCAAATTTTTCAAAACCATTTCCTCTCCCTATAGTTTTTCGATCTGGTGCCTCAAAAATTGTTTGGAACTTAATATCACCAAATGCCAATCCATAACCTTTTCACATAAGCGGCTCAAATCTCCTCCCCGACTCTACCTTCTCCACAACCAACCTATCTCCTCCGTTGAATCTCTTCGCGACCTCGGCATTTTGTGTGATAGGGAGCTCAACTTCCGTTTACATATGGATGGGATAATCCTTAAAGCCAACTCTGCACTAGGTTTTGTAAAACGATGGTCCAAAGAATTCACCAACCCGTACGTGACCAGGTCCCTCTATATTACCTTTGTTCGTCCCCTCCTAGATTACGCCAGTCAAATATGGTCCCCATATCTCGAGAATCGAAAGCATCCAGCGCCGTTTTCTTCGATTCGCTCTTCGAGGTTTGCCCTGGGATGATTCTTTTACTCTGCCCCCCTATCAAAACCGTCTCAACCTTATTAACCTAAACACCCTTGAGGAACGCAGAGATGCAGCCGACTTTCTCGTCATTCATCGACTTCTTTCAGGTCAGGTTGAATGCACGTCCCTTCACAATTCTATTTTCCTCAACACTAACCCCCGTAATCTACGTACCCCTCGTCTCTTCTATCTCCCAACCCACCACACCACCTATGGCGCGAACGAACCAATCTCCCGCATGCTACGAACAATTAATTCAAAGCCAAGCGTCTTTGACTTCCACCGCACCACCTCCTACCTCAAATCCGTTCTCCTTCACCACTCTAACCAACCTTAGTTTTAAGTTTAAGTTTAATTTTAAGTTATAGCTTGTAGTAAGCCGAATAAATGGGGGCGTTCGCCCCCACCAAAATTGAATTAAATTAAAAATTCATCGATGTACCGATAATGACCCGGAGAATTTTCCCCTCAACACAGCCAAGAGCACCCTCATCTATTTTTTATAAGGTCCATTCCTCCGCGCCATAGGATAGGACTGGGATTAGTATGGTCTTTGCTAGCCAATTGCTTTCTTAGCCCAAATTCGGTTGATCTCAGCGCTGGTTGTCTGAAGACTAGATAGACAAAGATCTTGCCCTCCTTGACCGTTAAACGCATCTTTCCTGCGTGAACACTCGCGGAAGCGCCTTTCTTCCGATTATGTCAAAATCATCGACGTATGCGAGTAATTGGACGGACTTTTGAAAGATTGTGCTTGTTGGCGCGTGAGTTTTGCACTATTCTTTCAACAGTGACATCGCGCCGCCTTGTCTACATCCTTTTTTGACATCAAAAGTCTCGGCGCGTACTTTACCGACGTTGATGGAGCAGTGTGCATTCTCCATCGTTATCCTACACAAAGGGACGAGTTAGATAGGGATGCCAAACTAGGCATTGCTCTATATAGCTCGCCTCTCTAGATACTGTCATGCGTGGCCTTAAAATCGATGAATATGTGATGTGTAGCTCATGGCTGATGCCTCTGTAGTTGGCGCAGTTCAGAGGGTTTCCTTTCTAGAGGATCGGGAAAACAACGCTGAGATTCTATTCATCGGGCATACTTTATGCTGGCCATATTTTACAGATGAGTTGGTGTATGCTCCTTACCAAGTCATGGCCTGAACTCGTTAGGCGGTTCGCTTCCAGCGTCTTTATATATCCTCATACTGAAATCGTTATTACGGGCGATTTCAATATACACAATTCTGGGTGGCTTCGACATTCTGGACAGAAAACACCCGAAGGACGGTATGTTGAGATCTTTGCTGCGGAAAATAACTTAACCCAGCTTGTAAATGAGCCCACATGCATACCAGACGTTGATAGTCATACCGCTAACACGCCTGATAAGTACATCGTTGATGTCCTCTCCCCTCTAGGCTCGTCGGACCATTGTGTTACATCAGCTAATTTCTCGTACACCCACCAAACAGTTAGAGAAAAGATTCCCTAAAGATCTGGTGCCTCAGAATACGAGAAAGCCAACTGGAGCGGTCTTAACAGCTGGAATTTTAACTGGTCGTTATGTTTCCTCGATAACGACGTGGATGCCGCTGCTGGCATGATCACAGAAACTATTCTCTTTGGAATGAGAAGCTTTATCCCTCATTGGATGAAGAGTATCAAACTAAAAGAAAAGGCGTAGTACGACTCGAGCTGTAAAGAGGCTGTCAGGGCTAGAGAAATGTTTTTCCAGTCCTTCAAGATCAACCCAACAGAGGAAAACCTAACAAAGTTTAACCGAGCCAGGAATGACTGCAACGTCTTTCTCAAGCGTGTGAAATGCCAATACGACCAAAACCTGAGGCAAAAAATACTGCAACGTTCGGTCGTCCGTCAAAAATATTAGAAATTCTGCCTCATCCTCCATCCCAACACTCATTTACAATGATATTCCAGCTGTCAGCTCTTTGCACAAGGCCAATCTGCTTGCTGCACACTTTGCGGTTAGCTCAACACGCCCAGCTCATCACTCCCGGATTATGCTCTGTCTCCCCCTACACTCGAGTGCGTCGAATCTTCAATGGGACAAACCCGCTTTCGCACTCGTGTAGTAGCAAGAGTACTTAAAGATCTCAACATACATAAATCCGCCGGTCCAGATGGTATATCTCCCCTTCTGAAGAGGTGTTCTTCTACGCTGGCAAAACCACTGCGTAAGCTTTTTATCAATCCTACTCTTTAGGACTCTTTCCGAGCAGATGGAAAACAGCATTTGTCCAGCCAGTCCCTAAAAAAGGCGAATCTTCTTCTCTATCATCCTACAGACCCATTGCACTTACGTCCCTTCTCTCCAAGGTCATGGAAACGCTGATAAACCGTCAGCTCATGAAATATCTCGAAACACGAAAACTTCTCAATGACCGGCAATACGGTTTTCGTAGCAACAGGTCCACTGGTGATCTGATGGCATGTCTCACCGAAAAGTGGAACCAAAGCTTACATCATTCTGGCGAAAGCAAGATAGTTGCACTTGGTATTTCTAAGGCATTTGACAGGTGCCCGTAAGAACTCTTTGCACTTGCTAGATAGGACCCAAAATCGGGCGATAAAGCTCATAGGTGATGCCAATATCACATAGTCATTCGATACCCTCGAACACCGATGAAATGTCTCTTGTCTCACCTTGCTCTATCGCTATTTTCACTGAAATTTCCAGTAGCATTCCGTTCCTTCAAATTTTTACCTGTAACACCCGTCTCGCTATGAATGCTCATCAGTATACCCTCAAGCCCACCTTCGGATGTACTCTAAAATATCGTGATTCGTTCACCGGTACCTCTCTTTCTATCTTCCCTGGTTTTCCTTCGCCCACGATGTGTGCAAGCATTTTAAGGGTACTTAAATCCCTTGAGCGCGCGTGCAAAAAAAAGCTTAGATATGGCTGCCTGCACTTCATTCAGGTCTTGTGGACTTTGGTCTACATTGTCCAGGTTGAAAGGTTCATTCTGACTGACAACGGTATTTGGTTCTTCTTCCCCCTTATACAGTCTATACAGTCTACAGAAATGCTCTTTCCAAATCCTCAGTGTCGACTCTACTACGACGTAGCATGTTTGGTAAAACTTCTGAACGTCAGTCCTGGAGTACTTGTCGGCACTCGTCGTCAAACCATGGATTTCGTTGTGGTGGCTGAGTGAGACTCAGCACATCAGAGGCAGCATCTCTGATGTCTTATTGGCAATGTTTCCACTGGTCTTCGATATTTGATGCTAGAGGCATAGGACCTCTTAAGACCTCGATCGCGATGTTCGGGATATCCGCAACCGTACCTTGGCTACAACAAGGTAGTGGTCCGAGTCGATGTTGACCCCTCGGAACATTCGGACATCCATAATACTGGAGGTGTGCCTTGCGTCGATCGCAATGTAATCAATTTGGTTTAGGGTTGATCGATCAGGAGATCTCTAAGTCCCTTTACGTATATCGAGATTTTTTTTTTAATTAGCGTGCGCTCAAGGGTTCAAGGTGCCCTTAAAATGCTTGCATACAGTTAAGAGGAAAAGAAAAAGAGATACCGATGCACGTTGGTTTTAAATGTTTGCAAGTTATAACGACTGGGAAATAAAGAGCTCGGTAAGCAGTTATACGGCTTACGAACTATACTGATGAGCATTTATAGCGAGACAGGTTTGAAAGGGGGGAATGCTACTGACAATTTCAATGGAGCACTGGTGGTGAAAATAGCGATAGAGCAAGATAACACTGGAGATATTTCGTCGGTGTTCGAGGTTGCCAATTGACTGGGTGATATTAGTCTTATCGCACGATGTGGGAACCGTGTGTTAGCTACGAAAATGTCTCGCCCCGCCGCAAAGTTGATTAGCCTGAATCCGTTATCGGAGGTGGTGTCGTACAGGCTATAGCTTCCGACACTACTACCAAAGATGCTCTCTCTTCCAAGCTTTGCATTAAAGTCGCAGAGGACAATTTTAATGTCACACCAGGGGCACTGCTCATAAGTCTGTCCAAGAGCTCATAGAGGCTATCTTTGGTGTCGTCACCTTTCTCCTCTATGGTGGCGTCCAAGTGTATAAGGCTAATGCTGGCAAATTTATCGTTAATACAAATTGTTACGAGGCACCCGTTAACGTGCCACAAGCTCAAGACTTCTTTCCTTCGCATCCAAATAGACGCTGCTTTTGCCCTCGATAACAATCGCCGTAGTTGATGTCGCAGTTCTTCATGTTCTTTCTGCCCGGCCCATCTCATCTCATTTCTTGGATGGCGGTAACATCTGCTTTGCAGTAGAGCCTCTGCTAGATATTCGACTGCACGTGGCCTATTAAAACAAAAATCTAAGTCAAGTACGCGGTTCCCCAACGAGATTCAAAACTGCCGAAGTATTACAAATAATCATTGCATAGTTTCAGGCTCCAAAAGATACTATTTGATCAAAATATTTTCGTAATCAGGATGCTCTTAGCGTGAGCTGATGGGTCACACCCACAAAATCTTCTTGAACTTCAGTCTGGGTACTATGTGCGCATTTAGATTAACTCTCTGGAGAGTAGATCCATAGACATGATGTTATGGCGTGTAAGTCCCGAAATTGAACTGAACTGCAGGCAACGGAGTAGCTACAAGATGAAGGATGAAGGCCGGGTCGAGCTTGACTCACGGCGCCGATGGTTCCTACAATACATCAGCCGTTTCCTAAAATCCGCTAACTTCAATTATTTAACTCTTTTTAAGACCTATTAGTAAAGATTGGACAAACTATGTGTGTGAAACCATAAATTTCTGCCCAAGGTGCTCTACATGTATTTTGCTTCCAGTTTAGTTTGGAAGAATAAGGGCTTTTAAAGGCAAAACCAAAGTATACCAAAGTTTAATTCGTATTAAAATGAAATGCAAACCCTTTTAGGCAAATCATTTTCCATAACAAGTAAACCTCGGATATATTTCAGCATGTCAGTTCAAGATGTGAAAAGAATGATGAAGAAACGGAAAAGATTTACTCGCTTCCCGTAAAGTTCGAACCCTGCTCTGACTTTATAATTGTAAGACTAGCAGAAATCTTGACTAGTTACGGATGGGTCACAACCCAGTTTTGGATTGGGGACTGGCGCCCTCGTGGATAACGACAACCCCGGTTGATAACGATATGTGATACCATGTTGTGCAATACAGGGTGAATGACTCAAACTCCAACTTTTTAAAATGCTATAATTTTTTTATTTTTTGATAAATTTGATTGTGCCAAAACGGAAAATGTTGGAAAATACATCAATTTTCAAACTGTATCAGTAGTTTTCAATATGTCCACCTTTGGCGCGAATAATGGCCTTGAGACGACCGAAGAAAGCATCGCACGCTGCACGCAAGTGGCTCTGCGGTATTTTGGCCCATTCCCGGCGAAATGCTTGTATGAGGTGGTCCAAACTTTGATATTTTTTAGTGCCAACCTTCGCCTTCAAAATACCGCAGACAGAGAACTCCAACGGATTTGCATCCGGAGAATTTGCAATCTATTGTGTCGAAGAAATGAAGTGTTGAACATTGTTTTTTTAACCAATCTTGGTTGACGCGCGCTTTGTGAGACGGTGCCGAGTCTTGTTGAAATGTCCACGATCTTCGACCGAAATGATTGTTTGCCCAAGGCTTCAATACTGCCTCTAAGACAGTTTCACGGTATACGATCGCATTAATTTTAACGCCACGGTCCAAAAATACGAGCGGAGAGCGACCATCGGCGGTTATGGCGGCCCAAATCATCACCATCGGTGCTGCCTGCTTTCTGGTGGCCGTCTGAAGGTGTAAAATTTCGAAGGACCTCTCTGGCAAGCAAACTCGGTCATTTTATTTGTTGACATATTGCTCGATAACAAATGACGACTCATCGGAAAAAACAAAATTCGGCAACGCACCACTTTCGGGCAAGTGTAGCAACTCCTTCGCTCTTTTGACTCTAACGTTTTTCTGTTGCGGTGTAAGATCGTGTGCTTTTTGGAACTTCAATGGCTTGAGCCCAAGATCATTTTTCAGTATGTGTTGCATCCGTTCCAACGATATGTTGAGCTCACGAGCCATTTTTCTTCCACTTCGACGTGGATTTCGCTCAATTCGAGCCTTCACTTTCTGAACCATTTCTGCCGATGTTGCTGTTTTTTATGACCACCTCCATGGCGCTTTGCAACGCTGCCAGTATCACGGTAACGAGCTATGGTTCGAGACACAAATAATTTATTCACGTTGAGGTGCTGGAGGCCTCTAACGATAGCTACTTGTGGTTTTCCAGCCAAATATAAAGCAATCACACTATCACGTTTGAATTCCATCGCGGATAAAAATTTTTCAACACAACTGAGACGCAAATCGCTTAAAAGACTTGTAAATAATAAAATTATCTATCATGTGTCAAAATTTGAGCTCACTGTTATGAACGGTTTGGAATTTATAGCAGTCTGAAGTTGGTTGCTGTTGTTGGTTGAGTCATTCAGGGTGTATTATCATATTTTTGGAGTGTCAAACTCCAATTTCAAAGTTTTCAGTAAAGTGGTAGTTTTCACATTGAGCTGTCAAACTTCATCTATTTGTTGAAATTTATTTTCTGAATCAAAGCTCTGTTTACAAAATTTATATAGAGCACATCATCGGCCATCTGAGCGTCCTATTTATCGAATTCTTGGAAAAATGTCGCACCCAATTCACGCTATTGGATACTCAAACAGCAGGAAGAATGAAAACAGTCCGTTCGTAATAAAATATCGCGGTAGTGCAGGCTTGCGTTGAAGAGGACCCCAATTTGTCGATCCATCGTTAATGGCAACAACTTGGCCGTGGTCCATCCAATATCTGGGAAATTCTTCATAAAGATCTTTGTCTCAAAGCTTATAAGATGCAATTGGTTCAAGAACTAAAACCGCGTGACCATTTATTGCGTCGAGTCTTCAACTAGAAGTTGACACAGTTTCTTGCTTTAAAATCTTGTTCAGTGATGAGGTTCATTTTTGGTTAAACGGCTACGTAAACAAGTAGTATTTTTAGCGATGAGAATCCTCAAGAAGTTCACTAGATGCCATGACATCCGGAATAATTGTACGTCGATGACAATCCTTATTTCTTCAAAAATGAGGCCGAAATAAAAGCTGCTTACAATAGACGCCGGTGCAATGCGATGTCCAACAATTACTTGTTTCCAAATTTGCGTGATATCAATGTGGAAGAACTGTGGTTCCAACAGAATGGTGCTCCGCCCTATAATACCAACGAAAACATCGCTTTATTGAAAACACGATTTGGAAGTAGAGTCATTTCAAGAAATGGGCCCGTCAATTGGCCACCAAGATCGTGCGATTTGACGCCATTGGACTATTTTCTGTGGAGCTACGTCAAGTTACTAGTCTATGCCGAGAAACCAACAATGAGTGTAGCTTTGCAACAAAAAAAAAAGATATACGTCCCCAATGCTCGAAAAAGTGGTCGAAAATTCGACACCTGGAATGCGCTTTGTATAAGGCAGCATAAAATAATCTTTCGAATGAATTTCCTAAGACGTAATCAGGTTAATTTCTTCGTGTTTTATTTAGGCAAAAATGTCTGAACCTCTTGTGTATGTATGACAACAATAAGGTCATCCATAACAGAGGTTTGTTGTTGTTTCGGAACTTTTTGGTTTTCCGTGATGGGTAATATACCCCGACGGACAACCTCCATTCTAGGGGGCCAAATCCTTGGTTTTAACCCCTAGAATATCGGTTGCTCCGCTGTCATTACCTCACTTGAGAGATGCGAGCGCTTCCGAATATTTCGAAGTAGCTGGTTGTTAGCGCCGCAGTTTATTCCATTGAGGAGAATTCCTCCACTGCTCGTCCTCCATCTGAAGACCACTTATCTCTTATCATTTGAGGGCACTTATCCATTAGATCAGCCATAAATTCCTCGTCTGGCACATATGCGCGGATATTCGGATTCCGCATTCGCTCATCTTTGTCCCTATTTTTATTTTCGGTATAAAAAAGCACCTTGTATATTAATTTTGAAATCCGTTGTGACAGAAAAAAAAGATATCTTTCCTTTAATCTGAAAAGTTCTTTCTTCTTAATTCATGATGTCAATATTCTATGTATATACTCGTACATGTGTAATAAAAAGGCAAGGACATTGATATGATTTCCTCGGAATAACAAATCGAGGCTTATTGCAAATCCTGATCTCTTAGGTGGTCCTTCGGGCCAAATGATTTATTCATCCATTAACAAAATTAAAACTGGTACTCTCATTCTAAGCACTTTCATTCAAACATCTACTCATGCATGTTTGCATGTATTCAACCTTGACCTTATCCTGCAAAATCTAAAAATAGCTCCTTGTTTTCTTAGCAATTCTAATCGACCTACCACCTTGGCATATTTATCAAAAGTGTCTCCGACTTTTAACCACTAATCGACTAATTTAATTGTTATCCAGTTGCTCACTAATTAATTACTTTTAAATTTCTAATAGAAATTCAACGGCGCAAAAAGTATATAAATTAATTTCTTCTATGTTTTACACTCGCATATCCTTTCCATCTGACATTTGCCAAATGTCAGTTAAATTCACAAATGCCAACAATTATCGATTTTTCGAAGCAACCTTTTAACAGAGCAACAAATAGAAGAATTCAACAGTATCTCGACCTACTGCTCTTGATATTTAACTCCGGTAAATGTCGATTTTACATTTAAGTCAGAATTTTTGAAATTCTAACAATCAAAACCGATTCCACCACACACAGTAGAAATAGTAGCGCTTCTGCGCAGTTTGAACATACCCAATCGGATGTTTCCACCACTCGACTGCGCACGCCAATTAACTGTCAGCTGTCAAATTTCCATCGTATGACATTTCTACACATTCTCAAGCAAAAGCGTATATTTATGGACAGGTGTTCCAATTCGTAATGCGTGTATTCCGATTCCCCTCTCAGCCAGCCGGTCGACATTAATGAGCAAAAAAAAAAAAAATCATAAATTTCCCTCTTTCAAAGCTACAGCCGAATGGGCTTGTGTTAATTAAAACAAAAACATTTGCAATTCGATTGATAAAGCGTGCTCCGATTAGTGTATCTCGGTCGTGAGCAGCAGTAAAAGCGTTTTCGGGCTTACCACCGACCGAACGGTACTTTATCGTATATTGCAGTGGAAAAGAGTGCTCGCAATTGAACTGACCGAGAAGCGTGCCCCGCCATCGTAATACGTTGTCGTCGCCGTTGTCGTCTTCGTCCTCGTCGCCACAGAATTCCCTTGAAGTAGATTAATTTTGCTCGCTGGTTTCGTTTGGTAGACTTTCCTTCTATGACGCAGTGGCTGTGTTTTTAGGCGGTCGTGACAGCCAGGTTTCCTCCTTCGTATCCCTGAGATTGTGTATCTTCAAACAGAAGCAAATAAATAAAACAGGAATTCTTTGAATTTGAGTGTGAGTCTCCAGAGAGTGAAAATGAACTTAGACACCCTGGTGCAGGAGTGGGAGGAGCTCAATAACGAGTACCTTGAACTTGAGGTGAGTTCTAAAGTGCATACCGACTTCAATTCGACTAAGTGATTATTTAATTGTTTGCAGGAATGTAATCGCAAGTATATTGACCTTCTGGACAAAATACAAAGTCATCAGCAGAAATGCTTCAACGAGATCAAACATCAGCGCTACCGGATGGGTCAAATATCGGCATCATTGCGAGAGTAAGTACCCAACCGACCACCCTCTACAAGCATTATTACCTTGAACGGGCAAAGTCTACACATTGTATTCCCTCCCCATCGCTATCTGCGTGTCGAAGTTTGTACTTTTCAAAGTCTAATCTAACACATGTCGAACTACGAATAGGTATGTGATACTCGTACGGTGTTTACCTAACCATGTATCTAACTACCTGCGAAAGAACACTTCCGAAACCATTTCGGTTACGGCGTTGGTTACGGCTATCGCTGCGGCTACGGCCATGTCAATGGCAATGGCAATGCCAATCGCATTTATGGCTATCAATTAACTACAAAAATATAAATTGTTTGTGATAAATGTTTTTTTTTTTTTTTTGTTTTTATGTTTTTACCGCTGCGGAACGGTTTAGTTTTATTTTATCAGGTCGTGATAAAACCCTTTTTTAATTTCGTTTTCATGGAACGTTACGAGTGACGAGTGTGTGGCGTTGGAAACCAAGCATTTTCGCTGACACTAATGCGAGGAATTACGAGTATCTCATTGGAAATTGTGTAATGACGAGTTTTAAATTGGCCACACGGTGGTATATTTGTCGCTTTACCAAGTGGCGGTGTGTAATGCAAATGTTGGTCGATTGTTATGACATGCAACTTTCTAATCGGCAGCCACTAACACTCACTCTTGATTTATTAATGAGATTCGGGTCTTTTGCATCACGATATCTACGAGTGTAGTTAGCTCACATGCACAATATGTAGGTTCAATTCGGGTGATAGGTTTTTCGTTATGGGAACTTGGTTTGGTTTGGTTTTGTTGGTGTAAGCTGTTGCTGCTGCCCCTACATTGAGGCGACTGCTCTGTTTACATGGCATTTGTTTTTGTTTGTGTTTATGAACGAATTATAACAAGGCCTTGCGCCGACTAAGCTGCATAAATGATGAGTCAATTTGTTGACACCTTTGTAGATATGTAATAGAGCGAGGAACATGAATAATTTTATTTTATTAGGACTGCTATCATAATATCGAGTCTGTCGCTTTGGATGCGTCACTAAGAGTTGAAGTTCTTCGTTCGTAACCACCGCAGAGCTTATCTGTTTTAAGTTTGATTGCCATTAATTGAATTTTGAACTGCTCAAGCGTACAGCGCGAATTTTGTGAATTTAAAAGTGATTAACACGGTTAAATGATGTCGTGCTTGCTTAATTCTTCTGCACTGCGCAGTGTTTTCTTTGTATCAAAAGAAAAGGAATGCGTTTAGTCTTTGTTTTGAATTTTAACCAAATTTCTGTTTCAATTTTATACATCTGATTCCTCTTCCTCTACGTCAAGTGACCAAATCTTTTGGTGTTGACGTCTTCTGACCTACATGTGTCTGCAAATCCGTAGCCATAAGACTCTAGTTGATGTACTTTTTGCCAGGAAAACTACATATACGCAAGTAGATGTTTTTTGTCGACTTTGTTTTTGGCACTTTGTAATCGATTACTTCGTCTCTACGAAATAAAGCCTTAACAGCCATATTAATCACTTGTTTAGTGGTTTGCTAACTACAGTTGGTCCAGGTGGTATATCTGCCCTTCTTCTGAAGAGGTACTCATCCGCGCTGCTAAAAACACTGCGTAAGCTTTTCCATCCGTCCTACTCTTTAGCACTCTTTCCGAGCAGATGGAAAACAGCATTTGTCCATCCCATCCCTAAAAAAGGCAAATCTTCTTCTCTTTCCTCCCACAAGGTAATGGAAACGCTGATAAGCCGTCAGCTCATGAAATAAGTCGAACGACGAAGGTCCACTGGTGATTTGATGGCATGTCTTGTCGAAAAGTGGAACTGAAGTCTACACCAACCTGGCGAAGGCAAGATAGTTGCACTTAATATTTGACAGAGTTTGGCATCAGGGTCTTTTGTCGAAATTGCGTGCATTTGGGATGGACGACTGTCTTCTTCAATGGAAGAACGTTCAATTCAAGTTGTCTTGGACGGTTTCAAGTCTGATATCCACAAAATGAATGCTGATGTGCCCCAGGGCTCCTATATGTATCTGACACTCTTTTTAATTTTTATCAACGATCTCTTGTCTGCGACTTCCAATCCAATATATTCCTTTGCAGACGACAGTTCTCTCTTCGTTTCATATTCGTTCCCGGGCTCACGTCCTTGCTCTTCGGCTGTGGAACGGGAACTGCAGCGTATGCTAAGCTCATTAAATTCCGGTATAAACAGCATTACTAAATGGGGAACCACTAACAGAGTGCAATTCAATGCTTCCGAAACACAGTGTTGTCTGCTGTCGTAAAAACGAAATCCAAACACGCGAACTCCAAATTTTAAAATGCTATAATGGCCTTGAGACGGCCGAAGAAAGCATCGCACGCTGCACGCAAGTGGCTCTGCGGTATTTTAGCCCTTTCCCGGCGAAGTGCTAATTTGAGGTGGCCCAAACTTTGGTATTTTTTAGTGCCAACCTTCGCCTTCAAAATATCCCAGATAGAGAAATCCAACGGATTTGCATCCGGAGAATTTGTAATCCATTGTGTCCAAGAAATAAAGTGTGAAACATTGTTTTTTAACCAATCTTGGTTGACGCGCGCTTTGTGAGACGGTGCCGAGTCTTGTTGAAATGTCCACGGTCTCCGGCCAAAATGATTGTTTGTCCAAGGCTTCAATACTGCCTCTAAGACCGTTTCACGGTATGCGATCGCATTAATCTTGACGCCACGGTCCAAAAATACGAGCGGAGAGCGACCATCGGCGGTTATGGCAGCCCAAACCATCACTATAGGGTGCTGCCTGCTTTCTTGTGGCCGTCCGAAGGTGTACATTTTCGAAGGACCTCTCTGGCAAGTAAACTCAGTCATTTTGTTTGTTGATGGTAACAAATGGCGACTCATCGGAAAAAACCAAATTCGGCAACGCACCACTTTAGCAACTCCTTCGCTCTTTCGACTCCAACTTTTTTCTGTTGCGGTGTAAGTCGTGTGCTTTTTGGAACTTCAATGGCTTGAGCCCAAGCTCATTTTTCAGTATGTGTTGCGATATGTTGAGCTCGTGACATTTTTCTTCCACTTCGACGCGGATTTCGCTCAATTCGAGCCTTCACTTTCTGAACCATTTCTGCCGATGTTGCTGTTTTTTTATGACCACCTCCATGGCGCTTTGCAACGCTGCCAGTATCACGGTAACGAGCTATGGTTCGAGACACAAATGATTTATTCACGTTGAGGTGCTGGAGGGCTCTAACGATAGCTACTTGTGGTTTTCCAGCCAAAAATAAAGCAATCACACTATCACGTTTGAATTCCATCGCGGATAAAAATTTTTCAACACAACTGAGACGCAAATCGTTTAAAGGGCTTGTAAATAATAAAATTATCTGTCATGTGTCGAAATTTGAGCTCACTGTCATGAACGGTTTGGAAATTATAGCAGTGCGAGTCATTCAGGGTGTATTATCCATGAATGAAACTTGCATCGTCGAAACCGAAAAACTTTCCATTCTCGGTATGTGTGTCAATGGCAACCTACATTGGAATGACCACATATTTATTGTCGCCACAAATGCTGCGAAATGTCTAGGTTTCCTCAAGCGATGTAAGAAATATTTTACACCCTCTAATCTGGCCTCAATATATAAGGCATTCATCCGTCCAAAATTGGAGTACAGTGCCCACAGCTGGTCAGATGCTCCTACAATATCTCTGCACCACCTAGATAGAATTCAAAACCATGCGATAAGACTCATAGGTGACACCAATATCGCTTAGTCAATTGGCACCCTCGAACACCGTTGCAATGTCTCCTATCGCACCTTGTTGTATCGCTATTTTCACCACCAGTGCTCCATCCACAAACCGTGATACTCTGAAATATCGTGATTAGTTCATAAGCCGCACAACTCGCTTATGGAATGCCCTGCCGAGCTATTTATTTCCCAGTCATTATAACTTGCAAAAATTTAAAACCAACGTGCATCGTTATCTCCCTTTCTTTCCTCCCTAATTTTCCTTCACCCGCGCTGTGCGCAAACATTTTACGGCAAAGTCACCTGAGTGATCGCTAATTACCGGGTACGGTTGCGAATATCCCAAATATCGCAAAGACAAGCTAATACTATGAGGAAGTTTGACGTCGGACGGCTACAATCGCCAAATTCTTTTCCGATCGATTCTCCCTTAACCTCTCAGGAGGTCCTATGCCGGCAGCATCAAGTATCGAAGACCAATGGCAGCATTGCCAAAAAGCAATCAGAGATGCCGCCTCTGATGTGCTGTGTTTCACTCGCCCACCGCAACAAAACCCCTGGTTTGACCACGAGTGGTGGCAAGCACATACAGTCAATTAAGATGCATTCAAAGCCGCGCTGTATAGAAGGACTGGAGCTGCTCACGAGCTCAACGAGCAGAAGAGGAGAGACGAGCACCGGCTTCTCAGAAGAGAAAAGAAGAATTATGAGAAGCGTGCGGTTGAGGAGATTGAGAGATGCTTGGTAAGGACCACACTCCAACTCATCTGTAAAATGATCCGTATTGTGTGAAGGCCTGAAGCCGTTCGTCAACAACCTGACTGGTCCATATCAATGTGAGTTTAGGCCAAGAAAATCCACCACCGACCAAATATAAACACTACGGAAGATCTTCGAAAAAAAACCATGAACTCCAAGTCGATACACACCACCTATTCATCGATGTTAAGGCCGCGTATGACAGCATCTTTAGAGACAGAACAATGCCTAGGTTTGGCATATTTGCCAAACTCGTTCATTTGCGCAGGATGACGATGGAGAAAATGCACGTTGCTTCATCAAAGTCGGTAAAGAACTCGTCGAGACTTTTGATGTCAAAAAAGAATGGATGAGGGTGCTTTTGGCTGTTTTGACAGGAAAATTCTTCAGGTGATTTTCGGTCCCGTGCGTGGGGGAGTGGCTGTATAGCCACATCATGTAAAGCGAATGAACACCAGTGTTATGGTCCGAACAATTTTTGAATCCGGCCCCGATGTAGAGCGCGGTAAAGGAAGACCGCGACTCAAGTAGCGCACGTAAGTGGAAGGGGACCTCAACCGACTTAGCATGTGAAACTGGAGGCAGTTGGCTGGAGACGCATTTTTTTTAGAACTTAACACTCACGTGGGTATGAATACACTTATAATGCCTCAGCATATGTTAAGTTTTTTGGAAAATGGGATAGAGAGAGGAAGAAAGATGTTTGGGCTCAGTGTCATGGGGAGACTAAATTCTTAGTGCACCTTGGCTTGATGTTGATTTCTAGTCAACTACTCATCTTACTTGATTTTCGTTAACTGAAAAAATGGATGATATGTCTTTCGGACGAGGCTGAGATTCGAACATCGAACCTTCCGATTTAGAAGCCAGTCCACTACCACTTAAGCCACGGCCACCCGTATTGGGCATAGCAGAGATAATCTTGCGACAGGTCTCTCTAGCAGTACGATGCCATAATTCTTAAACTTTTTGCCGCAATTCAGTTTTGTTTCCCAATTCTCTGTTTTACGTCTCCCCAGAGATTCTTAGATCGGGTGATTGGCTGGGCCACTCCATAATATTAACACTATTCTGCTGAAACCAATTACTTACCAAATTTTGGGACCATTGACTTGTTGGTCAAATGGCGGTATGGCGTCTTCTGGTATAGTCTTGTACACAAACTTCGTCATGATGTCACTAATGAAATGGATTGGACCTACTCCACACCACGAGAAGTATCCGCACACTGTCATCTTTGTGTATCGTTGATTAAATTGTTGTCTCTTACGACGCCTGACCTTGGGGCCAGAATTATTCTCAAATAAATTGTTTCTAGCAGAACATATTCCGCCACTTCTTTTTAACCTGGACCACACGAAAACTTGTGGCAATGTGCAAGTGCTTTCCGGTTCTGTATGTTTGCTTTTCTAAGAAAAGGAACCGTACGTGCTATTCGATATTTGGTTATTAATTTCAGCTGCAACCGTTTTTGAGGACATAGAGGCATCTCGTTTAGCCAGGGTTGTAGCATAGGCGTCCGTGGTAGCCGTTGTTGTTCTATTTTCTACTGCACTTTTTGGCGCTTAAGTGCATTCAGCAAGAAATTCTTTGATCAGCGAAAATTCAGCGAAGAATATGCCTTCCTCCTGTTAATATATTTTAGGCTGCGTCAATTTCGTTTTCATCAGGCGTCTCTAGTTTATGATTTATGTTTTGATTGACATCTAACGAAGATGATATTGCGGAAAATCCACTACTTATAGGTTTTGTACTTCTTGTTTGCGCCAACTAATTTGAGGTTTTTCTCCAGATTGGGATAGAAAACTCTTCGGGTTCAAGCGTCGGTGTTCGTTCGCTTTACAATATATTGTAGATGACTGATGCGCACTTTGCGCTCAAGGGAAGACAAATTAGGGAGGGAAAGAGGAGCCTTATACCTTCTGTGCTCGATTCGACGAGTTCAAATGTTAGTAGAGACATCACCCAATCTGGAAGTGTTGAGATAGCTGGAAAGTGTGAAACAAAAGGGCTGATAGCTGGGATGTCATTATAAATCATCGTTGGAATCGAGAATAAGGCAGAATTTCGGATCGTTTTGACGGTCAATCAAAAGTTGTCACTATCTTTGGGGAATTGTAATATTTTCTGCCTCCGTTTTTGGTCGTATAACGCGTATAAGGCTTTAGAAAGGTGCTGCAGTCATCCTGGCTCACTTGATTTTTGTTCGGATATCCTCTATGGGGTTGTATGGTGTTGTAAGACCTCGAGTGGTGCCATGCCTTTTCTTTTGTTTTGATACGCTTCATCCAATGAGGTATAAAGTATCTTATTCCAAGAGAAAACTGCAGTGTATATCTTCTATCTGGAGAACTTGGATAGCGATGTCAGAAAACGATTTATACTTGTAAAATGCTGACATAAGGGTTGGAGAGAAAGCCAATAGTGTGGTTGACTTTTTCTTATGATGTGAATATAGCCGAATGAACTAACTGCTTATATATATTTAATTTTTAAGTTAGTATTTAGTTTTGTTTTGCCTCGTAAATGCGTTTTTCCATGCTGTTTATCAAGTTTCGGTGTTCATTTGAGGCGATCTCTTTCCAACAGCTCACAATGGCACTTTTTAATTCTAGAATTGAGCAAAGTTTCCTTCCATTTAGATAAACCTTTCTAGCCAATATGCCCCACAGGTTCTCTATCGGGTTCAGATCAGGACTGCGTGCGGACCAGTTCATAACTGTCAGCTGTTTTAAAGAAAACCAGCTCGTAGTTACGCGAGAACGATGGATTGATGCGTTGTCTTACTGGAAAATAGCATCGTCCTCATGATGGTCTTCTAAAAAATGAATCAATTCTGCTTCTAAGAGTTCTGTGTACTTCTCGCTGTTGGTTTTTGGTGGAATGAAACAAATTTTAGTCTTTTCATTAAACGAAAGAGCACCCCAAACCATTACACTGCTTCCACCAAAATTACGACTAACTCGTGGTGAGTCCGTCGCTCTTATGTTAAATCATGCCAATAATAACTCAATCCATCTGGTCCGTCCAAGTTAAATTTTTTTTCGTCTGAAAAAAATCACATTTTTCCATTGGGAAGTCCAGCTCATGTGCTCTTGTGCAAATTCGAGTCGAGCGTCCTTATAAGCCTGGGTTAGGAGAGGTGCTTTCATCGGTTTCCTATAAACCAGGTTCGGTGAAGCTGCCAAAATGTCTTGAACACGTCGTTTTCCTATAGGCAATTTAAGGTTATCGACAATTTTAGCAGGACTCAACTTTTGCTTTTGTAGCCAATGAGGGAATTTGGTTAACCTGTCGCTTTGAAATTTTCGTTCGACCTTTCGTTGGCGGTTTCTTACCGTAATTATCCATATTCAAAAAAGTTTCGGACGACTTTTTCAGAACGGTTAATTTTCCGACCAATTTGAGTATTATTTAGACCATTTTCCTTATAAGCTGTAATGGCAGCCTTTTCCACTTCACTCAAATACTTTTCTTTCGGCATGGCTAAAAAAATATTTCTTTTTGCCCAAAAACCCAAAAATACTTCACTTTATAAACAATATGCTTTACTTACCGATGTAGAAGTGTTAAAATTTTGTATTTTCGAATTTATTATCAATTCGTCTAAACGAAGTGCGCACTAAATTCATACAAATGACAACGCTCGCGCAAACGAACTGATTTTGTAAATAGGCAATGCACAGCTTCCAACTGATCGTACGCAGTGCTAATTGTGCATGTTTGAACTTGCATAAATACGAAAACATGCAATGTCAATATTAAACGGTTCATGAGATAAACACAAATAAAAAAGTATGTGCTAAGTTCGGCTAAACGAAATGCGCTCACTGTAAGTTACGAGAAGAAGTTTACTCGTTTGTTATTGCTTGCTGAACATCGAGTTCATTGAAATTATTTTGCCACCAACTCGGAAATCTATCCAAATCTTTTTCGCTTGGAAAACAGTCATAGAAGGATGAGATATGCCTCTTCAGCTACCTTCGACAACAAAATCTGTCGTGGTGTATAGTTTAGTTTTCAACAAACCTTTGAGTGCTCTGTTATTTGTTTTCCATTAGTTTTTCTTATTGGCAGAAATATTTAATTTTTGCACTATGAAACAGCATCGACGAGCTGATGCCGTGCACCGACAAGTGCACTACAGCTGCTAGGGAATAAAACATTCTTCAGATTCCCAATAACTTATGAAATATTATTACAAAAAATTTTGCGTAAAAAGATATGTATGAACTTTTAATGATAATGTACAATAAACATTGATTGGTAGAATAAATAATAAGTCACCGAGATGGCTACCTTGTGGTACTCCAGCCATAGCCGTAATGCGCTTCGAAACCGTGCGCCTGTCGTGATATTGGTCTTCTAAATGGTATTTAATACACATTATGAAGCCTGCTTTTATCACGTAAAATTTTAGACGCATTAGGTTAACTTTGGAGTTGTAGACCTACCTATAAAAAATCCCTGTTGGATTTGCTTATATGAAAAAATTACCATTTTTATGAAGGGGGATTACCTAGTCCTGCCATAAGTTCTGTTACCAATATAAAACGCTATAAAAGGAAAACCAGTAAACATATTGGCGCAAAATTATAGTCACCGTGCATTAGGTAGGTTCAGTACGCACTAACTAACATCACGTTAACTTTAAAACTAGCTCCTAACTTTGTATTTAATTATAAACACTTTTCAACCAACCTACAACTAGTATTAATTTTAGAACGTACCCGCGATCAGTTTTAGTCAAACAAACCTGAAAATTTACAGTTTGGGATATCAAACGCAGTTTAAGGGGTACACTTTTACAAAATTGAAATGAATTTGACAGAAATGTCAAAGGAAATAGAAAACAAGTTTTTCAAATTTTAAATTTTAAATTTGAATTTGGATAGCTCTCAATAATGGAAGCAGAAAAGGTGTTTAATTAAAAAAAAAGTGAATTTTCTTTTGTGACAATATTTGTTTTTTCTTTAGACTTCGAAATATCGAAATCTGCAAACAAATTTTCTTAAGACATTTCACTGAAATGACATTTCAAAGTCCATACTAAAAGATAAAATGGACTTTATGTGCTATTAAGTTTAGCGCGAGGTTATAACGTTCATCGTTTTTATCTCGACTATAATTATCAAAACACTAGCACTGACTTTGTTACGTACTAAAATGACTTTAAAGTGGACTTTATCTGACCATAATTTTGCGCCATTGTATTCAAGATTGTTTCATGTATTAGACCACAATATTGATTATTAAAAAAAAAATGGATTCACTCGAAATGACTGCGCCTTTTGCTTTAGCACAAGCTTCTAAATGGTATCGCCATTAGACTATAGCTGCACGTACAGTTTCCATGGAGATCGCGGACGCTACTCTGGTTAATGCTGTTTTAAGGCCTTCCAAATTTCTGTGGGGAGTCTTGCAGGTCATGTTCTCCAATTTTGACGACAAACCATAAGCCAGTGGATTCAGATCTGGATTCCCCGACGGCCAATCTTCTGCTGCGATAAAGCCAGGAATATTGACTCTGAGCCACTCCTGCGTGGTTTTGGCTTTGTGCGCTGAAGCAGAGTCCTGTTGGAAGATCCATCTGTATCCATTGAAATGTGTATTGGTCAAACCCTTCACAAAACGCTCTAACACCTTTTCTTGGTAAGCCTTTGCACCAGTTTTTACGCCTTTTTCACAAAAATGAATAACTTTTTTCGCTTCCTTAGATGAAGTGGCATACATTTTGTCATTTTGTTTGTTGGAAACTTCTTCTACGATAAAAATTTTCTCATCCGTAAGCAGAATGTTTTCACGGCCATTATCCGCGTGCCACTGCAAAAGTCGCTTGCATCTTTCCAGCTTAATTTTTTTTTGGTTGAGAAGTTAGAAGATGACTCGTTGACCGACGATAGGCTTTCATATGCAGATCATCCCGAATCATGATCTTCTGCTTCCTAAGGGGATTTCACCGAATTCGTTCACGTACTGCCTTTACTACCGCATTCGTACGCCGACGACGCGCGGGCGACCACTTCTTGGCTTGTCCTCTACTCCAGACAATTCGCCGAAGCGAGCAATAGTCTGACCAACGAATATTCTCGATATTCCGAGTGGTTTTAGGCCAGCAATCTTTCCGCAGTTATGCAACGTTGTTACCGCGACTCGATTCTCTTTAACGCCCCACTCCATGTTAATAGTTTGCAAACTGAAGCCAAACTGACTAGTATTCTTCACTGATCAGTGCATGAGTTCTGAAAAAAAAGTTAACGATTCTATTCCCGCAGGAAGATTTGAACGATAAGCGCTGGAAATTGTGTAACAGAAATTATGTCAGGACTAGGTATAAAAGTATAATTGCATGCTATCATGAAGGTCTCCTTTAAGACCATATAGGGTTTCGGCATGCCCATTCTAGTCAACTTATAGACAAGCTTTTCTAACCATACGGCATCGAAAGCCTTCTCGAAGTCAACCAGGCAGGCAGGCACTCGTAGACTGTTTCTAGCATCTGTTGCATTGTATGTTGGAGATTAGCTTCGACGCGGCAAGAATAGTGTCATCTCTCGCCCTAAAACCAATATGATTGTCCAAGATTATATTATTGTCCTCCACCCACTTCTACAGAGCGAAGATTTGCATGGTTAGCCCTAACTTCATCCCTCTTCGGGCCATGGTGTACCACTGCTATTTGCCAATGCGCTGGATAGTACGCGTTATTCTATGATCGCTAAATTTGAGGTTGATTGCGCGGATAGATGTGGTTCACATGGGCTCTATACTTAATGTTGTGGTTACGCTGAACTGGATCGTTTACCGTGTGCGGGTTTGGCTTAATTCGCGTACCTTTGCTCCATTTTATTGGCTTCAAGTTTGCATTTAGCTGATCATACCTTGCCTGCAACTTGAGCATATATTGGTTTTTAGACTTGATTTTTAAATGCCCTTCCTTTGGTGGATAACGGCCTAGTCGGTGTGTTTACATTATTCGCACTTCGGCACGATGACTCCTTCTAGATAAATTTCAGAAGTTAAGTTTACGTTTTCGGAAAAACGACGGACTTAGTACGATTGATTCGTCTAATTGGCTTTGAATGAAGAGACACTAGAAAATCTTGATCTACATTAAAAAGCAACGGTCCGTGTACACAGCCTGGGTGAACTGCAACTTTAATTTCGAATTCTCCAGTTGTTCCCTTTGCGTGTTTGCCTTTCGTTTTGATGTCATCGTACATATCGCTGTTAATTCTTATATACCATCTTGATCAACAATGGCGCTCCCATTGTTCCGATTTGAGTTCTATTTTTTTTGTTAAGTTGGTAAATCTGTTGTTGACATTCGATCTAAATCTTAGCGTCATAGCTTGACATTTGCAAAAGTTACGTAGCCAAGAGTACGTCTATCTCTGTGTGTGTTGGCGATGTTTTATAATTTTAGAAATGGATTTCAATTTGCAACAACGAACTTGTGCGAGTATTAAATTTTGCGTAAAAGACGGATTTAATATTGCGCGAACGTTGGAAATGTTGGAAAAGTGTTTCGGCAACAATTCTCTAAAGAAAATTGTCGTTTACCAGTCACGAGCGGTTCGAAAGTGGTCGTGAGTCAATCGGAGATAGCGGAGGACTTGAACATTGCCTATGGATCCGTCCAAGACCTTTTGGTTTCTGTCGTGTAGCAGCAAAGTTGGTGCCAAAAGACCTCAATTAATTGCATGCAAAAAAGAGATCGTGTTGACGTCGCGAAAGAGATGATTTGCGAGGCTGAATCCGATCCCACATTCATCAAAAGGATCATTACTGGAAACGAGACGTGGGTTTATGAGTACGACACGCAATCCAGACATCATGCAAGTGAATGGCGTTCACCAAATAGGCCGAGACTAAAAAAACCACGTCGTTTTAAGTCAAAAAAGAAGGCAATGCTCACGGTTTTCATGGATTACAACGGTGTAGTGCGTCATGAATTGGGCGTTATGAGACGTTTGCATGAAGCAATTCGCCGAAAGAGACGAAATTGTGGGTAGAAAACTCGTGGATTTTGAACCATGATAACGCACCGTCGCACAGTGCCATCATTATTCGTAATTTTTTGATAAAAAATGCAACAAATACCATCCAACAGCCACCGAGTTCACCTGATTTGGCTCCCTGTGACTTCTTTCTGTTCAATCGAGTTAAAAAACCACTACAGGGAACGCGTTTCAGCAGCCGAGAGGAAGTAATGGAAAAATCGCAGGAAGCACTGATGGACATACCGAAAAGGATCGAGGATTGGATCAAGCGCTGGCATAAGTGTGTTGCAGTCGAAGGGGATTACTTTGAAGGGGACAATATGGACTTAGATGAATAAACTTGTATTTCCAATTTCCTGAATACATTCCGGGAACTTTTTGGTACTCGCACATTTTAGGTACATTTTGAGTACATTTCGAATGCTTTTCCCAAATCGATGAAGACGATATGCAGATCTTCCGAATTCTTTTCGTGACTGCCTTGGGAAATACTCGTAATAGTATGCGTTATCTGCTTCACCGGTTATGCTGTAGAAAAAGCAAACTCCTATAAAATTCTGAGTCATATAAGTGGAGTATTTCCTATTGTCGCCAATGCTCTGGATGGTCCAACGCTTTTCCTATTTTTGCATTAACGAGTTTAATGGTAATGCATACTTAGATCCTTGGTCGTATGTTTTGTCGAAGAACCTCTACCATTATCTTGTTTTCTCTGTGGACATAAGCGCAGTCGGCGGACGAATTTAAGTCATGTTAGTCTCTCACCAACAACAACCTCGACTATTGCTGGAAATAAAGTATCATTGGTCCTTCGCTGAGGTTCTGACATTATCATGGTGTTGCTATGTTGTTCTTTCTCGTATGTATTGGGTCTATAAGTAAGTTTCCAGCGTTTTTTTTTCCAAAATTTGAAGTTTTATTATGAAAACATAGTTACAATGCTTTATTCAAAGTATCGTCCATCGGAAGCTACAACATTCCCCCATCTTTCTGGCAATTTATGAATTCCGGACCAAAAAAATTTCTCGTCTTTCGAGCCCAAGAACGTATCGAGCCAATTTTTGATTTCCTCTACTGAGCTGAAGCGTATTCCCGTAAGAGCGTTCTGCATCGAACGAAACAAGTGGTAGTCAGATGGTGCCAAGTCTGGACTGTAAGGCGGGTGAGGCAGAATTTCCCATCCACTATTTTTCAAATAGTTTTTCACCGAAACCGCAACATGTGGCCGAGCGTTGTCGTGATGAAAAATGACGGACTCATGCCTGGTCTCATATTCTGGCCGTTTTTCTTTTAATGCCCGTCTCTTGGCTTCAATTCGTACGGCACCCAGTTTCCAACCTTTTGAATGAATCCCAGTGTTTTTAGGCGCAGGGAAACGGCTTGTTGCGTGACGCCCAATGATGCAGCAAGTTCTTCTTGAATCTGACACGGATCCTCATCCAGTAAAACGTACAATTCCTCGTCTTCAAAACTTTTTGGCTTTCCGGGGCGATCTTTGTCTTCAACTTTTGAATCGTTTGCACCACTCGCGGCACGTCGATTCACCAATACATTCCGCCCCATAAGCTTCCGAAAGCAAACGATAGGCCTCAGCCGCACTTTTCTTCATATTGAAGAATAAAAGCAGCGCTTCCCGCAAATGACGTTTATTTGGCTGGAAACTTGCCATGATTTTGCTCGATAAAATGTACGACACCGATAGAACTACTCAAATATAACGCTGCAAAGTTGTTGACAGATACAAAACCTACAAATAAAACAACTGGATCCACTGGTGGCGCCATCTCTGACAAACGCTGGAAACTTACTTGTAGACCCAATATAAGTTTAACGAGTCAAGACAGGTTGGACGAGAGGAAAAGTTAAAGAAGTTCTAGGTATCGCCAGGTTTATGCTAGTCAGTGACTTTCTTAATCCTACCCAATCACCTAATCTGAAATATCGTTTGGTTTGTTCTGAAGCAGGGACTACTGAACTCCGGCTGTAGTGCCGCAAAGATGGCAACAAGTATGCATTATGGTTTGCATCTGCTGCTTTTTTGCTTACGAAATCATCATTGTAATCAGCACTGCTGTACAGCTCTTATATAATCTTTCCGACGAGATAGCGTAATCCCTTTACGCGTCCCAAATCGTTTTTCGCAAGATTAGGTAATATGCCATTCAGAAGGCGATAATTTTTTGTGTCGTGTTAACATGATCTGGCAGACGAGTATTGAGGTCAATAAATTTAGGTGTCCGGCTTTGGGATTGCGAAAATTCAAATGACTTTTGGCGAGTTCAGCATCTGTGAAATCGTATTGAGAAATGTTACCTAGGTCGCGATCTTCTTGTTTTCGGCATAGTGTCTTCTTCAGAAGTCCATGCGTATAAATTTTATTTCAGCGAGGACGGGTCAGTCAAATATTTTCAAGAAATGAATCATTTTCTTTATCTTTTTTGTTGTAGCTACGTTGTGTGTCATTGTGTGATTCATATTGACACCACCCAATTCATGCTGCTGAGAAATTGCAAAAGATATTTGAGAAATAAGCACCAGGTAAACATTGCCAAGGGGCCAGATCACTGGCTACAAATTAGTGCTTAAATATTAAGCGCAGCGAAGATGAATATCGGAGAGAAATAAAAGAAATTAACTTGGAGGATAGGAATATTTTTGTCACGGTCCAGAGTTTCTTAAAACACGAGCATATTAAGTGATCCTGTTCAACATTTCGTTCTCATCGAAGCTTCATATATTCGTGTGCCATAGATTACGAAACTTTGGGAAACGATAGAAATATATTTGAAGTTCCCTCGAGGTCACATCAATTAATTTAGCCTTCCACATAATTAGAGACTGCTGGATGGGACTGTGCAAAATAAATATTGAATAAAATTACTGGCAATAAGATTTATTGATGAAACAGCCGCTAATCATCATGGATGTTGCCATTATAGTTGGTATTTCGCAAAAGTGCCATACGTAACCCAATCCATTCAAATATCTGAGAGATGAACAGCACAAGTTCAACGTCATATTGAGGGTTATCAAAATTATGTAACCCACGGATGGTCAGCATATCAGAACGTGATGAAAGTAAGATCATGACCTGTGTGCGGCTGAAGTGAGTGTATAAAATTGCTGATTAAGGCTTACACACATACTCGTAGTTATAGTTATGATTAAAAAGAAAACACAGAAGCATTCAAGGTGCTTTCTTCCATTTAAGACCTTTGTCCGTAGACACTTGAAATTTTTCTGACCACTTTTGACATGTTAGTTAGGAAATGCATTGGTTAATTATTATTATAAAATGATTTGCGCTTGCATTGCACTTAAAGCGTTTACTTAGCTGTTGATGTTGGTATTTGTTAAGCACCGCTGTACCGCTTTCATATTTTAACCGGGCGAGTAAGTATGATCACTGTCTCTTATATCGATTGAGGTGAATGCCATAAGTTCTCTTACAAATATAACATAAAACGCTATAAAAAAAAAAACCAGTAAACATATTGTATTCAATTCATTTATTAGACCACATTATTGATTATGACTGCCTTTTGCTTTCACTCAAGCTTCCAAACGGTGTGGCCATTGGGCTATAGCGGCACGTACGGTTTCCATGGCGATCGTGGACGCTGCTCTGGTTAATGCTGTTTTAAGGCCTTAGAAATTTCTGTGGGGAGTCTTGCAGGCCATGTTCCCAAATTTTGACCACAAACCATAATCCAGTGGATTCAGATCTGGATTCCCCGACGGCCAATCTTCTGCTGCGATAAAGCCAGGAATATTGACTCTGAGCCACTCCTGTGTGGTTTTGGCTTTGTGCGCTGAAGCAGAATCCTGTTGGAAGATCCATCTGTATCCATTGAAAAGGGTATTAATCAAACCCTTCACAATACCCTCTAACACATCTTTTGGTAAACCTTTGCACCAGTTTTTACGCCTTTTTCACAAAAATGGAGAGATGTGACACCATGGTGGGAGACCCCCCACGAAACCATTGCAGAAGCGGGATGATGTCCACGATGAACCTTTGAATAACTTTTTTCGCTTCCTTAGATGAAGTGGCATAAATTTTGTCATTTTGTTTGTTGGAAACTTCTGCCACGGTAAAAACTTTCTCATCCGTAAACAGAATGTTTGAATTTCTGACCTCTTTACTGAAACGGCAACACTGCTCCTGTCAACAGGCATCTGTCAGTTGACTCCTGTCAAAATTTAAACTTGCTGCGTCAGTTAGTTTGTGTTTGACAGCTATTTTTATCAGACTACTCACTAATTTGAGGAGAAAATGGAAAAAAGTGAATTTCGTGTGCTTATTACCGAGACCAAGGCTAAGCTTGATAGATACTATGGGGACTCTGCACCATCGATTTCAATGGTAAAAAAGTGGTTTACTGAATTTCGTTGTGGCCGTACAAGCACTGAAGATGCCGAACGTCCTGGACGCCCAGTTGAGGTCTCTACACCCGAAACAATCGAAAAAATTCACGATATGGTGTTGGCCGACCAAAGATTGAAAGTGCGAGAGATTGTGGAAGCCGTAGGGATCTCGCATGGCTCAGTGGTTTCAATTTTGAATGATCACTTGGGCATGAGAAAGCTTTCCGCAAGATGGGTGCCGCGTTTGCTCACAGTCGACCACAAACGCAATCGTGTAACAACTTCACAGGAAGGTTTGGCGTTGTTTAATCGCAATATGGAGGAGTTTTTGCGCCGTTTTGTAACCGTGGACGAAACATGGATCCATCACAACACACCAGAGAACAAACAACAGTCAAAACAGTGGGTTTCTAAGGGTGAATCGGCGCCAAAGAAGGCCAAGGTGGGTTTGTCAGCCAATAAAGTTATAGCGACTGTTTTTTGGGATGCACGCGGGATAATCCACATTGACTACCTTCAAAAGGGAAGAACAATCAATGGGGAATATTATGCCAACTTATTGGACCGATTCAATGACGATTTGAAAAAAAAAACGACCTCATTTGGCCAAGAAAAAAGTTCTTTTCCACCAAGACAATGCAAGGGTGCACACATGTGCAGTTGCCATGGCAAAAATCCATGAATTGGGCTATGAATTGCTCCCTCATCCACCCTATTCTCCAGATTTGGCTCCGAGCGACTACTTCTTGTTCCCAAACCTGAAGAAATGGCTTGGTGGAAAAAGATTTGACTCCAATGATGAAGTCATCTCGCAAACAAAGGCCTATTTTGAGGACCTCGACAAATCATTTTTTTTGGAAGGGATAAAAAAATTGGAGAAGCGTTGGACAAAGTGTATAGAGCTCAAGGGAGAGACTAGGTTGAAAAATAAAATTATTTTTTTATCAAAAAATCTGTGTTTTAATCCCGGACTTATTGACCCGCCCTCGTATGTTGAAATGGGCCTCGTCGGTCATTAAAATTTGTTTCCAAAAATCAGGTTTAATGTCAACCATTCGAGCGACTGTTTGGCTGTATTCCAAGCGACGTGGACGGTCTGTCGGCAATATTCTTTGAGTCAATTGCATTTTATACACAAACAAATGCAAACCATCCTTCACTGATGCCAGCGGCAATACTCGTACTCTGTCTTATCGCTTCAACCAGTTTATTGGAACGTCTTGGGAGTTGATGAACGCCATGGCGACGACCTGCCACTGTCCCGTGCTCAACAAAATTCGATACTAAACCACGAATACTGTTGGCAGACGGCGAACGACTATTTTCAATGTACAGCGTCACTACTCGTAGTTTCGGTGTGAAGCGACTCATGGTTAAAATTGTAATGGATTGACGTTTCGAAAACATGTCTACTTAAGTCAATCGGTTGATAGATGTCAAAGTTGTTCAATGTTTACATAGATGGCGCACCCTATAAATGCAGAGGTACGTCGGAACATACACTAGAAAGATCGTTAATGTACAAACAGAATAAAAGAGGACCTAGTATTGAACCTTAAGGGACGCCACACACTAGTTTTTCAGATTTCGATAGCCATAGACCAAAACTTACTCTTTGATTTCGATTATAGAGATAGTCTTTTATAAGCCGATCTGCTCTTGAACTGAACCCAAAGTAGGACATTACTTTCTCACATAAAATTGCGTGGTTGACACGGTCAAATGGCCTTTGCAAAATCAAGCAAGCACAGTATTGTGACGTTTATTCAAATCGATTTCTGTTATGTTATATCATCAAGAACGCTTTGAGCAGGAGCCATCAAACTATATTGGTCTATGTGACAGGCAATTTGTTTTGCAAGAACCTTTTCAAATACGATTGACAGACACGGTAAAACGCTTGTCGGTCGAAAGCCTGAAATCGACGAGGGTTGTCATTTTTTTGGTGTGGGAATAATCTTTGCTAGTTTCCAACCACCAGGAAAAGATGACGGTGCAATATAAAAATGAATAACGTGCGTAAGAGGTCCTCAGAAGTGTGGTAAAACAAATCGAACATATACTCCATCCAAGCGTATAGAGCATTTAATTTTAATGAAACAATATTTTCAATAATTTCAGGCTCTGCTACAACTTCAAAACCAAAAGTATTTAAGGGTTTGTAAAGAAGTACGAGTATTAGTTACAATTGACGTATCTACAAAGCTGAAGACAAAGAAATTCCCTTTTACCCATTCTAAAGTCGCGCAAATTACTCTAAGGCTTCTTCAGGTCTTGGTGTATACTAAGCTTGGACAGACAGAAAGTATCTTTTTTCTTGGCATGGCGCGTGAGAAAACGGAATAACTCCCAATTACAGTCAGTGGGATTTCGTTTCCATTTTGTATATAACTTACGGCGAAATCGAATTGTATACCTCAGCTGTAAGCCATGGACATTTCAATTTCAATTTATTTACATATAATGAATGGATTGTACATTAAGATTAAATCTTAATACTACAACGCTTAAACTTAACACAAAAATAGTTACTTATATACGAGTATAATAGATAATAGGAGTGGGAATAGGGAAGGGAATAGATGGGAGACGAAAGAAATGTATTGTAGATACAGATACAAAGTAATAAAGTAATTTTAGATTAAGAGAAAGTAAGACATTATTGCTTTTTGGAATTGGTTTTGGTTGGCAACAGCTTTAATGTGAGATGGTAACGAATTCCAAAGTTGAATCGAGTAGACAAAGAACCGACGGGATGAGTTTAGATAATGAAAGTGAGGTGTAATAATGTTTAGTGTTCTGCTAGAACGAGCGAGAGTTCCAGTTTTCAATACAAACAAGATGGCGTTTTGTTGATAATTAAGTTGTGTAAGAACATGCAGGTACAGTAAAAGCTCTTTATTCGCGCTTCCTTCATTCGCGGATTTAAAAAATGTGCTCCAATTCCTATATTAGCGGCTAAAGATTCCTTTATTCGCGGATCTAATCGGTACATCGGTACATGCACATTAATAAAAAGGATTCAAATGGACTAATAAAAAAGTAAAATAGACCTTATTACAATTATACCCAAAGTATGTTGCTAAATGATATCGCCGCTGTATTTGTTCGGCCTTTGACACAAGCCGCTTCGCCGCCGCGGTCGACTAATGTCGACTAAAAAACATTGAAAAACGAGTTTCGACGCAAAAAAAATCTGTGATACCGCTTAAAGTGCAAATAGAAATGCTTGATCGTCTTGGAGAGTCATTTGCATCCGTATCACGCTCATTCAATGTCATCGAATCACGATCGATAAAAAAAATCCGAACATAAAATAAGGTCGTCTGTAGCTACAACTTCACTGTCAGTGAAAATTGTTCGCGATCCAGAAAAAGAAAAAAATAGAAGTGGCGTTCGTTATCATTATGGATGGAAGACCGCAACCAAAAAAGGATGTCCCTGAGTGGTCCAATGGTGCGGTAGAAGGCAAAGCGTCTTTACGCACATTTTAAAGAACCTGATGATAGTTGTGGTGATGAATGTACTCGTATAGATGGAGGATTTCAAGCATCGGAAGGTTGATTCAATCATTGCATAGCATTAAAATCGTTGGAGAAGCTGCATCTGCAGACATTGCTGCAGCAGAAAGATATCCAGAAGAATTTGCAAACCTAGTAGCTGATGGAGGTTACAAACCTGAGCAAATACAAATTTAAAGCAGACGAAACTGCACTGTTTTGGAAGAGAATGCCAAATAAAACATTCATTTCTAAAAGCGAAAAGTCTGCCTCTGGATTTAAGGCAGCAAAGGATAGGATTACACTGTTGCTATGTTCCAATGCATCTGGAGATTGTGTCATTAAACCACTGATTCTTTACAGATCGTTAAATCCTCGTGATTTAAAAAATCAAAACAAGAACGACCTGCCAGTGTTTTGGCGTGCTAATAAGAAAGCGTGGGTTACAAGCGCTATTTTTTGTGACTGCTTCCGGAATTGTTTTGTTTCTGAAGTTGAAACTTATTTAAAAAAAAAAAGAATTTAGACTTTAAAGCAGTTCTAGTTTTGGACCAGGATGACCTGGTTCCTCGCGAACTTGAAATTATGCATCCAAATATAAAAGTGACATTTTTACCTCCCAACACGACTATTACATTAGACGAACCGCATGCAATAAGATAGGCGACAGTAAAGCGCCCGGACCTGATGGCATACCAAATAAAGCACTAAAAGCAGCTATTCATAAGCGGCCAGACATGTTTATGGAAACAATTCAAAAATGTCTTGGAAAAGGAGTTTTCCCGGATGCTTGGAAACTACAACACCTAGTCCTGCTTCCAAAGGGAAACAAGCCACCTGGGGAACCGACCTCGTATCGTCCAATATGCCTTCTAGACACAATGGGAAAGATACTGGAACGGATAATATATGCTAGACTGCTCGCGGTAGCAGAAGAGAGAGGAGCACTATCAGATTTTCAGTTTGGGTTCAGAAAATCGCGGTCTACTGTTCAAGTCGTAAAAACTGTGGTCGACATTGCGGCCGAAGCGATACAAGAAATGCCTTTAACTCCGCAAACTGAGCGTTCATCAGAAAATCACTAGCCAGTGTGAATACGCCATATTACTTGCTGAGGATAGTAGAAAACTACTTTACCATCAGAAAATTGAGGTATGAAACTGATGAGGGGTTGAAATACTACAGCGTTTCAGCTGGGGTTCCACAAGGGTCAGTACTCGGTCCACTCCTATGGAACATTATGTATGACGGAGTGCTAAGGCTTATGTTACCGAGAGGAGTTCAAGTAATCGGATTTGCAGACGACATTGCCGTCGTTACGGTGGCAAAAGAAATAAACGAGATAGAGTCTGCCACAAATGTAGCGATTATTCGCATCAAAGACTGGCTAGTATCTGCCGGTCTGGAATTAGCGGACCATAAAACGGAAGCCGTCTTCATTACCAGTAGAAGAATTGTGGAATACGCCAATATACGGGGGGGACATCAAATAATCCGATCGAAAGAATCAATCAAATACTTACCTGGGAGTAATACTTGATAACAGATTACAGTTCAAAGCACATGTAGTGTACTCCAGTAACAAGGCTTCACTGCTGCAAGGAGCACTTTATAGAATACTACCACACATTGGTGGACCTGGATATGCTAGGAGGATTCTCCTATTTAGAGTAGTCAGCTCAGTCCTCTTATACGCTGCTCCGGTCTGGGCGGGGGCACTCGCCATAAAAGCAAACGAGAGAAGTCTGTTGTCCACAAAGAGGCTCAGTGCATTAAGAGCGATCTGTGGATTTCGAACAATCTCAAATGAAGCAGCCTTCGTGATAGCAGGAATGGTTCCGATCGACATTCTCGCGGACGAGATGTTGAGAATTTATAATAGAAGAACCCCAGGGCGACAAGATGCAGGTGAAATTGCAAGAATAAAAGGAGAAGAGCGAGCGGCTTCAGCAGCCCTCTGGAAAGGCTGGTGGGATAATAGTACAAAAGGCAGATGGACCTATAAGTTGATCCCGAACATCGAGACCTGGACAAAACGAGCACATAGGGATAACAACTACCACCTTACGCAGTTCCTATCTGGTCACGGCACTTGCACCGATTCGGACACGATAGCTGCCCTTTGTGCCCAGAATGCTCAAACGAGGAGGAAGATACGGAGCACGCCATATTTCATTGCCGGCGTTTTTCGCAGTGGAGAATTAATCTGCCCAGTCCAATACAATTCATAGACCAAATGTTGCAGTCGGAGGAAAATTGGATGGAAATCGGCACATTTGTGATAATTGTGCAAAACGAGCTAAAAAGAATAGAAAAAATTAGAAGAGCTGAAGAAGCAAATACAAGAAGAATAGCATGATCTGCTAACCAGCCCCGCGAAGTAATACCTAACGGCAGTCCCGCGGGGAGAGTGGTTGAAGGAGGTAGTGGTGTGGATTAGTACGTAGGCGCACTCCTGGAATCGTGCATGTTGGTGGCACAGGCTACCGCATCTTTAGAAGATTACCACATCCATTGGCGCAACCAAAAAAAAAAAAAAAAACACATGACGAACCTACAAAATCATATTGGATAATATGGAATGTGATCCTGATATGAATGTTATGGAATGCTGCAAGAAATTAGAGAGAAAAATGCATCGTAAACATAAAAGAATCATTGGAAGAACAGACGCCATCCACATTGAAATCATGTTGGAAAAAACTGTGGCCTGCTCTGACTGCGGAAAATGACGAAGAGTCCGTGCAAATTCAAACTTTGACTGCAAACATAGCCGGAATAGTAAATGGAATAGGACGAGATGGGTTCGAACAGATGGAATCAATTGACTTTCAGGAGTTGCTTAAATCGCAAGATGAAGATTTGACTGAAACCGACTTGGAGGAAATGTTAAATTCACAGCCCATTGGAGAAGAGGCTTCAACAAGCACTGGAAACGTGACATTTAATTTGAAAAATCTTAATGAAGGTTTAAGTATGGCAAATGAGCTTTGTGATTTCTTTATGCAAATTGATCCGTCTATGGAACGAAGTCTTATTTTTAAGAGGCAAATTGCTAATGCCTCGGTCTGAATAAAGAGCTTTTACTGTACTGGCATTGAGGTACTGCTGAAGAGAACAACCAACTCAACTCCTGAAGAATGTCGAAATATGATCGAAGCTACGTAGGCCATGGATGTAACGCACCGCATCATTGCAGGCCACCAGCAACTTACATTGGAACTATGAGTCTAGGCTGCAGTAGGCATTTTCAGCTTAGGTAATAAGCGGTAAAACAAGCGCTTCGACGAGCTTCTGTCTTGTGATGGCAGGGGTGAAGGCCGCGGTTAACCACAGTTTGCGAAGACTTCCATAGCCACGACGAATAACAGAATTAGTATGAGAATACCCAGACAGCTTGTGGTCAATTACGAATCCTGAACTGGTAACCGATTTGACAGCGTTTAAATTCGTGTCGGATAGCCAAATGTCAGGTAAAGACTGTGAATCAAGTTTTTTTTTTGTAACATATGGGAAGTACGAGGGTAGACCCAGAAGTACCCGACCTGACGTGTAGATATCGGTTGATGCTTAAAAAGAATGACAATTGTAGAAATTACCAACCTTATAAAGCGTAAATTTGAAGTTTGACGACGCTACGATGTTTAGTATTTGTTCGGCAACCATCAATAGAGAAGGCTCTCAATGAATTTTTAAATATGGAAAAAAAAGCTCAATGTTATATGATACAATACTTTCATTTGAAAGGCCTCAATCCAATCCAACTAACATCAAAACGGAACTCTGGGCGAGTCTGCTCCTTCGAGTTTAGGCGAGGCCGTACGAGTTGCCAAGACGAACATCGCAGTGGTCGGCCAAATGAGTTTATTTCAACATAAATATTGAAAAAAAATCCACAAGTGGTATTGGGTGACCGTCGATTGAAAGTGCAGATATGGTAGGCGTTTCAAAAAGCGCTGTGCATCGCATGTTGACTGAAAAATTGGAAATGAGAAAGCTGTGCGCAAGATAGGCGCCGCCATCACCGTCGTGAGGATGTTTCAATCGAGTGTTTGGCAAAGTTTCACAGCAATAAAGCCGATTTTTTGCGTCGATTCATAACCACGGATGAAACATGGATCCATCACTTCACACCCGAGGCAAAGGAACAGTCAAAACAATGGACTCCAAGGCGAGAATCGGCTCCAAAGAAGGAGAAGACAGTTTCATCTTCAGGCAAGGTCATGGCGTCAGTTTTTTGGGATGCGCGTGTTAGATTATCTTCAGAAAGGAAAAATGATCAACGGCGTGTATTCTGCGAACTTATTGCAGCGTTTGAAAGATGAAATCAAGAAAAAACGGCCGCATTTGGAGAAGAAAAAAGTTTTCATCAAGGCAATGCACCAGTTCACTCATCCGTTATCACGATGGAAAAAATCAATGAGCTAAAGTTCGAATTGCTTCCTCATGCACCCTATTCGCCTGATTTAGCTCCCTCGGATTATTTTCTATTTCCGAATTTGAAAAAATGGCTCGGTGCTAAAAGATTCGCCAACAGTAAAGAGTTGGAGTCTGCGGTTTATGGCTATTTTAAGTATCTGAGACTTTCTTGGATTCCACACTTTGCGGCCAGCTCAACACTCTCAGATTGTGCTTTGTCTCCGCCTACATTTGAGTGCGTCGAATCTTCAGTGGGACAAATCCACTTTCGCACTCGTGTAGTAGCAAGAGTTCTTGAAGATCTTAACGTTCACAAATCCGCTGGTCCAGATGGTATATCTCCCCTCCTTCTGAAGAGGTGTGCTTCCCCGCTGGCAAAACCACTTCGTAAGCTTTTGGTGATCCTACTCCTTAGGATCTTTCCGAGCAGATGGAAAACAGCATTTGTCCAGCCCGTCCCTAAAAAATGCGAATCTTCCTCTCTCTTCTCCTACAGACCCACTGCACTTACGTCCCTTCTTTCCAAGGTCATGGAAACGCTGATAAACCGTCAGCTCATGAAATATCTCGAAGCACGAAAACTTCTTAATGACCGGCAATATGGCTTTCGTAGCAACAGGTCCACTGGTGATCTGATGGCATGTCTCACCGAAAAGTGGAACCAAAGCGCACATCAATCTGGCGAAAGCAAGATAGTTGCACTTGATATTTCTAAGGCATTTGACAGAGTTTGGCATCAGGCTCTTTTGTCGAAAATGCGTGCTTTTGAGATCGACGACTCTTTTCTTCAATGGATTAGAAATTACCTTTCGGAACGTTCAATTCAAGTTGTCTTGGACGGTTTCAAGTCTGATATTCACAAAATAAATGCTGGTGTGCCCCAGGGCTTCGTTCTGTCTTCGACACTCTTTTTAATTTTCATCAACGATCTCTTGTCTGCTACCTCTAATCCAATATACTCCTTTGCTGACGACAGTACTATCTGCTTTTCATACTCGTTCCTGGACTCACGTCCTTGCTCTTTGGCTGTACAACGGGAACGGCAGCGTATATTAAGCTCATTAAATTCCGATATTAACAGCATAACCAATTGGGGAACTATCGACATAGTGAAATTTAACGCTTCCAAAACACAATGCTATCTGCTGTTGTTAAAGCAAAATTTAAACACCCAACCGTTATCCATGAATGGCACTTGCATCGTCGAAACCAATAAATTTTTCATTCTCGGTATGGGTGTCAGTGACAACTTACGTTGGAATGACCACATATTCGGTGTCGTCAAAAATGCTGTGAGATGTCTAGGTTTCCTGAAGCGATGTAAGAAATACTTTACCCCCTCTGATCTGGCCTCAATATGTAAGACATTTATAGGTCCGAAATTGGAGTACAATGCCCACATCTGGTCGGATGCGCCTAAAACCTCTCTGCATCTGCTAGACCGGATTCAAAACCGTGCGATAAAACTCATAGGTGACGCCAATATCACTTAGTCAATTGGAACCCTCGAACACCGTTGTAATGTCTACTATCTCACCTTGTTGTATCGCTATCTTCACCACCAGTGCTCCATCCACAAACCGTGATACTCTGAAAACTCGCTTATGGAATGCCCTGCCTAGCTCTTTATTTCCTAGTCATTATAACCTTCAAACATTTAAAACCAACGTTCACCGGTACCTCTCTTTCCATCCTCTCTGATTTTCTTTCACCCTCGTTGTGTGCAAACATTTTAAGGGTACTTAGTGCCTTGAGCGCGCGCAAATTATAAAAAAATAAAGGAGAACTGAACTATTTTTGCACACAGGGGGAAGATCGTTTACAAAAATGCAGAATAAAATTGGTCCAAACATTGGTCCCTGAGGAACACCTTTTGAAACAAGCTTAAGACCCGATATAGGTAGATCTGCTCGTAATAACTTTCTGTAACCTATTTGACAGAAAGCTGCCATAATACTGAAGCCAAAAAGATTCTGATATTTCCAGCAGAGAAAGTCGTGATCTACTCGTACACTATCAAAAGCCTTTGAGAAATCAAGCGGACAAAGAATCATCACAAATCCCTTATAGAAATTCTGCCTTATTTCATCGATAATGCAAATCATGACGGTAGAACAGCTATGATTAGCTCTGAAATGTGACTGGCGCGGATTAAGTAGATTGTTTACCAATAGATGTTCCTGGATTTGCGATGCGACGAGGCAAGGCAGTATATAGGCCTGCAATCCGAAGCGGTTACGGGATAAGCTTTCTTGACGATTGGCAAAACTTTTGCTCTTTTCCAACTTTCGGGAAATGTCGATGTAATCAAGCAGTGGTTAAATGGGAGGCGATATAGAGCAAAATAGGTTTTTCAAAACGTATGCAAAACCTATTGCATTTGATTTGATTGACAATACCGACAGAGTAACATCAAGCTCTGTAATTACATTGAAATCTTCAAAAGTTGGCACGGAACCACAGGAACTACCAATCCAATTCTGAGGAGGAATTAAAACTGTTGGTACTGAGGCACTACTTTTGAGAAGTCTGCATGACAGCTTTCTCTCCGTTTGCCACAAGAATCACCGATCTTGCGCAGATTACTCCAGAGTTTTTTCGGTGTTTGGATAGCCTAACACAAGAAGTGACAATATTTCGCGTTGTTTTGTATGAAACCCAGTTGAGATTCGTTTGATTGCGCTTTCATTTACTATATAGCTCATTACGAGTCTTCACTGTTTGCATTGAATCTGACGTGTACCAGGACATTTACTGTTACGGATTCTGACGGTTTTAGTCGGAACACAATGATTAAACACTTCATATACAATATTGTGAAAGGTTTCAACTGTTCTGATTAGGATCTGCATATAGTCGACACTGTTCCCATGGGGCATAATATATCGCAGGAGTGAGAAAGTTGATGTTAATTGTGTCGAGATCTTTATATGAAAATAGATGGGAGCGGGCAGAGTGCTTAAAATCAATATTGAGTGTACAAAACAGAAGATCACGATCGGATACTACTTCCAGTGAGATCTGGTGAAATATTGTACAATAGAAGAACTGAGGATGCATCCAAAACCACGAAATCGTCAAGGAGACTTGGTGTGTGGCCCTCGGTGAAGCGAGTCGGTCTCTGAATATTACCAGACCAGATAAGGACACTAAATCTGTCAATTGAAATGCTCTAGAAAAAACCAGCATTGAAATCTCCGCAGATCAATATATGATCATAGATTGCGGAGACGATAGGCAGATCAACGAAAAAAGGGGCCGGAGAGCAGCTTCTGTTATTGCAGTATGTAAAGAGTGTTTTTTTTTAGAGGTTTGGTTTTTAAACTGGCGACACTGTTTCTACAGATTGTCAAACTTATTTTGAAAACCATGGTTCGGTTAGCCAAACTTACCGTGCGCTACGTCCATTTTACGGTCGACATAATCGTCCATCTGAGCAAGTTATTCGGAACACGATGAATCGTTTTTGCCCCAAGTGCACTCTACTGGATAATACGCATCCCTCCCCAAAGATGACAAACAGTGTGTACAGTAGAAGTTACTGCCGTTGTGGAACTCAGTGTTGAGGAGAATCCGAATAAGTCGATTCGCCATCGTGCCCAGCAATTGGAGCTATGCCCATCCACTTTGTGGAAGATTTTACGGAAAGATCTTGGCTTAAAAGCTTATAAGATTCAGCTTATGCAAGAGTAGAAACCGCGTGACTATTATACGCGTCCTAGGTTCGGTGAATGAGCCGAAAACATGATTCAGCTTGATCCTTATTTTCAACGACCCATTTTTGGTTAAATGGATATGTAAACAAGAAAAATTGCCGAATTTGGAGTGGAGAAAACCCAGAAGCCTTGGTCGAGACGCCCTTACAACCACTAAAAAACTCACTGTTTGGTGTGCTTTATGGGCTGTTGGAATCATCGGCCTATATTTCTTTAAGGATGATGCCGGCCAGAATGTTACCATCAATGGAGAGCGCTATAGAAACATGATTTCTGACTTCTTCGTTAATCAGTTAAATGGCATTGTCGTTACAAAGCTTTGGTTTCAACAAGATGGCGCAACATGCCACACGGCGCGCAACACCATTAATTTATTGCTGGAAACATTTACTGAGCACTGGCCTCCACGATCTGTGAAGTCACTAGTCTATGCCGATAAACCAGAGACGTTGGACGATTTGGAAGTCAACATTGGCCGTGTTATTGCTGATATACGGCCCCAGTTTCTCAATAAAATTTTCGAAAATTGGATATCACGATTGCGCTTCATTCGAGCTAGCCGTTGCGCGCATCATATTCAAGCACTAATGGCATAAAATGGTCTATCAAATAAAGCTTACATCATACACATTAACATGTCTTCAAGTATTCTATTTCATATGGAATTTGTATACCTCTAAAAAAACACCCTTTATAAAGCCAGCTTGATCTTATGGGGGACGGCTCTGTCACACTATCACTCGAAACAGCGATTGGGAAGAGCAATTTTAGGTCTGATTCCTGCGCCGATGTTGTTGCTGCTGGTTGCTAAGCCAGGGTCGACAAAGTCCTTAACTACCTTAGAGTTGTAACTGCCATGGTGTCGTTCTGGCTAAGCCGTCGGTGGGTGTGCGTCCTTTTCTGATAAATGCATGTAGATCGTTTAGCTCTCTTTATGCAGTAATTCTGTGGACGTAAAAAAAATTGTTATTCTCATGTTGACCAGTGGGTTTTGGATGATCCTTTCTAGGGCGATGGATAAAAAAGTCACATGACAGCGTGTGGCCTTGACTAAAACCTTTCTTGGGATTGAAGAACAGGTTATTTCATTGCCGACCCTGTCAACCTGACGAGTTTGGTAGGAATGATTTCAAAACTAGATATGGCGTTTTATAGCTCGTACCTACGCACGCTTTCATCAAGGCTTTAAATCGACAAATACATAGTGAGCGCCGATCCGCTGCGTTACACACTCGAACATCGTCTCCTTATTTGGCTCTAATCGACGTTTACACTTAGGCATATGTAAATGATGTGGCCGTGTGTTTGATCACGTCTTGTTACTGAGTGCTCTTCCAACGGATATACGTATTTGGGTATCATCTCAAAGATATCTGGACTAGAGATCTCTCTACATTCTGGCAGTGTAAAGGAGTTTCGAGAAGACATAGGGCTTATCACCGGTGAAGATCCTAATCACACAAAAGATATCCTAAGCGCCGCGATGGTTGTTTGATGCAGTAAGCTTTCACGGAAATATTCATGCCATTAGATGTACTCTCAAGACCATCTCACATTTAAAAAGCTGGTCTTTGTTACAACACGCACTAGAGTTTTGATGACCGATCCATGACGGCTCCAAAACCGATCTAGGATGTTGGGCTCATGGCTTTCTGCAGTGGAATCTCCCTCCTCGTTAGGAAAACGGTCACAGCCAAAGTATCGATGAATGTAGCGGCAACCAAGCTGCGCTGGAGAATGCAAGGCTTGTTTAACTGATTTTGGTTCTTGCCCCAGGTGACAATAGGATGGTGGAAAATGAGATCGGTGATAGTTCATCACTTATTTTTATTTATTTTTTTTTATAATAAGCGCGCGCTCAAGGGGTTTTTGTACCCTTAAAATGGTCGTACACAGCGCGGGCGAAGGAAATTTATTGAGAAGAAAAGACAGGTACCGATTCACATTGTTTTTAAATGTTTGTACGTTATAACGACCAGGAAACTAAGAGATGGGCAGGGCATTCCATAAGCGAGTTGTACGGCTTAGGAAAAAATCACGATATTTTAGAGTACGTCCGAAAATGGGCTTGAGGGTATCAGAATTCATAGCGAGACGGGTGTTACGGTTGAAAGTTTTAATGGAGATTTCAATGGAGGACTGGTGGTGGAAATAGCGATAAAACAAAGTGAGACTGGAGACATTACGTCGGTGTTCAAGGATGTTGATTGATTGACCTATGTAAAGACTGAAAGGAGAGTTTTTTTCAGAACCAGAATTAGGCCTGCCTTCGTCCTCAGTCAACTGAACTACGGATGGCATGACTATCCAGTATGCCGACAGCGCAAACGAATGCTTCCCCACGTCTTTAAAATATCAGCGATTTGCTTGTTGTTCCTCTGAAAGAATGACTGGAAACTTCTTATTAGCGTTGTAACGGGGCACTACTATTTTACAAAGCATATGAGGATACTTGCGTTTACAGAGAAATTTATATAAAAAGAACATACACCCCCGTATGCTTTGAAAGGCCTATTATCTTACAGCTGATGCAGGCAAGGTTGGCATTTAATGACAGATGTCACCCAAAAATTTGGGAAAATTACCATGGGGCGCTACATAGTAAAAGAAAAAATCCAAATCGTTGAATTTTATTACGAAAGTTTAATCGCGGCCACGATGCGAACAATTCGGGCCAATTTTGCACCTTGTGCCTTCCGAGAAGTGTGTGCACAGCAAGTCAAAAATTTCTAAGAGACCGGCTCAGTACAAGACGTGAAGATGCCGAACTTTCGATGGAAAAAATCGAAAAACACCTTTATTCCTCACCGTTCGCAGAAATTTGACGTTTCCATAGCCACAGTGCACCGAATTTTGTTGAAAGATTTAGCTCTCCATGCGTACAAGGTCCAATTAGTGCAAAACGATCGGAGTCGTACGTTCTCCGATTGAGTCCTGGAAAACATCCAGGCTTACATTGATTTATACACCCATTTTCACATTGGCGGCTACGTTAATAAGCAAAATTGCCACATCTGGAGCACCAAAAATCCACGAGTGGTTCAGGAGATACGAATCCACACAGAACGAGTAACTACTTGGTGCGGTTTATGGACCGGAGGTGTTATTGGGCCGGAAAAGCCATTACGGTGAATGGAGCGCGCTACCCATAAACAATTTTTTGTAGCCGGAGCTCGAGGATATGGATACGGACGACTTCTTCATTCAACAAGATGGCGCTACGTGCCATACAAGTCGCAAAACAATCGAGTTATTACGCATAATTTCGCATTTCAGAAAGACCTATTGGCCGCCAAGATTGTGCGACTTAACACCATTAGAGACCTTTCTTCCAGGCTATGTTCAAAGCAAGATCTACGCCAACCATCCGCAAATAATACCAACCCTGAAAGCGAACTTTGAAGCCGCCTCCCTTAAGTGAAAGAGTGATTGAAAATTTCGAGAAAAGGGTGAGAGTCCGCAAGCAGAGTCGATGCGGTCATTTGGAGAGATACTGTGTTCCATAAATAATCCCCATGTGTCTACTTTATAAAGCAATAAAGGTTTCGGCGATACTCGTATCTCAACAATTGTTCGCTTTATTCCAAAAACAAATCCCACATCTCTTGTTGAAATATCCTTTACAAGCGGTACGATGGACTAGCACTTTGTCCGAATGGTATGTTCCGATACAAAAAAAAAAATAAACTGTGACTCGGATGATTCCCCAAAGCAATAAATCTGGATTACCCTGATGGTATTCAGTATTTAAAATTCCAAACATCTTTCCCCGAAACAACCAATGATCGTTTTCCAGCTTAGAGTAAAGAAATACAAATTAAATAGTTGTTGGGATATTTTTGGAGACACAACCTTCTCGTTAATTAAAGTCTTGGTATATACTCGTACATATGTGCATATGATAGTATAGGGTAGCCCCCAATATGTTCAAACTTTCACGGTTTTGAAACACTGAACAATGTTAACAATGTAAAACTAATGAAATTTTTGTTCAAGGAAGCTTATACTTTTACTTTAAGTTGATTTATTTTACAATATAATTTCATATTGACCAAGTTTGAAAGTTGCAAGTATCCAGATGCAATATTGACCCCAATATACTCGTATGTATGTATTTGATTTTGTTCAACTTTAGCATGCATGTGTACATATTTCAACGGATGAGAATGTCAACATAAGACGAAAGTAAAACCTACATGAGGTTATGCAATGAGTACTTTACTTGGACTTCCGTCAAGCGTCGATAATGTTTTTTTTCTTTTTTTTTTTTAATAGCCACGAGTACTAGACAAGCAAAAAAATAAAACGTATTAAGTGGTTTTTAGAATAGGAATTCAATTAATTTGCCACTTATTACACGTTAGGTTTCTTACTTGATCTCCATAAGTTTCTACTAGTTCAGAGAGCAAGTCAAGACTTAAAGAAATTATAATTTGTGCCCCTTCGTCCCTTTTTTAAATATTTTTTTTCGCCCCAAATCGAACCCTATTCAATAGTTTCTCTTATACGAAAAAAAGAAGTAAACATAATAAGAATTAGTGTTTAAATTGGATATCGGCATATGCGACCCACGGCTAGCTCGAATGAAGCGCAATCGTGAAATCCAATTTTCGACAACTTTATTGAAAAACTGGCGCCGTATATCAGCAATAACACGGCGTATGTTGACTTCCAAATCGTCCAACGTCTCTATTTTATCTTTCTTCACATACCCCTAAAGAACGTAATCTAAAGATGTGAGATCACAGGATCGTGGAGGCCAGTTCACAGGTCCATTCCGCGAAATTATGCACTTCCGCATTCGTGTAGTAGCAAGAGTACTTAAAGATCTTAATATACATAAATCCGCTGGTCCAGATGGTATATCTCCCCTTCTTCTGAAGAGGTGTTCTTCCACGCTGTCAAAACCACTGCGTAAGCTTTTTCATCAATCCTACTCTTTCCGAGAAGATGGAAAACAGCATTTGTCCAGGCCGCAATACCTTGAAACACGAAAACTTCTCAATGACCGGCAATATGGTTTTCGTATTGTACTAACAGGTCCACTGGTGATTTGATGGTCTTGTCTCACCGAAAAGTGGAACCAAAGCGTACATCAATCTGGCGAAAGCAAGATAGTTGCATTTGATATTTCTAAGGCGTTTGACAGAGTTTGGCATCAGGCTCTTTTGTCGAAAATGCGTGCTCTTGTGATCGATTGCTCTCTTCTTCTTCAATGGATTAGAAATTACCTTTCGGAACGTTCAATTCAAGTTGTCTTGGATGGTTTCAAGTCTGATATTCACAAAATAAATGCTGGTGTGCCCCAGGGCGCCGTTCCGACTCCGACACTCTTTTTAATTCTCGTTATCTCTTGTCTACTACTTCTAATCCAATATATTCCTTTGCTGATGACAGTACTCTCTGCTTTTCATATTCGTTCCCGGACACTTGTCCCTGCTCTTCGGGTGTAGAACGGGTTAAGCTCATTAAATTCTGATATTAGCAGTATAACACATGGGCTGAAAAATGTCGTTTCTAAGAGAGGGCACCACTTGAATTATATCCATACCATTTTCAGTTAGTACCAACCTTCAAAAGATACGTGTATAAATTTGACAGCTGTCGGACGATTAGTTCTCGAGATATGCCGTTGTGAGTGAAGCAGCTTTTGTTATTGTGAAAAAAATGGATTCAAAGCAATTGCGTATGTTGATTTATCTTTGCTTTTTGATGGGAAAAAATGCGGCCGCTGCAAAGAAATGGTTAAAAGTGGTCATACAAGCACCGAAGATGATGCACGCAATGGACGTCCGAAGAGGCTATTTCAGATGAAAACATCAAGAAAGTCCACAAAATGATTACGAATGACCGTAAAGTGAAGTTGATCGAGATAGCTGAGGCTCTGAAGATATCAAAAGAGCGTGTTGGATATATCATACACGAATATTTGGACATGCGAAAGCTCTGTTCAAAGTGGGTGCTGCGTTTGCTCACAGTCGACCAAAAACAACAACGTGTTGATGATTCAGAGGCTGTTCAACCGCAATAAAGCCGAATTTTTGCGTCGGTATGTGACAATAGATGAAATGGAGAGCAGGCGACGAACCTTGTCCTCGGCTGGCAAGGTTATGGCATCCGTATTTTAGGATGCACATGGAATAATTTTCATCGACTATCTCCAAAAGGGGCAGACTATCAACAGCGACTATTACATTGCGTTATTGGAGCGTTTGAAGGACGAAATCGCAGAAAAACGATCGCATTTGAAGAAAAATAAAGTTCTGTTTCATCAAGACAATGCACCGTGTCACAAGTCGATGAAAATGATGGAAAAATTGAATGAATTCGGCTACGAATTGCTTCCCCACACATCGTATTCTCCAGATTTGGCCCCCAGCGACTATTTCCTGTTCGCAGACCTCAAAAGAATGCTCGCTGGAAAGAGATTCAAGACCGCCTAAACAGAGGCCTGAGGCTAAATCGAAATCGTACTACAAAACTGGTATCGAAAGATTGAAAAATCGTTTCAATCAGTGTATCGCCCTCGAAGGCAACTATATTGACAAATAAAGTTGAATTTTGCAAAAATTTTGTGTTTTACTATAAAACGGCACTGTCTTTTCAGCCCATGTGTTAACTAATTGGGGAATTAACAGAGTGGAATCTAATGCTTCCAAAATTTAATACTGTCTGCTGTCGTTAAAGCGAAATTCAAATACCGAAAAACTTTCCATTCTCGGTATGTGGGTCAATGACAACTTACGTTGGAATGACCACACATTCGATGTCGCCAAAAATGCTGCGAAATATCTAGGTTTCCTCAAGCGATGTAATATTTCTCTCCCTCTGATCTGGCCACAATATGTAAGGCATTCATCCACCCAAAATTGGAGTACAATGCCCACATCTGGTCAGGTTCTCCTAAAACATCTCTGCACCAGCTAGATAGGATTAAAAGCCGTGCGGTAAAACTCATAGGTGATACTAATATCAGTCAATCAATTGACACCCTCCATTGAAATCGCCAGTAGCATTCCCCCCATTCAAACTTTCAACCATAACACCCGCCTCGCTATGAATGTTCATCAGTATACTCTAAAATATCGTGATACGTTCCTAAGCCGTACAACTCGCTTATAGAATGCCCTGCCGATCTCTGGGCTTACTGGTCGTCATAACTTATAAACATTTAAAAAAAAAACAACAAAATTTCCTCCGCCCGCGCTGTGTACAAACATTGTAAGGGTACTTAAATCCCTTGAGCGCGCCCTCATTATAAAAAAAAAAAAAATGCACTCAGCAAATGTTTCCCGCAATAAATTAATGCGTTGCGCGCTGTTAGGCATGTTGCGAAATCTTATTGAAACCAAAGCTCTGTCACGTCAATGCCATTTAACTGAGGAATGAAGAAGTCAGAAATCAAGTTTCTATAGCGCTCTCCATTGACGGTAACATTCTGGCCGGCATCAACGAAATATGGGCCGATGATTCCACCAGTCCATAAAGCACACCAAACAGGGAATTTTAATGGTTGTAAGGGCGCCTCGACCAAGGGTTCTGGGTTTTCTCCACTCCAAATTCGGCAATTTTGCTTGTTTACATGTCCATTTGACCAAAAATGGGACTCATCGGAGAACATAATTTTGCGTTGAAAATAAAGATCGAGCGGAATCATGTTTTCGGCTCATTCACCGAACCTAGGACGCGTATAATAGTCACGCGGTTTCTACTCTTGCACAAGCTGGATCTTATAAGCTTTTAAGCCAAGATCTTTCCGTAAAATCTTCTACAAAGTGGATGGGCATAGCTCCAATTGCTGTGCACGATGGTGAATCGACTCATTCGGATTCTCCTCAATGGCAATTACTTCTTCTCTTCGCACTGTTTGTCGTCTTTGGGGATACGTATTATCCAGTAGAGTGCACGTGGTGCAAAAACGATTCATCGTGTTCCGAATAACTTGCTCAGATGGACGATTATGTCGACCGTAAAATCGACGTAGCGCAGCACGATAAGTTTGGCGAACCGAACCATGGTTTTCAAAAAAAAGGTTACACAATTTGCACCCGTTGTTCTGGCGATAATCTATTCATCGTAAAATGACAAAACGTACTAACCATAAATCAACTTTCAACTGTCAAAGTGACAATTGTAGAAACAGTATTGCCAGTTTAAAAACCAAACCTCTTACTCTTACTCTATAGAGCAGAAGCTTGGACCTTATTGGAACCAGGTGAAGAAGCACTTACCTGTAGCGCGACCTAAGCAATTAAGTATAGATCGTTTCAAAATTAGCATTTCTCTTACGTATTTTTTTTTTTGCATGTTTGTAGTTTGAATACCACTTTATTGTAGAGCAAGCTAATAGCGTTTTATATTTCGCAATTCATAAAACTATTGGCTTCTGAGAAACCTTTCCTCAACAACAAATACTGATAACAAAGGCGTTAACACTCAAATTAAGCATTCAGTCTATTTAATCGAATGACTAAAATTGTGAGATAAGATTTGAAGAAATTAAAGTGGTTCGACTTCTGCATGGGGAGAATGGAAATGTTTTTCTCAAGACTTAAATTCAAGAAGACCGAAAGGATATTTGGTACTCGCTCTAATGTTGGGCATGCTCGTTTGTATACACAGGTAATCCTCCGACATTTGAAAGCGAAACCACATACGAGTATGTGATTTCTTATATAAGACTTGTGTTAAGCGTGCGACCGCTTTATCAATTTTTATTACTCATTTTAAACACATTTATTAGTTGCGTTCAATGTCAAAGACAAACACAGAAATTTGTACAAAATACAAAATAAAATAAAAAACATTTGGTTATCTTTTGACGGAGGAATATTTTCGGTTAAATAACTTTTATAGACAGCGACGCATGGGTACTTAAACCTATTTGACACCGATGGCAAAGGTTGATATTATTTAATATACGAGTAACTCTGAAAATTGATAAGAGCTAATAAACAAAAACAACAAATTTAATAATTTTTGGGTGGTTTTTGTTAATTTAAACAGAGTTTTATTTCTAGCTTCACTTGATACATATATTATACCTGAGCATGACTAATCACCCTATTCGGGAACCGATAAGTTTTGCGCAACTTGCTGGAAATGATCACTTTTATTTATTATCATGGATGACTGGATAATTTAAAAGTCACTCACTGTCTTTGTAGCCATTTTTTTTATAATTCCGTATTTCATACACATTTTATATAGCCCTAGGTATATTACATGCTATTATTTGTTCTAGAAGTCTGAAACGATTTTATGCACGGTCGGCGGTCCACCATTTTACAATACATATCACCTTGATCGAAAAGTTTTATTCAGAAAATTAAAAATACAAGTTTATTCAACTAAATCTATATTGTCGCCTTTAAAGTAATCCCCATCGACTGCAACACACTTATGCCAGGGCTTGATCCAATCCTCGAAACATTTTTTATATTCGGTTTTCGGTATGTCCTTCAGTGCTTCCTGCGATTTTTCCATTACTTCCTCTCGGCTGCTGAAACGCGTTCCCCGTAGTGGTATTTTAACTCGATTAAACAGAAAGAAGTCACAGGGAGCCAAATCAGCTGAATTCGGTGGCTGTTGGATGGTATTTGTTGCATTTTTCGTCAAAAAATTACGACGGTGCGTTATCATGGTGCAAAATCCACGAGTTTTCTGCCCACAATTCTGGGGTCTTTCGGCGAATTCCTTCACGCAAACCTCTCATAACGCCCAAATAATGCGATTACTCTTTGTTAACTGTCTTCCCTTCTGGCAAAAATTCATGATGCACTATACCGTTGTAATCCATGAAAACCGTGAGCATTGCCTTCTTTTTTGACTGAAAACGACGTGTTTTTCTTGGTCTCGGCTTATTTGGTGAACGCCATTCACTTGCCTGATGTCTGGATTGCGTGTCGTACTCAATAACCCACGTCTCGTCTCCAGTAATGATCCTTTTGATGAATGTGGGATCGGATTCAACCTCGCAAATCGTCTGTTTTGCGACGACAACACGGTCTCTTTGCATGAAATTGAGGTCTTTTGGCACCAACTTTGCTGCTACTCGACAGAAACCCAAATCATTAACCAAAATGTCTTGGACGGATCCATAGGCAATGTTCAAGTCCTCCGCTATCTCTCTGGTGGTTAATTTGCGGTTATTGATCAACATTTCCTTTACTTCATCAATGTTTTCGTCGGTTTTCGATGTCGATGGTCTGCCACTGTTGATTGACTCACGACCACTTTTGAACCGCTCGTGCCACTGGTAAACGACCGTTTTCTTTAGAGAATCGTTGCCGAAACACTTTTCCAACATTTCCAACGTTCGCGCACCATTAAATCCATTTTTATAAGCAAAATTTAATACTCGTACAAGTTCGTTGTTGCAAATTTAAATCCATTTCTACAAGTAAAATTGTAAAAAATCGCCAACACACACAGAGATAGATATACTCGTACTCTTGGCTACGTAACTTGTCAATCTATGATGCTAAGATTTAGAGGAAATGTCAACAACAGATTTACCAACTTAACAAAAAAAAAAAAAACAGAACTCAAATCGGAACAATGGGAGCGCCACACGGTGGTGTAGTGCGGGAACTTTTTGATCAAGGTGGTGTGGGTCATCAAATTCTTTAGAGCAGCGCTTAATGAAGCCAAGAGTCAAATTGGCTTTACTAATAATGCTATCGATGTGAGAACGAAAGTTCAGTTCGCTATCATAGATAATACCTAAATCGCGCATTTCGGTCACAATAGGAACAGGCTCGTTGTTGATGAAATGTGCATGAGAAGGAGTTGTATGACGTTTTCTAGTGAAAGTTAAAGCTTAACATTTGTTAACACTTAACTCAAGAAAATTATGAAGACACCAAGTGGAAAATCGATTGAGATCAACTTGCAACAGAGAACAGTCAGAGGGAGACAATATGTGGCGGAAGATTTTGATGTCGTCAGCATAGATAGAGATAAAAGAATTGCTAACGATGGTATCAACATTATTAATTGTTAATATAAATAACAGGGGACCGAGATGACTTCCTTGGGGAACACCCGAGGTGGCTTTGAAAGGTTTAAATAATGTAGACCTAAACAGAACACTGTAGTGTCTATCATTTAAGTATGAGGAAATCCACGTAATGAAATCTGATCGAAAGCCAAGGGCGCAAAGTTTTAAAAGAATTACTTTATGCGAGATTTGATCGAAAGCTTTGCTGAAGTCGGTGGTTATTACATCTACTTCTTTGCCATCTTCTAACGCACATAGAGTACTTGATACAAATTCAATGAGATTAGTGGTAGTTGACCTGCCGTTAAGAAATCCATGTTGGTTTCTTGAAATCACTGGTTTACAATAAAAAGACATAGCATCATAAATAATGCTCTCAAAGAGCTTGGGTATTGTGGAGAGCTTCGCAATAGGTCTGTAATTTGAGATTTTATCTTTGTGGCCTTTTTTATGCAAAGGGAATATATATTAGCTTTTCCAGGAATGGGGAAAGGCGCATTGAGATAAGGAAAGTCTGAATAAGGCAGTGAGAGGTTTGACCAAGTAGGCGGCGCGCACTTTTTTATAACTATAGGGGGTACACCATCAGGTCCAGCGGATTACCTACCTTTTCATCTACTACTATAATGCCATTGAGATATCCACCGAAATAAAGGATGTTTGTGGACAGCTGTTCAAGTATGAGAAATAGGATAGATCCGGGTTTTGGATGTGGCAAGCAAACGATTGGCTAAAGAATTCGGCAAATAAGTCCGACTTTCTTTTAGAGCTGATAAACTGGAAAAAGCGTTTGGGATCAGAAATAAGACTATTATGCATGCGGCTTAAATAATTGGAATACAGTGATTCACATAGATCGGAAAAGGTAGTGTTATTATATTATAATCCGATTCAGAACGTGTACGAAGATAGGCGTGCCAAAGTTTATTTCTCTTATTTCGTATTGACCGGAGTTCCTTGTTATACCAAGGTGGAGATAACGATGGATTTTTTTGCCGTAGAAAAGGAACAGACTGAGAAAAGCAATGAGGTAAAATTGAAATTAGCTTTATCATCAATAACAACGACAGTGTCATTTGCGTCAGCTTTGGCAAACAGGGCAGGGCATCGAATTTGTCAATAGCTAGATTGCGCTTAGAAATAGGAATTCTTACGCAGACAAATTCAAAGCAAACTGTAGATATCGGGTTTTCCAATAACGAATTGACCAAACCATTTGAGATATTTCAAAAACTTTATTATTGGCTTGAAGTACAATCAAAACATTTATGAATAGAACAACGACTCGGCCACATATTTCGGCCAAAACGGCCGCTATTTCGCGTTCAATGTTGGCTCTGATCTCTTCCAACGTCGTCGGCGTGTTGGCATAAACCAATGACTTAACGTAGCCCCACAGTAAATAGTCAAGCGGCGTTAAATCGCACGAGCGAGGCGGCCAATCGACTGGCCCATGTCTTGAGATAACACGCTCACCATACTTAGTCTTCAATAAATCGATTATAGCGTGTGCTGTGTGGCTTGTGGCACCATCCTGTTGAAACCACATGTCGTCCAAGTCCATATCTTCCAATTCGGGCCAAAAATTCAGTGATCATGGCGCGATAAAGCTGACCATTCACAGTACCATGACGATCGTTATCGTCGACGAAAAAATATGGCCCAATAACGCCGCCGGCATGAAAACCGCACCAAACAGTTTTTTTTTGTGGATGAAGTGGTGATTCATGAAGCACATGTGGGTTTTCTCCCGACCAATAATGCATATTTTGCTTATTGACTAACCCATTGAGCCAAAAATGAGCTTCGTCACTGAATATGATTTTGCGATGAAATTCATCATCTTGGCGCATCTTCTCCAGAACCCAATCAGAGAACGTACGTCGCTTCAAATGTACCATCGGCTTCAATTCTTGAGTCAGCTTGATCTTGTATGGGTGTAAACCAAGATCCTTACGCAAAATACGCCATAATGTGGTCTGAGCGATGCCCAATTCTTGAGAACGCTGTGGAATTGACTGATTTGGAACGTTTGCTACGGACGTCCGAACGGCAACGATATTTTCGACACTTCGACCAACCCGTTGTCTCACTGACACGGCAACATCACACAACGAATATGTAGACTCAAATTTTTGCATTAAACTTGTTATTGCCTGTCTACTAGGGCGAGAATTACAACCGAAAATTGGAGTTAACGCTGTTAAAGTTGCAGTCACCGACTTCGAATATCTATAGAAAATTTTTATAATTTGCAGACGTTGCTCGTTAGTGTACTTTACCATGATGAAAATGTTGAGTTTACTGAATAAATTGACAGTGACAGTTTGATGATTAGTGAAAGAGTGCGTTCACAAATTAAATTCAAAGTTGTCAAGTCCCTTTTGGTACAGCCAGAAGTACTCCGCGGCCAGTTGATTCGTCGTTATTCATAAGGCCATCGTTTCGGTGGACCACATAATCATGGGTAAATAACTCGCTATTTTTAAAATTAGAGGAAAGGTTGGTCTCAGTAAGAGCGAAGATATCGTATGGCAGGTTTTGCGAATTAATGTGGACTTCAGATGATTTTGTTCGAAGTCCTCTAACATTTTGATAGTACGAGTAAATGCTGAGGAAATCTGGGAGTGCAAATGGAGGCAGAGGTGGGTTAGGAGAGAAAATAGTTCTTAAAACTAGAACGCGTTCTTTGAAGGTGCCAGAGTCGCTTTGAGCTGACATGGGTGGCATAAGAGGAGAGGTCGTTTGCAACGTCGGTAGGCGTGATATTAAAGTCTTCGTGAAACCGTACGAAAATCTGACGTAGGTCTTTTGGACAGGGATAGTCCTTGGTTGGGAGAACAAAAGATACCCAATTTGGGGTCAGAATTATGTATGCGGGATTGGTTGTGAGGCTTAGGGGTTGGCTTAACACTAGGCTTAGATTTAATCTTAAAATTAATCTCCTTTGCGTTGCCTGCCTGTTTCATTGTTAATTTCTCTAGCTTTAATAATTCGGATGTGGAGTTCAGGAAAAACCATTCATATTTTGAATGAATATCAACATTTAATAGCACTTGTGATGTATTGCTCTTCAAATATTGCTCGACTTCGTACAAGCGGTTCCCTGTCGACCGGTTGTTTATGGCGACTGCACAACATAAGCGTCGAAAGATAGTTTCCCCCGTCCACTGAACACCCTTTATGGCGACTTATACCTGTTTAGATATTATTCAATTTCTTATCTTAAAAAAAAATATATTTACAGAAAACAAACATGATGATGTCTTCTATAGATAAGTTAAGATTGTTAGGTGTTTTGATAAAACTTCTTTGCACTTACTTTGGGTAAGTTCGACCAAGCTAAATCTACGTACATATATGTAAATCTTTTAGATCTTCCATTAGATATGTCGAACACTGCGATGGACAATCAGGAAAAAGAAATATTTTAGTAAGATAAGAACCACGAGTAGAAATGAACGATGGAGGAAATATTTCCTGTTCATGAGAAATTGAACAAACATGTTTCGCGAAAACATGTACTTCCACTGATTGTAAAGTTTCAGAACCAGATATACGACGGGAGAGCAAAAACTTGATTAGTGTGCATCACACAATTTAATCATATGTATATAATCCGTTATTTATTGACTAAGAACGCTTAACGTTTCTGCTCTATTGCTCAGAATAAGAGGGATTTTGGACAGGTTTTGGAAAAGAAGACTTAAAAGCTAAGCCAACAGCTAGTGCGGAAGATTTCATTAAATTTAGCACACATTTATTGTGAAATCAATGTAGAATTTTACTGATTAATGATGTTCGATCTACGGCAATTATGAAGGGAGTACAACATCGTTCACGTGACCACCACGACGGCATCTGTTGCAAACGACCATCCGAAGGTCAGAATTATCGATGACTTTGTGAAGAATAAGTGAGCCAATGGGCGCAATTTCAGTTTGGATGTTATGTTTGAGATCTCGAATTGTCGCTGGTTTATTAGCATAGAACTCACTCTTCAATTAACCCCTCAGGAAGAAGTCTAAAGGTGTCAAATCGTATAGCCTCGAAGGCCAATCAACTTCTGCTCTAACCGAAATAATGCGATCGTCAAATTTCGTACACAGTAAAATGATTGACTGATGGCTTGTGTGGGCTGCAGCACCATCCTGCTGAAACCAGAGATCGTCCAGACCCAATTGTTGAGGTAACGTTATCCACAGCCTCATCTTCGAAAAAGTACGGGCCCATGATGTCGCCAACCCATAATTCGCATCATAGAGTGACTTTTTTGGGATGCATTGGTTTTTCGTTAACCTCATATGGGTTTTGTTTATTTACGTATCCATCCATCCAAAAATGAGCTTCATCGGAAAAGATCAAATTCGATGACAAATTGTCCTGGCGATCCAACGTCCAGTTAAACAATCGGTGACGTCGTAGATGGTCCAAAGGCCTCAATTGTTGTGTAATTTGGATTTTATAGGCGTGCAGATGAAGATCAGCTTTTAAAATTCGGCGTAAAGTGACATAAGTGAGAGCCTATTGTTGACTTCGGCGATGAATTGAAGTGTCCGGCTAGTTTTCAATAATTTCGCTCACAGTGGTGACGTTTTGGCGTGTAATTCCTGGCCGAGGATGCTGATATTGAGTTTAACTCGATACCGAACCAGTTTCTTTAAAACGCTTCACCACGAATTCCGGATTCGCTAGGGCGGTTATGTTGACCAACAAATTCACGAATTTTACGAAACATTACTTTTACAGATCGCCCATTTTCGTAATATTATTGAATAACAAAAGTTCGTTGTTGCGTGACTCCAAGACTCCATGACTAAAATTGCCAAAGATTGTATGACATCTGCCAAAAAGATCAACCACATTGAATTCAGTAAATGACAGTAATTGACAGCCAACATCCACACCATCTGTTGTTTTACCCTTTAACAGCAAACTCTACGAGCTGTAGAGTCGCATCAACCTTATCAAAATAAGTGCACATCAGTCGCCTTAGATGGTTAAGACATATAGAGCGAATAAGTATTAGAGTTCCATTAGAGGTTAAGGAAAACTTCCTTTTATGTGACGCTCACAAATGGAAAGTCACCTCAATCATCTTAATGTTCACGATAACTGGAGAGGTTTATTGGTTGACATCCATGTTCAAATCGGACTATAGCGTCATCTAAGTAAGTAATGTAGTGGACAGTCTCCTGGTATTGATATCTTGAATACTACAATCCCTGACAGGCAGCATTTCGTAGTACACCCTGCTTTTCACGTTAAATATCGTACTTTGACGCTTGTAAAAGTTTCGCATTTGGATAAACTAGTCCTCTTCGAATTCATTGTACAAAAACAATGCTATACTTTTTCACTGTGAGTACTTGTCAAAGAATCTACGAAGAATCGCCAACAGAGAGAAAATGGCGCTACGATCAGTAAGAAGGTGCTATACCACCAACAAATTGCGAATCTCAGCACCAGGTATTTTTCGTGTTATACTAGCTTTTAACGTGGTATTATAGCGACAGACATGTTGTATAGACCACAGTATCGCTATACCATGGTATCAATAGCAGCAGTCTGCCTCCCACTTAAATTAGCAACAGTTCATCAAACGATTGGAAAATATGCACGAGATGTTCTGAAGTTCGGAATGAAGACTGGAAAATCTTCTGTTAGGGTGTCGAAGGACGATGCTCTGGTAGCTACTACAGGGTGACCAGATAAGAACACTAGGAAAAAAAGATTAAATGAAACAACAACGGTGTGATTCTGGCTTTATTTTGAAGCTATGTTCACGCCATTATGTGTGGAATGGTCGCCTCGGCTTCGCTGGCAGTGCTTCAGACGGTCGGTCCGATTTTTGATGACTCGGTCCAATATGTGGGGCGTTATTCCGGCAATAGCGTGTCGAATGTTGGCCTCGAGCTCGTCCAAAGTGGTTGGGCTGTTAGCGTAGACTAAGGACTAGGCGTAGCCCAAGAGAAGATAATCGAATGGTGTCAAATCGCTTGATCGCGGCGGTCAATTGATGAACGCTCGTTCTCCTTCACAACTTCGAGCATTGCGTCGCTTGTATGGCATGTAGCTCCATCTTGTTGGAACCCTAGCTCGAATATATCGATGTTGTCAACCTCTGACCACAGAAAGTCGGTTAACATCGCTCTATACCTGGGACCATTGACGGAAACGGTGTGCGATGATGCCGCCATGCCATAAACCGCACCAAACAGTCAATCTTTGTGGATGCATTGATGCTTGGCCGAACACTTGCGGATTGTGTTCGCTCCAATAACGGCAATTTAGCCGCGGAGCCAAAAATACTCCTCGTCCGAGAAGATGATTTTTTTTTGGCCAAAATGCGGATGACCGGCCAACATTTCCAGCGCCCAATTAGCGAACTCACGGCGTTGTCTATGGTGGCCCGATTTCAATTCTTGTGTCAGCACAATCTTATGCGGATGTAGGCCCACATCCAACCGCAAAATAAGCCAGATTGACTCTCTGGTCGGCGCCGAATCGACATTTCTGGGTCTTCTTCGATACTGGCCGCTACGGCGGCTATGTTTTCTTCATTTCGCACGAATCCGTGTCTGATTGGTGGCCTAAGATCCGAAAGAGTGTACTCACGCTCAAACTTTTCCATGGTGCGTCGAATTGCTTGCGCACTGAAGACGAAATTCACGTTGCGTATTTACAAGTGAGCCGGAATTTCGATAATATTTTTTGACAATTTCCGCACGTTCGGCAAGCGTAAAACGATGCGTTATGAAATGGCGAACCCTACTGAATATTGTGACAGCTGGATGTTGGGGGCAACACTGGTTGCCAAAGTTGCAGCTGAAACATAGCAATTGGAAAAACTATCTTTGCTATCTGGTCACCCTATTTTACTGAATTTAAATTTATTCATGGATTTTCAAAGGTCGGTAGTCTACTTAGATCAGACATCTTTTAGATCTCGGAACTATGATAGTATCTCAATAGTAGGAAGTGCCTAACGGATTCCTCTTTCTCTTCATTACTGCAGGAATCATTGTGATAAACACTTAATCAGTGCACGCGTCTCGCAATAGCACAGTGTTCCGTCGTTATAGTTATTAGTTTGGAGATACCTCTTGTCCTGAGGCTGGTCAGTTCTCTCTATCGTTTGGGATCGAGTGTGGGCTATATAAGCCCAGATTCCCCGAAGAGTTCATCTATGACTGGTTTTCGAGAGCGCTAGAAAATGTGCCATTTGTTTGAAAATGGGGGTTGGTGGTAAGACGTTTTCAATCTGCCTATTATCTTAGAACTCCCATTCGGTTCGTCATCAACGCATTTGCCTGGGACGTCCGAGTGTCCTAGAGCCGAACAGAGAGTGATCTAATTCTGCTTATCCAGATGCGTGGCTGTCTTTAACCATCCTTGATTTTATAGTGTTCGAAGATCTACGTGTGTTACAATCCAGACTGAACAAATTAGCGGTCTGATGAACAGCCCAGAATTCGGTTTATCAGACGCTACAGTGTATGAGTAAAGTAAAGTATTGGTGAATGCGGAGATCCGCAAGCTTTCATCTGTAGCAATTATTTAACAAAGAACCGATTATGAAAATGGGTTTGGACTTATTATGAATGACTTTGCGATTCCTCTTTGCTTTCTGGAATCATGTGATTGAAATCTGTGGCGAAGTCAATTTCAGTAAGCTGATGCGTCAATTTTCCATCACTAAAAGTCTTTCAGCTTAAGGCAAAGTTCTTGACAATGGGAAGGAGAGTTTGAAGAGCCACCATTGGAGAGTTTTTTTTAACGCGCTTGTGATGCTTATGAAGGCAGATCGTGGTGTTTATTCTAACAACCGTGCGTGACTTTGAATTGAGCCTATTCTAGCAAGAGTAGGGGTGTCCCACAGCTTTTTTGTTTCGTTCTACATCAGAATCCCTGTTTTTTGGTATGGCGTTCCAAGCCGATTTGGTGGGGTTGATATTTATGAGTCCGCATTTGTCCCCAAGTTTTTGAAGTTTTGAAAGTAAAGGGGGAGAATCCAATTTCCAATTATCTAATTTAGTTAATAAAAAAAAAATCTTATTCAACCCATAGAAAATCTCTAATACGAGGGCTGATTGATGAGTACGCGGATTGGAAGATAGGTGGCACTACTGAGCCAAAATGAGTATACCAGCATTTAGTATAGCCTCATTTAGTCCCCCTGTCAAAATTTGGTGACAATCCGACCCTTAGTTTTGTTTTAACACCAATTTCAAAACATCGTGTTAGAGGAAAAAGAGCAATACCGCTCTGTGATCCGATTCTTGTTTTTGAGTGGCAAAAACTGCGAGGAAATCAAGCCCATTCTCGATGGTGCATATGGGACCCATTCACATTTCCGTACAACTGTTTACCATTGGTTCACAGAGTTTCATTTGGGCCGCACGTCGGTTTTTGATGAACCGCGCTCAGGTGGCCCAAAAACGGTTACCACGGGGTAAACCGTGGACAAAATTTATGATCTCGTATTGGCGGACCGCAGATGTGAAAATTCGCGAGTTGGCTGAGATAGCAGGCATCTCAACTGAACGCGTTAGCCATATCCTGAACGAGATTTTGGGCATGAGAAAGCTGTCTGCGCGATGGGTGCCGCGTTTGCTCACACCGAAGAACAAACGCAATTATGAGACCACTTCAAAGACGTGCTTGGCCCTGTTTAATCGAAATCCCGAGGAGTTTCTGCGTCGTTTCGTGACCGTCGATGAGACATGAATTCATTGGTACACACTAGAGACCAAAGAACAATCGAAACAATGAGTTTTACCCGGTGAACGTGGTCCAAAAAAGGCGAGGACTCTGCCTTCGGCCGGAGAGTTGTCAAAACAAAACTAAGTCGGACTGTCAGCAAATGTTGACAGGCGGGCTAAAAGAGGTACAGTATTTTGGCACCACCTATCTTCAAATCCGGGTACTCATCAAACAGCCCTCGTAGATACTAAAACGGCCTTTACAACCGCTCGTAGAGTTACTGTATTGTGTGCCATTTAGGCCAAAGTGCTGTAATAAGTTCTGGAGATTGTTTTGGCTTATAAGGTGATATTCCAACAGGATGGTACATCACTAAGAGTCAACATTACCTTCGACGTTTTGCGAAAAATTCTACCAACGACTTGGGACGTAAAAAAAACATCTAGTTGGCCCAAAATCTTGCATTCGCTGAGGTAAATTTGGTGAAAAAAAAGAAACTGTTTAAGACTGTAGAATTTAATTTCATCAGAATGTAGGATTCTTCCCTTAAAAAAAGGGAATATATTTCAACTGGAAGTTTTGAGCAATTTTTTTTTTAACCAAATGCCATTCTACCGACATTTTTCTGCTTCACAAAACCTCTCAATTAAGAAATCGTTTGTAGTATGAACATACTCGTACATCCATGTACTCGTGTATCGTATCGTATCGCTCTTCAAAGCATATTCGTGGAATACTTGAAAAAAAAATCTAATTAAATTACAACAAACCTTTCTCTTTGTAAAGTCTAACACAATTCATGAAGGGAATAATAAATAGCTTTTGACGCACGGTTAGAATTGTATCCCTAGCCAACGAAACAATTCCAACCTGAAACCGCTTCCCTTTTAAATTGGCCATAGATAGTTGAAAACTATGAAGAACTTTTCCATATTTGTGGCAATTAAAAATCTTTGCTCCAGATCCAACAAATTTTGACAAAAATATTTATAAAAATGTGAGGTGATTGTGTTTTATAGCCTTTTTTCACGTCACAGGTTACATGTGTAATTAACTGGCAAAAAATGCCACATTAAAGCGTAACGGTCCGTATGAGATTTCCACACAATGTATTTCAGTTTACAAGTGTTTTGAAAAATTTAACTACCATCCGTGGCGTCGTTGATTTTTGCCACAAAAAAAATCGTTTGTATTCGAATGTTCCGATGGTAGTAGAATTAACGAGACAAATTATACACAGATATACCATATAGCGAGGCTATTGTAAGGCAATGACTTTAATACCAGCTTGGCTATCAGAGAATATGACGATTTTTGTCTTGGAGTTATATTTCAATGTACTCGTAATTTATTGTAGTTTGGCGACACCCGACATCGCCGATAGGGATTAGACACTGGCAGTTGCATGAGTTTGAGATGTTCAAAGGTTCAGAAAACACACATGCACCTACTCTCCACAGTCCATCTTTAAAACGTCGGTATAGATTGTTAAGTCGAAATCCTTAATCAACTGTCAAAACGCTTTGTGAAGATCAGTTTGGATAAATGTAATCGGTTGGAGGAGATACGAGTCCTTTGGGCTGAGAATCAGGAATATTCACAGTCCAGCACCTCTGAGTGTGATCGCAGTATACGCTGTAATGTTTGTTGTAAATATGCACGAGTATGTACCTAGTCAAGTCATAAATACTGGTACGCAACTGAACTCACTCATTACGAATGCAACACTGGGCGCATTAGGATGACCACAAGAAATAGATTTTCGAAAATGAGTCGGGGGAACCCCATAAAATGATAAGCCTTTGCAGATTTTTAGATAGCCAAAATTTGAGCTCGGTTTGATAACGGTAAAGGGTGCTGACTCTCGCTCAAAGTTTCAAAAATCTAAAAAGCTTTACCTCCCGATCTACTGACCCAATTCTCACTATTTATGTATTAAATAAAAGGTAAGAGTTTTGTTAACGGCGCTCAATACGAGTATAAATTTTTTTTTTTTTTTTTTTTTTTTTTCCGGCGAGGGCAGGTGAAAATCTTTCATCAGACACTATGAGGATCAGAAGCGCGTGCTCATAGTAGTGTGAGATTCTTACTCACTAAAAACACCTCCCTTCATTGTTGATTTTAATACCGCAACTAAGTAGAACTTATCAAGCAGTTTTTATTTCATAAGTTAGTCACGATTGGTAGGACACTTTCCAATGGAAGACCCTACATATTCCGCTTTCTTAATGCGGTTTCAATTTATCGCGCAAGGTCCAACGGTTTAGTTCGTTGAAGACGGCGTAGTATGTTTCGTTCGTCCAAGACTTCTAGGACTGTATTGTTGATATGGCCGCTTAACCGGACTTTATGTTTTCGTGCGCAGTTCCTGACTTCATCTTCCACGAAAGGAACTCCGAGGTCTCGATGCAGGTCATTATTTCTTATAAAACATGGGGCACGCACAAATTGTCGTAGCACTTTATTTTCAAAAGTTTGTATTATATTTGCATTTGATTTCTTAGTACAACCCCAGAGTTGTATACCATAGGTCCACACCGGCTTTAGCACTTGCTTATAAAGAAGCAGCTTGTTTTCTAAGCTTAGCTTGGAATATTTACCAAGTAGCCAGTACATTTCTCTGTATTTGGCCTCTAGTTCTTTTCGTTTCTTTCTAACATGCGTTTTCCATTTAAGCTTCGCGTCAAGTGTCATTCCCAAATACTTAGCCTCGTTTGCAAAGGGGATACACACCGAGTTTATAGAAATGGGCAAGTGATTTATCTTTCTGTAGGTGAAGTCAACATGTACAGATTTTGTCTCATTAAGGGTAATTCGCCAGATCTTTGTCCACTCGTAGACTTTATTTAAAGCAGTCTGAAGTTTCGCCGTTGAGTCTTCTATTGATTCTCCAACCGCTAAGATAGCGGTGTCGTCAGCAAAAGTAGCGAGAACAGTATCCTCGACGTGTGGTATATCTCTTGTATATAAAAGGTACAAAAGTGGGCCCAGTACGCTTCCCTGCGGTACTCCGGCTAGGATATCTTTAAATTTCGAAACATCATTTCCGTATCGAACGCGAAAAATTCTATTTTCAAAATAGCTTGTCAATATATTATAAAGCTTTAATGGCAAAATTCGTCGCAGTTTGAACTTCAAACCTTCATGCCATACTTTGTCAAAAGCTTGTGAGACGTCAAGAAATACGCTCGAACAAATCTTTTTTTCTTCCAGGGATCTTTCAATTACATCAGTAATTCTATGCACCTGATCAATTGTTGAATGCTTAGTCCGAAATCCAAATTGATGGCTGGGAATAAGATTTTGGTTTTCGATAATTGGGAGAAGACGTTTTAGCAAAATCCTCTCAAAGATTTTCGACAGGATCGGTAGAAGAGAAATGGGTCTGTATGATTTTTTATCGTTTGGAGGTTTTCCTGGTTTTAGTACCATAATGACTTCTGCAACTTTCCACTGGCTTGGCACGTATTCAAGCCTCAGAGCCGCGTTAATAATGTGTAAGAGCTTTATAAGTGCTTTTTGAGGTAGCATTTTCAGAACTTCTCCGGTAATAAGGTCATACCCCGGAGCCTTCTTTGGTTTTAATTTCCTTATTACAGTTTTGATTTCAGCAAGAGTTGCATTTGTCATTACAAAATTACTATATGCTATTTCTAAAGAACTGGTGCCGGGTGCCAGTGTCGGGCCGTCGGAGGGCTTGAAAATTTCTTCAAGATAGTCGGCAAAAACCTCCGCTTTTTCCTTATCCCCCTTAGCCCATTCGTTATTGCCGACCTTGATTGGTGGCGCGGGGATTTTGGGCCTTTTTAAGCATTTTAAAGCTTTCCAAAGCGAGTAATTTGTTTCTTTTCCTGCCGTCAGGTTTTGAACATATGTATTTACTTCGGAATTTCTGTAACTTTTAAGAGTCTCCTTGAGCAGATTACAGAGCCTGTTTAAGCGTGTTTTATCCTGCGGCGCTCGAGTTGTTTGCCATCTTTTGCGAGCTTTTCTTTTTTCTCTTATCATATCTTTTACCTCAGGCGGGTAGTTTAAGTTACGTTTAGCCGTGTTTTTTCGTTGACAAGGTGTATTGTTCCACGCAGCACATTGGACTATTTCAACGAAAGAATCCACTTCGATTTCGAGTTCAAGTGCTGCTTTAAGTGAAACGTCTAGTTCTAGGTTATTATTAATCTCATTTCTGAATCCTTCCCAATTAGTATTTCGTCCAGTTAGTCTTAATGGTCCTTGTTTTTTAATAAACGTGTCGTTCATTGTCAGTATGACTGGAGAATGATCGGAGGAAAGATCGAAGCTTTCATCAACGTTTATATCCGAGTTACGAATTCCTTTAACAACGAAGAAATCGACAAGATCGGGTATTTTCGTTGTGTCTGTTGGCTAATAAGTCGGCTTGCCCGACTGTTATAAAATAATTTGCGTTGAAGCAGAAAGTTCGGGCAATATTGATAAACCATGTGTTTTTTTAAAAAATTTCCTTTGTCATAAAAAACAAACCAGATAACACTTTTCTTGTACAAAAATTCTTTAATACTCGTAACATGTTTTACATAATTGATACCTTATTATAAATGAAATAAATATATAAAAAAAAAATAATCTAATCCAGAGATTTATACAAAGTTGCTTTTGAAATATTGGGATACAATTTTCGGCACTCACTGACTACTTGGAGGACATATTGCTTTTGATCTTCATCTTTTGTTAAGAGGTCAATAAAATCAGTTATTAAGTTTACTCCTCATTCTGCCAAATCATTTACGACCTTAAGTGATCGAAATATTCTGAAACCTTCTTTAAAATTCGAGTTTTCTTTCAAAAAATCTGCATTTACTTTTAAGCGGCTAAAAAAGTTTAATGTCTCTTTGTTGGCAATGTTTTTTTAATCCAGCTGCGACAAATTGTTCAAGTTGATGTTTCAGAAGCTTTGGATTTGGAATTCGATTGTTTTTTGCCTCATTGCTTGTCAAAAGTCTGTTGGCCATTTCTGATTTTTCCCCATTCAGAAAAAGTTGGGTGAAAAAACGCCAGACCTACCAACTCTGAACTCAAATACCATAAATGATTTGCGAATTTCGCAAGAGCTTTCTCAGAGATATCCTTGTCAATATTCTTGTATTCAATGCAACTGCGCAATAGGTCAAGATCTTGTTTTGGCTCCAGATAAGCCCTTGGGGCATTAAACCAAGCTTTGCAGTAAATTTTTTACAATGAAAACGCAGATATCACCCAGAGCATTTCGTTCCTCATTACTCATTGTAAGCTGGCTTCGAAACAGAAATATTTTCAAACTATAAATCGTTTTAGCCATCCACCTAACATGATGACGGGCGCCTGGTGTTCTAAATCCCACAACGTTACCATCCAGCTCTCCAAGAAACACTAGAACCAACTGAAGGAATTCTTTGTAGTCATCTCTTGGCTGACATTCAGTGAGTTTTGCTTTTAGTTCATCTGTAATCTGGACTATAATATCAGGGGTTAGGTGTTTATTAACGTTTTTATCGCGGATACCTGCGTTATATGTTTTGGGATCTATTTTTGACCATTCATTTTGAAATATTTTAATAATATCTGGTTGAGATCCAGTGGTTGTACCCAACTTACAGTCAAAAATACCTCTAAGCAAAACTTCAGGTGAAGCAAATCCTTATCCAACATTTGCTTCAAAATTTTGCATGCTCCTTTTAGCCTTCCAGTGTTCGAAGCAGTGGTGTCAAAACACATTGCTTTTACAGCGTGTGAAACTCCCTATTGTTCCAGAATTTCATATCTATTATCTATAACTGGCACTCCTAGCAGTTGCTCATTTTCATCATAAGATATAGATAGGGCAATTCGTTCATTTTGCTTTCTTTTTAGAACACCTGGTAACAGTTTCCCATCCCAATGAACAACCACTGCTTCATTTTCTGCTATTTGTATTCGTTTTCGGATGTTCGCGGAGTATTTTTCTCTAAAATGTCTTCTTTTTGAATGTAAAGCTGATTTTGAAACTACAAAGTCATTTGGATTCTATTGTAGATATTGGGTCTACAAGTAAGTTTCCAGCGTTTTTTTTCCGAAATTTGAAGTTTTATTATGAAAACATAGTTACGATGCTTTATTCAAAGTATCGTCCATCGGAAGCTACAACTTTCCCCCATCTTTCTGGCAATTTATGAATTCCGGACCAAAAAAATTTCTCGTCTTTCGAGCCCAAGAACGTATCGAGCCAATTTTTGATTTCCTCTACTGAGCTGAAGCGTATTCCCGTAAGAGCGTTCTGCATCGAACGAAACAAGTGGTAGTCAGATGGTGCCAAGTCTGGACTGTAAGGCGGGTGAGGCAGAATTTCCCATGCACTATTTTCCAAATAGTTTTTCACCGAAACCGCAACATGTGGCCGAGTGTTGTCGTGATGAAAAATGACGGGCTCATGCCAGGTCTCATATTCTGGCCGTTTTTCTTTTAATGCCCGCTTCAAACGAATTAGTTGGTTTCGATATAATGGTCCTTTGATGGTTTCACCACTCGGAAGCAGTTCGTAGTATACGACACCCTTTTGATTCCACCATATGCAGAGCATGCCCTTATTCAAGTGAATATTTCGTTTCGGCGTCGATTGGGCGGGCTCGCCGGGCTTTGTATACGATTTTCTGCGTTTAGGATTATCATAATAAATCCAGTTCTCATCACCAGTGGCAATACGATGCAAAAATGATTTATTTTTATACCTCTGCAGTAACATTTCGGACATGCAAAATCGCCGTTCGACGTCTCTTGGCTTCAATTCGTACGGCACCCAGTTTCCAACCTTTTGAATGAATCCCAGTGCTTTTAGGCGCAGGGAAACGGCTTGTTGCGTGACGCCCAATGATGCAGCAAGTTCTTCTTGAATCTGACACGGATCCTCATCCAGTAAAGCGTCCAATTCGTCGTCTTCAAAACTTTTCGGCTTTCCAGGGCGATCTTTGTCTTCAACTCCAAAATCACCACTTTTGAACCGTTTGAACCACTCGCGGCACGTCGATTCACAAATACATTCTGCCCCACAAGTTTCCGAAAGCAAACGATAGGCCTCAGCCGCACTTTTCTTCATATTAAAGAATAAAAGCAGCGCTTCCCGCAAATGACGTTTATTTGGCTGGAAACTTGCCATGATTTTGCTCGATAAAATGTACGACACCGATAGAACTGCTCAAATATAACGCTGTAAAGTTGTTGACAAATACAAAACCTACAAATAAAACACATGGGGTCTGACATTTCTGCCCGGGATCCACTGGTGGCGCCATTTCTGACAAACGCTGGAAACTTACTTGTAGACCCAATATAATTATACGAGAAGCATTCCTATCGGATAACTTACATTGATCTAACAACATAGAGAGTTTCATTGTTAAAATCTCTTTCACTCCACGACTATACCTCATTCTTTTGCTATTAGAAGGTCCAAAAACTTCGATGGTAGCCTGATATGTAGAAATGTCCATTCTATTTCAATTCGCAGATTGCTGGTTATCCCCAAATTGATGGAGCTCTTCAGCTTCCTTCTCTTCCTCATGTGCTTCCTCCTCATTGTCAGTGTCTTTTAAAATCAGAGCAAAAGTAGTAAGAGATCGAGTAATTATGAAAGTCAAGCTTACCGATATCAAAACTAAATTCTTCAATTTTGCGCTTCATTTTCTCTGCATCCTTTTTAGCCTTTTCTTCTTCAGCTCGAGTGAACGGAAGATCGTCTCCAATCATACAACCTCGACCACCTGTTTCTCTCTGTTTCAAAAGAAGTCAAGGCATATTGATGGGCTACGTCAAAGAGATCGTCCATTTTTAAGGCAAATTCTTTGATTTTATTTTTTATTCTTTCAAGAGTTTTATTTTTATTTCGTTGGTGATTTCTCCACTCTTGCTGTTTGGGAGCAAGAGCTTATTTACTTCGCAAAACACAGAAAAAACTGCGATTTTTGAAACTTTGAGCGAGAGTCGGCACCATTTACCGTTATCAAACAGAGCTCAAATTTTGGCTATCTAAAAATCTGTAAAGGCTTATCATTTTATGCGGTTCCCTAGGGCGCATCCATTTCGTATTGATTGCAATTTGACAGTTGATATTTATGCTTCATTGTGACGTAAAAAGTTTTTGACATTAATTGCTTACAATCATGGAATGGGGCGACATCGAAAATCTTATTGTTGTAGTTGGCCTACTTAAATGCAACATGGAAAAAGGCGATATCTTTAGGACGTTGCGACCCGCTTGGAATCACTCGCAATTTTGTGTATCGTGCTGTGAAGTTGTTTGAAGATACTGGTGGAGTACGAGACCGTCAAAGATCCGGCCGTCCGCGCACTGTGAGAACTCCGACCGCTGCGAAAACAGAAAATCTTGTCGTGTAAAATGCAAATTTCGCAAAAATCCATGTCTCGCATTATCAAAGAAGATTTAGGACTCAGCGCGTACGCAAGCAAAGATGGGAAGCGTTACTCAGCCAGTACGCAAAGAACGCTCACAGACAAATTCTGTTTACTGACGAGAAAATCTTTCAGTATTTCAGTATTTTTATTGCATTATAACAACGACATTTATAATAGCAAATTCAAATCTTTCAGCTATAAATGTGATACAATTAATAAGTGATTTAAGATTCAACTAAAATTACAATTCTTCTCAATAAAGTAAACTTTAAAATATTATTGTAACATGTGTTTGAAAGAGAAAAAAAAAAATAAAAATAAAAATTTATAAGCTTCCTTGAACAATTAAAATAAAATATTTGTATGGTGTGGAATTTACATATATTCGGTATTCCTTCTATTTGTATTGTAGAGTTGTCTTAGATTAAGGGGGAGTAAGTTCCAAAGGCGAATGCCGTGAATGAAAAACTGTCGTTCGGTAACTTGATAAGCAACACGAGATACAATTAAATTTAAAGATCTACTTGAATGCGAAAACCTTAGTTTATCATATAAGTATTGGGGCTGTTGGTTGATTATAATCCTCTGTAGATATTTGATTGTGCAATAGACAAAACATCGGTTAAGTGTGCAACCAAGAATATTTTTGGTATAAGCCGACACATGAGCAAAACGATTTAGGCCGTATACGTATCGCACAACATTGTTAAAAGCAATGTTGAGCTTACGTCTGGCAAAGGCGCCGGTGCAGCAAAAAATTTCGCAGCCATACGTTATCAGAGGAATGAGCACGGCCTTAACCAACATGAGCTTCGTATTTACTGGTGTGAAGTTTTGAGATTGGGAGAGATTTCTAAGACATCCGTATATTTTTCCCACAATATCGAACCAAATACCAAGATTTTTGGCTTTGTTTACAAATTCTATAGGTTCATTACCAAGGTATACTGGTGGAGGAACGTTAATAATAGATAACGGATTTCTATTTATGAGAAGACACTTCGTTTTTCATGGGTTAAGCTGCAGAAAGTTTTCATCTGCCCAGCAATGAATACGTTTTAGGTCATCATTAAATATCAAAGTGGCATGATCAATAAGATCATTCTCAAAGCTTAAATAGAGCTTTGAAAATTTGAACTTTTAATGCATTTGGGAAGATCGTTAATAAAAATTGCGAAAAGTAGAGGACCTAAAATGGATCCTTGTGGAACACCAACTCAAAATGCAATATAATCTGACACAATCATTGCTTACATGAACTGCTTGTTTTCTTTCAACCAGATAGGACCGTATGAGATTAGCAGTTGATGTAGAGAAATTATAGAAGTTTATTAATTTTGATACAAGTAGTTCATGATCAACGGTGTCAAAGGCCTTAGAAAAATCTAGGAGAGCGATAAGGGTGATTTGTGTTACTTGCCTATTGCAACTCTCATGTTGTCGGATACTTTTAGACGAGCTGATGTGCAGCTGTGGTGTTTCCGAAATCCAGACTGGTAGGCGCAAAGAACTTGTTCTTGTTGAAAAAAACTTGATATTTCATAGTATAGCGATATGTCTATATTCAGTTGACGGAGTTGTCTACTGCTTTCCTTTTTGGGATTGGTATAATTTTAGCTTGCTTTCAAGCACACGGAAAAGTGGATCGAAGTAACTATGTTACGTAACAACCGATAACTGTCATAGTATTCGGGAATCCGAAATCGTTTCCATTTTTTTAATTCAGCATCATGCTTGTTTCTTAGCTCAAAAATTTCAGAGGTAAACCACTTTATGTTATTACATTTGACGGCTTTCCTTTTTAGAGGAACATGTTTATCGAAGAGCTGTAAAACTACGTAATGGAGAAATTCAACTTGGACAGATGTTTCAAAAAATACGTTATGCCAATCAAGACAAAGGAGGTCTTGTTCAAGTATAGGGATGACAGGTCAATATTATTGTAGGGTCTGTAAACGACACCAAACAGGCATTTCCTTTTTTCAATTTCTATAAAATAATACTGAAAATCACTATCGGGGGGTGACTCAAACCGAGGATTTACAGTTAAACTATCACGAACATAAATAGCAACGCCACCACCGACTCTATTTCTCCTGTCAGCGCGATAGATCTTATAACCCCACATGGAGTATGGCCCGTCACTTACCCTCGGATCAAACCACGTCTCAGATAAACACACAAGTTAACGCAGGAACCAACAAACAGATATCTAAATTCGTCAATTTTCCCCGATAAACTTTGTGCATTGATGTGGCATACCCTAAGGCCTTCTTGCTGTTCAGAAAAGATTTTAAGAAGAACGCGCAGGTTATCATTTGAGCTATTGCCTACGGATAGATTGCCCTCTCAATAAGAGACTCAAACAACAAACAGAATAGTTAATAGTGAATAGTGACATATAAAAAGAAAACTGGAATTGTAGCTTACAAGTGAAGTTGATATTAATCATATTATTCGATGGCGGCAAATCAATCCAAGTTGGATATAGAATTTACCCAAAAAGCTTTTTCGTTTGGTTTCACACCCACATAAACACGCCCACCTCGGGTGAATACAGATGTCAGCTGCTTTTGATGTTTCTTCACCGTAGAAGAATCGTTCAGTAAGCAGAACGATCGTGTGTATGCTCGGTCATACAGAGAAGCATCCCAACTCATCCCGAGGGTTCAAAGAGGCCACCATCCTGCGTTTGTAATGGTATGGTGGGGAGTGTGCTACGATGGCTTTACCAAGCTTCATTTTTGCGAGAAATTAGTGAAAACATCGGCCAAAGTATATCAATCGACCGTCTTGGAACCCATTGTGAAGTCTCTCAACAACAAGCCATGGACTTTCCAGCAAGACTCTGCTCCATCTCACAAAGCAAAAACGACTCAACAAGTGGCTCGAAAACAACGGATGATTGGCCAGCTGGTAGTCCAGACCTCAACCCGTTGGATTACAAGTTTTGGTCCGTATTAGAGGGCATGGCTTGCTCTACTCGACACTCAAATATTGAGTCGTTGAAGCGAGCCCTTGTCCGTGCAGTGGACAATTTCCCCATGTACGAAGTGCGTATCGCAATCGATGAGTGGCCAAATCGTCTTGAGTCGTGCTGGAAGGCAAATGGAAGTTATTTCGAATAAGTTGTTCTAAGATTTGTAGCCATATTTATGTCGCTACTAGGTAGATCAGGAAGAAAAGATGCAGAAATATGTAGTATTATAGCATCTCATAGGGTTGACCGAAGAGAGCCTGTGTAGATCTGCTGTTCCTTGTACCTTATTTAGTTTGATTTGGTTTAAAGCGTTTCGTAGAGTCGACCACCATATTATTGACTTGTATGTGAGGATGGGGCATACTACGACTGTGTACATATTTTACAGGTCATATCCAGCTGTTGACCTCATTTTTTGCCAAATGCTCTGGTATAGATATAGGAAGCTATTCATGTTTTCTTTAAACGTTGTTCCTCAACTAGATGCTAGTTAAGTTAAAAATCTAGGATAACTCCCAAATACTTAGCACTTAGAGCGTTTTCCATGGTTTACCATTCCTGACACTAGTGTTACCATCCCGTCCGTATTTTGAGAGGATATTACTCAAGTCTAGAGCTTTAGTAAATGTGAAATGACAACACCCTCAGATGTTCTCATATTAAAGTGCACGGTATAAAGATTGCCTTTTTTGACTCATATTACACCAAGGCATTTGCTTGTTGATATGGAATCGTTCTCTTGAAACACCAAGCAGAGATTTTGCACAACTTTTGGATTTTCCATAGAAGAAGTCGCCCCAAACAATTTCTCTTTCCGATTACTTACTTTTCTAAGTGCGAAGGCGCTAACAATATTCCAAATTGCATGTTCAGTTCTCAGTCGTATAGCGATTAGTCACTGATTTTTGATACGCCTTACGATCTTATCCTACCATTAAAGAACTCCTTCAACTAAATCTTAACAGATAAACCCTTTGGGCAGATCGCTGTGGATTGGGAGTAAACCCCCATAAAACCGATCTTCTCCTCCTTTTCCAGGAGATACAAAATTCCAATTATAGACCCTCCCTCAATAAACGGCACCAGTTTAGTCTTTTCCGACACAGCAAAATATTTAGGTCTCATTTTTGACACGAAACTAAACTGGAAACCTAACATTCAAGAAAGAGTCAATAAAGCTACAGTGGCTTGCAGAAGAGCCATTGGGAGTAAATGGGGCTTTCAACCTCGCATAACCCACTGGCTATATAGTACATTTAGGTCATAAGACCGATACTCACCTACAGGGTTGTTGTCTGGTGGACGGCCTTAGACAACGCAGTCAACTGCAGCAAACTAAGCCGAATCCAAAAAACAGCATGTCTATGCATAAGCGAAGCGTTACGGTCTACTCCCTCTGCGGCATTAGATATTCTGTTTCAGTTGACACCCCTTGATATCTTCAACAGGCAAGTAGCTGCGACTGCAGCTATTCGCCTTAAAGCGACTACACGCTAACATTCTTAATACATTAGAAATCCTCACAGAGAACATCGATTACACCATACCCGAAGTTTGGTTTGACAAGACTTCCATGCAAGCTTCCCCTCTAGATCTTTCTGGAAGGAAGATGCTTTCATGGAGGACAAGACAACCCACTTCTAGCCAGGTGGATCGAAAACCGATAGTTGGGTTCGTGACGGTGTTTTCCCAGATAAGCTAAATCTAGCCTCTCTTTCCATCTTCCAAATCACTGTAGCGTGTTCCAGGCGGAAATTTTGGCGATTGAAGACGCTCTGTCCTGGCTGAAGAAAAACGTGATACTGCAAAGGATATCCGCATCTTTTCGGATAGTCAGGCCGCTATCAAACCCCTGGACTCGGTCTCTTTAAATTCTAAAACCGCCCTTGAATACCGATCATCTCTTATGGAGATGACAGAGCAGTTCAACCTTTACAGGCCCGCAGAGACATTCCAGGGAACTGTAGGGCCGATGAATTCGCCAAAATTGCAACTACTCTACCTATTCTACCGGAAAAGGGTAGCGTAGCTATACCAATCGCTGCGTGCAAATTAATATTAAAGCTGAATGCCAATATAAGAACAGACCTTAGGTGGACTGTTGGATCAACATATCTAGCGACTAAACAGATCTGGCCAAAGCTAGATCTGAATCGTCCTAAGAGTCTGATGCTTTTAAATAGGAAACATCTCAGCACCATCATAGGTGTCATCACTGGACACTGCCTCATAGGCAAGCATGCTGCAAGACTGCTTGGCGCTTTTACAAACGATTTCTGTAGAAGCTGCATGAACGAGGAGGAAGAGGAGACAATCCTTCACCAACTCTGTACGTGTCCAGCTCTCTCTCAGAGAAGAAAACTTCACTTAGGAGCTTTCTTCTGCAGTGACCTAAACGATCTAAAGAATATGGTATAGACGTAAACAGTCTCCTACGCTTCAATCGTAAGCTCAAACTGGTTCGATTAGTAAGAGGATCATAGATCCACGTGACATCACAATGGCCTAATTGGGTTGATGTTTCCAACGGCCACTCCTTCCTACCTACGGTCTTATCCAGGAGTTCAACTTCTTCCCTTGGTTTCTTGAACGCATATCATCAGGCGTTAAATCATCATCCTATCGGAAGATGCTATAGTTTTTGCAAATGGCGACAAATGTCAATTCTACTTTGACATTTACGAAGAAAACAAATACAAAATACACGTCAACAAGACCATGAATCGCTATACCCCTAAAGAACGTGGAATAATTGTTACGATTTTTTTCCGGAATAATTCGTCGTTGGCGCAGCGTCAATTTTAGCGCAGATTTCCAGGTCGTCCGAGACCAAATGGGCCAACACTACGGCGTTTAGCCGTTCGCCTAGAAGAGTATGGGACAACACCAGATGCTGTCACGTCTGGCCGGCCACGGAGCAGCCATTCTGCGGAGAATATCGCAGCTGTGGTTGAAGATGTCTCAGAGGACTCCGGGTATTAACCAGACGAACGTGCCACGCCATTGGGCATCAATCGGCGGTCTCTACAGATAATTGGGACTGGAGAACATGTGGTTCCAACAAGATGGAGAAACGGCGCATACTGCATGAAGTACAACCGAAATTCTGAGGGCTCCTTTTCCGGGTCGCCTAATCTCTCGTTTTGGCGATTTGCACTGGTCGGCAAGATCGCTTTGTTTAACCGTTCCAGACTCCTTTGTGCGGGAGTTTATGTCTTGAAGCCCTCAAAGAGAATATCCGTCAAGAATGCGAGGACCTATCGTCGGAAGTTTTGGCAAGTGTGACGGAAAAAGCCACAAATCGGACCCGAATAGTCATCAATTCTGGTGGTGGCCACTTAGCCGATATCATTTTCTCGACTTAATGACCCGGAAACTTGAAATTATCGAGTTCTGATATGAATATTTATATTCTCCCGGCCATCACGCTCCATACTCTAGAAGAACTTCTCGGGAGCGGAGTGTATTCATATGTGTTCACATCCATGATGCCCACAAGTAGGCTTCAGACGTCAAATGGAAAAATACAATATATTGCGGTATTTCGCGGGTTTTTATTTAGTCTTGTAGACCTTTTTCATGCATTTGCGGGCACATAAAGTGCGCCAACATCCGCCGATACCGATTGCCATCGACCGTCTCTCCAACTTTAAAAAAAAATGCCCCAATGGTCGCTTTGGAGCAAATACCGTCCCAAACAGCCACTTTCAGATCGTGCAATAGTGTTTCATGAATTATGTGAGGGTTATCGGTTCCCGAAAAGCGACCATTTTGTTTGTTTACTCCCCCAGAGAGGGCGAAATGAATCTCGTCGGTCATCAGAATTCGCTTCCAAAAATCCGGCTCAGTTTCAATTATTCGAATGACGACATTCGCGTAAGCAATTTGTCGTTGAAATTGCATTAAATTGACTTTCCAAATCGTGCCAACTGAAGCCGATCGGTTAAGAATGCTCAAAGTCCGAACCCTCTAGATGGCGCACCCTGTCTATGTTAAATAATTTAAACAATAAATTGATATGAAATCTTGGCGTCGTTTTTCTTATCTGAAGTTTTGAGTTGAATGCGATTTGTGAGTGAAGCTCAGTTGATTGATTGCATATCATATGATAGATAGCAAATTTATAGTCCCATGTTTTTCTTAAGTACACTGCAGGCCAAAAGTTATGGCCTAGCTAGCCAACTGACTTCGTGCATGCATGGAGAATGAATTTTAAGAATTCAGTCGGGACCAAAAATTACAAGAAGAATTTGCCTCTCGAAAAAGCCATAAAAAGCGAGTAATTGGACGGACTTTTGGCAGATTGTGCATCTTGTGTTGGCGCATGAGTTTTCCATTATTCCTTCAAGAATGATGTTAAAGAAATCGCATGACAGTGCATCGCCTTTTCTAAATCCTTTTTTGACATCAAAGGTGTCGGTGAGTTCTTTACCAATCTTAAGGAGTAGTTTGCATTCTCCTTCGTCATCCGCGGGGGAGTTTGGCAGGGATACCAAAACTAGACCTTGCTCTGTATAGTTCGTCTCTATAGGTGTTGTCATACGCGGTCTCAAAAAACGTGGTGTGTATCGATGGAGCTCATGGTCTGTCGTAGTATGAATATTTGCTCGATGGTGGTTTTTCTGGCCTAAGGCCACACTGATATCAACCAATCAGGTTGTTTACGAACGGCTTCAGTCGTTCACACAACACGGCATACAGGATCTTCTAGTCGACGTTAAGAAGACTGATGTTTCTGTAGATGGCGCAGTTCAGAGGGTCTCCTTTCTAAATACGTAGAAAGCCGTAACTGCGGCTAACATGGTCCATTCTGAAGTTCCAATTTTCAATTTCCTTTTTTTTTTAATTAGCGGATACTCAAGAGGTTAAGGTACCCTTAACATGTTTGCACACTTGGAAAATTAGGGAGGAAAGAAAGAGAGGCACCGATGTACGTTCGTTTTGGACGATGACGCGTTCGATCATTACGAGTGATGTTTGGACCAATGACTCGAGTAATGTTGGCCTCCAATCCCTCATTCGTAGCCGGCTTATCCATATAGACTTTCGACTTTACGTAGCACCAAAGGAAAAAGTCTAGAGGTGTGATGTCACATGATCTAGCGCGAAATTAGCTGTTCACAAAATTTCCCAATAAAGCTATGGTTTTATAGACTGTATGGCAAGTGGCGCCATGCTGCTGGAACCAAATGTCGTCGAAACCAACCGCACCCCAAATACGGCTATTTTGTTAAGTGACGTAGCCATTAAACCAGAAATGAGCCTCATCGCTGAACAAAGTTTTCGTCGATAACAGTGGATCTTCTTGAAGTTTTTCAAGAGCCCGGCGACTGAAACGGTGATGATTTGGCTTCAGTTCTTGCACGAATTGAATTTTGTTTACTCTTAAATAAGATCCTCACGTAAAATACGTCAAGTTGTTCCGTACGACAAGCCCAGCTGAGAATGGCGCCGAATCGATTCATCACGTACACTCTCCGCTACCGCCGCTATATTTACTTCACTACGTGCTAGTAGATGTGGTCTATTCGGTCGCGTATTATCCAATTATGAAAATTGGGTTTCAAACTTTTCGATGGTATAGCAAAATGTGATAATTTGCTCCAAGCGCATGAAGCACATTCCTCGTAGAACGCTGATTTTCGTATACAGCTGAGTAATTTGTAAACGATGGTGCCAGGCTTAATCTTTCTATGATGAAATGTCAAACAATATTGAGCAAAACTACCCTGTGTGACGCGACGCATGAGTGTTCTCTTACTAAATCGACACTGAAAAAATACCTCTAAAAGAAACACCCTTTACTATGTTCCCTCGTTCGTCTTTACAGGCTTCGATTCGCGGTTTGTGTCCCTGCCATGCTTTTTTACCTTTTGGTAAAACTTTCGAATCTCATTCCTGGAGTAGCATCTCTCTTTTTCCTCGACTGCGCGCTTCTCATGGTCGTTCTTTTTCCTCCTGAGAAATCAGTGTTCATCTCTCCTCTTCTGCTCGTAGAGCTCATGAGGAGCTCCAGTTCCTCTATGCATGTTGTCAAACCAGTGATTTCATTGTGGTGGCCGAGTGAAACCCAGCATATCAGAGGCGGCATCTCTGAGGGCTTTTTGGTAATGTTGCCACTGTCTTCGATACTTGATGCTGGCGACGTAGGACCTCTTAAGAGATTAAGGAAGCCTCGATCGGAAAAGGATTTGGCAATTGTATTCGTCCAACGTCAAACTTTCTCACAGTATTAACTTGTCTTTGCGATGTTCGGGATGTCCGCAGCTGTTTTGAAATCGCTCTTTTAACTACGCCTGATTGAGTTTTAATGTTTGCTACGCGGACAAGACCATCCGAATCAGCAAATACATCCACGATGCGTCTCAGTGGCCATTTAAGAGATGGTAAATTTTCGTCCGTGATAATGACCAGGGTGCCGACTTCGACATTTTTCGTAGATCTATTCCATTTTTTCCGCTGCTGCAAGGTGTTGATTCATGGCTCCACCGGTTCCAAAATAGTTGTTGCATATATTGCACTTGCTGTCAGCTTCCAAGTCGTGTAAAGTTTTGATGAGTTGAGTCTGATACCGGGATGGTAGACATAGGAGAACCAATTAGGAAGTGAGCCGGAGTAAGAGCGCTTAAGTCGTTAGGATCATCTGAAACGGGACTTAAAGGGCGAGAATTAATAATTGCTTCGATTTGACAAGTTAGTGTATGAAGTTGTTCGAAGGTTAAAGCCTCCCAAAGTCCTCCAAAGTGCGGATGAGCTCGCTGCCACTTTGATCCTCGTGGAACATGTGTTTGAGTTCTTTCAGCTGAGAGTTGGCACCAACGAAATTAGTAGCGTTATCCGATAAGATTGTTTGTGGTTTACCACGCCTTGACATGAATCTTCGAAGTGCCGCCAGGAAAGCTGCTGTCGACAAGTCTATTGCAAGCTCTAAGTGTACAGCCGTAGTGCAAAGGCAAATGAATAGGCAGATATATGTTATGTTTTTTTAGGAGCTCTACCACGTATTCCGGACTTGGTGTAGAATGGTCCATAAAAGTCTATTCCTCAATGCAGGAATGGTCTGGCAGGCCTTACCCGTTCATCCGGCAGGTTTCCCATGATCTGGCTACATCCGAAGGGACGAGCTTTGAAACAACGGACACATCTCTTACGGATCATCTGTCTTCCACCTAAGGTCCAAAAACGCTTGGCATCCTGCCTGTAGGTTTGTTATATGAAAATGCATAATCAAAGTTTCAGTGAACTGGTGTGATTTGGGCAGAATTATTTGGTGCTTGGCATCGAAGTGCAAGTCCGCATTTTTTAGTTTGCCACCGACGCGTATTAGTCCGAAGCCATCTATGAAAGGATTCAATCCTGACAACACACTTTTTCCAGTGATACCGGTTCCATTTCGAAGTTGCTTGTAGTCATGAGCGAAGGCATTTATTTGAATTGTTCGAATAAGTAATTGGAGCCCATAGGTCGGTCCAAGTCTGACGCTGAGAGTTACGCGTTTCTTCTGTGTTCCTTAGATGAATTTGAGTTCTTAATAAATCGCCACACATAGGTAAAGGTACGGCGCATACGATAGAAGTCATTTATAAATTTACATTTCAATGTGATAACCTGTACTGTTGATGAGACTAGATATGTTTTAGGAGCACGTTTCTCAGGAATGTTTTCAGGCAATGAAGATTCCAATGAGGGCCATGAATCTGGAGGATCGCAAAGGAACTGCTGACCACAAAACCATAAATTGGAATGACTTTAGTTTTCTGGAGACATGCCTCGTGAGAGAATATCTGCAGGGTTTTCGTTGGTCCGAATGTGTCTCCATTCATAACCGTCGGATATATTCTGAATTTTTGTGACTCTGTTGGCAACAAAGGTATTCCAACTGCAAGGTGGAGATGAAATCCATGCCAGCACAATGGTTGAATCAGACCAATAAAAAATATTTTCTGGAGTGAGCGTAATGACTTGACGAATACGGCTTATTTGTTCAGCTAACAAAAGGGCGGCGCATAGCTCTAATCTTGGAATGGATATGGTTTTAAGAGGAGCTACTCGAGACTTTGAGCAAAGTAGCCGTACTTTTATTGTGCCATTAGCGTTGATGCTTCTTATATAGACGGAAACGCCGAAAGCATGTATGCTGGTATCCGCAAAGCCATGAATTTGAAATTTACTCTTGAATGAAAATGCGTATGGAGGAAAACTCATTTTATCCATGAGGTGTAATTCATTGACAATTGGTAACCACGAAGTATTAGGGGTTTCGTCCCAACTCAGGCTTTCCTTCCACAATGTTTGCATAAAAACCTTAGCCTTTAAAATGACTGGCTCTATTAAACCAAGAGGATCGTAGCGTCGGGCAATTGTAGATAGGACTGTACATTTGGTAACTCTACTCGAAGTGCTCAGTTTGTTGTTTAAGAATAAAAAATCATCCGTCTCAGGATTCCAGATTAACCCTAAGGTCTTTGTTACACTGCCATCATTGATTTAAAGATCTTCCGAATTAGAACACCATTTTCGTAGATGGAATCCTCCCTTTAAAAGTAGATCAAATACCTCATTTTTAATCTGAAGTAGATCTGCAAGCGTATCGGCATCAGCCAGAAAGTCATCTACATAGAAACAAGACCTGACAGCCTTGGAACCTACACAAAATATTCAGAAAATAAAAATTGGATTTTACACCCAGTTTTTTGAACAAGGGGCGTTATGTTGACAAATATGGGCAGCACCGCTTTTGTGATTTATTGAGAAGTGCTTAGGTTTTTTGAATTTTGTGACTTTTGGTTGTTGATTCAGCACTTGTTTATGACTCCTTACAATCAAAAGTGTTGCCAAATCCCAAAATTTGTCGGCCTGGATTGCAAGGGCCTTGCATAAAAGTGACACTTTGAAGTCAAAAGAATTTATTTGATATTCTTCATGTCCTGGGTAAAGTATCGAGGTATTTGTCAAAAAACGGCGAGTTTTCATTCGACGTAACGCTGAACAAAAGTTGCCTATCTTCAAGCATGAAGGCGTCCCTGTTATAGTCTGGGGATTGGTTTAATATCTGTGTTCCCAGTTCAATTTACGAGGGTTTTCTGAAAAGTTTCCGACCGTAGAATGATAAAAAGACATTTTTTCAAAAAAAATTTTTTTTATTTTTCTACATGGTTTCCTTGTAACTCTACACACTTGTCCCAGCGATGCTCCCATCTCTCTAACCCGTCCAAATAGTACTTGGCGTTTTTCTCTGCAAAATAATTGTTCACGAAGGTGATTGCCTCCTCATTTGACAAAAATCTCTCTCCTCCGAGCGCAGTTTTTAGATGAGGGAACAAAAAGAAGTCGCTTGGGGCTAGATCTGGTGAATAAGACGGATGGTCTAGCAGTTCAAACCGTAATTCATGGATTTTCGCCATGGCAACGGCTGAGGTGTGAGACGGCGCGCTGTCTTGGTGAAACAGGATTTTCTTTTTCTGCAAATGTGGCCGTTTTTCCGCAATTTCTGCCTTCAGTTTGGCAAGTAATGATGCGTAGTATGCTCCTGTAATGGTTTTTCCTTTTTGAAGATAATCAAAATTACTCCTTTACTATCCCAAAAAACAGTTGTTTTTTTTTTGGAGCCGGCTCGCCCTTTGCAGTCCACTGTTTCGACTGAATTCTTGTTTCGGGCGTATAATGGTGTATCCAAGTTTCATCTACAGTAAGTAATCGGTGCCAAAACTCGGATTTATTGCGCCTAAACTGCGCCAGCAGAGCGTTGGAAAAACGTTTTTGGTCTAACGTAAGCAAACGCGACACCCAACGCGCGGACAGCTTTCTCATGCCTAAATCTTGATTTAATATGTAACAAACACGTTCTTTGGACATTTTCATAACCTCTACCATCTCTCTCATTTTAATTCGGCGTGCGTCTAACACCATTTGGTGAACTTTAGCAATGTTATCGTTAGTGGTTGCAGTTTTTGGACGTCCCGAACGTTCATCATCTCCCAAGCTCTTACGGCCACGTTTAAATTCAGCTGCCCAAAATTTCGCTGTGGTAAATGATGTGCAGAGTCCCCATACACAGAGTCCAACTCATTTTTGATTTGCGTAGGCGTATTGCCTTTCAAAAACGAGAATTTAAGCTCGATACTCAATTTTTTCCATTTTCTCAAAAAGCACTCACATCGACTCACTCAAACGACTGTCAACTAAAAACTGCGGGTCCAAAATGACTGAAACTTCGGTAAGTAACTGTCAAAAGATGTACAACTAGCATTCACTAGCTTTTATTGACGAGTGCCGGTATCTTTACGTTGCGATCGGAAACTTTTCAGACAACCCTCGTACATGATTGATAACTATTCTACTTTTTTTTTTCGATGTTAGATTTTGTTTTTCCTTCCAGCACTGAGGGCGGCCTCAAACTTTTGGCCTGCAGTGTACGATGTCATCCTTAATGAACTTCATAGAGACCAGTATGTCAGTTTCTTGATATTATTGATTAGAAAGCAATCATACCGGAATCATTCGTGTATGTGCGTAACATATGTTTAGAAGTTAGACGCAGTATAAAACGCTTTAAATTCCCTCCAGATTTCTCGATAACATACTCGTATCAGTTGTCTTGACTTTAAACGTATGTACACAGGTATTTATAGACAAACACTTAAAGTTTATGACAGATTTTGAATTTATTTATTGTTTCTGCGTTTCAACGGTCTAAGTTAAAAGTTCAAACCATATTCAATAGAAAAGAGGCCGAGACCCATATAGGAAAAATAGGCACAAAGTTCAGTTGTTATACAAAGCGTGTAATTTAATTTATGGAACCGAAACAAAATCCACGATTAGATATGAAGAAAGAAAAAAAAAATTAATAAACGGTACCACATTATATTGGAGGCACCCTAATGAATCACCGTCTATAGAAATTTCTTAAAATTCAGGCTAAACTCATTGGTATGATGTTTTTTTATGCATTGCAATACTACCTTTCCACTGCAATGATGCACGGAAATCTCTGACGTTTTGAAACAAAGTAATGATACTTTCTTCGCTAGTTTATATAAAAAGAAAGGTGCCGAAATGTAAAAACGTTTTTAACCCATTCGCTGGCAAGGACGAGTATACTCGTCTTTGGCATGGTTTTATACGTTGCCAAGACGAGTATACGAGAATACTCGTGCCCACAAACATAAATATACAAATGTAAAAACAGGGTCTCCCAATAGGGACTTCAGAAATTTGACAGTTGATAACGGCCATATTGTTGGAGATACATCGTCAAATTGGCTGTCATTTATTCAGTCTGTTTTGCCAGATGGGATAGGAGCGGTTTACCATTAAATCCCCCACAATATTACTACGCTGCCTAAGATACCCGTAGATAAACTTTGAAACTGGACTCCAACTAGATAGTGATTCGAGTCTACATTGACTGCTTAAATATTCAGACGTCTATAATACTCAAAAAGCGCCTTGCTCCACCGCAACAAGATCGATTTGGTTGACTGTTTTATAATCCAATAACCATCATGGGTCTTAGTGAATATTAAGGTGAAGTGCTAGTGTCCTGTGGCTTATGCTCTCGATTGTGTTACCAAGAATTTCTCTTTTGGCGTTAAAATCACATTTAGCCATTGTAACATTATGCTCAGGTCATTTTTCATATATTTTTTCGAGGAGCTCGGAGATATATTCTTTGGTTGCATCGTTGACTTGCGTGGTGTTGTGAGCACATATCAGGCTGATGTTGCCAAATTAACCCTTGATCTGGATTGTTACAATGTGTTTGACGAAAGCTCAAGACTTCCTAGCCTAGTTTGCCGACTTAGCCGACTCTACTTCTGTTCTCTATAGCAGTCCTTTTTTTCTGACCTATTCCACCGCACAGAGTTATATCTGCTTTTTAAACGTTGGAACGTTCTTGGTTACTTCCCATCAGAGAACTTCTTACGTGGTCGCGTGGTTAACATCACAAACAACCCCCAATCTGGATGACAAGACCTTTTCTGCGACTTCTTGACTAAAGTATGCCTATATAAACGTAACCTACATTTAAATAGTTCATCTATCTACTCGTATCTACCACCCTGACAATCGATACCATTGCGTCAGTGGCTCCACTCATTCTGAATGCCAGTCATTGACAACAGAATATTATAAATGTTGCTATTTATTTTCCTTTTTAACACTCGTAGTTACGAGATTAGCAAGTCATATTCGATTGCACGAGCTACAACGAACTGATAAAACAAACACAATTGATGTGAAGGACTAGTTACAACCCTGGGCATCGTGAGTGAATCATGCAATACTCAACTACTGGTGATTTTTTGGACGAAGGCGGTGATAATAATCCCCATTATAATCCCTCGCATATGACTCACAAAGCATTCCCTTTGAACTCCAAGGTGCTGTAGACGCACTGATAAATTTATAAATCTTCCATCACTCAGAAATTAAACAGAGTTTTGATAACTTTTTGTGTTCAAAAAACCGGCCAATTTTGCAAGAACTTCCACGAGAACCTTAACTTTTTCCAGCGCAATTTTCTGGGAACACATTTAAAGAGGAACAGTTATGTACATTTCTTCCTTATGACCTAGTTGTAAGATAACTTAAACGGCAATCGCAACTATGTAAAGAGCAATTATACAAGGATAATTGTATAAAGAACACTATCCTACTCGTATAATACAGAGGTGCAAATAGGGATTTTAGTGATTTGTTTTTCTTTTGTAGCAAAGCACATAAACTGCCATTTAGAGTGCCGCTTAATATTTTTGATATTTTTCACGAGCCTCTTTCATGTAGAGCCTTAGCCACAAGGACTCATACCAACTAATAAGTTATAAGCTGCGGACCGAAAAGTTATTTGAGAGAAGATTTTATGTATTTATCTCTTGGCGAAGAGCGTTTTGGACTCCCCTTCATTGTATAGGTAGTACAGGGTCGTCCAATATGGAATTCCGAAATTTGACAGTTGATAGCGGCCATATTGTTGAAGCTACATCTGTCGAATTGGTTGTCATTTATTCAGTCTGTTTTGCCAGATCACCATGGGCGGATATAGCGTTCAAAAACACGTGCAAATGATAAAATTGTTTTATCAAAATGGGTGTTCTGTTCGGGCAACGTTCCGTGCGCTTAGCCCATTTTACGGTCGCCATAATCGTCTTACCGAGAGGACTATTCGCAGTGTGAAGGATAAATTTGGGTCCACTGGTTCAGTAAACGATAAACCAACACTCGTACGTCGACGAAACGCAAGATCTGCCGAAAACATCACTGCTGTGCGTGAGAGTGTGCAAGAGAATCCGAGGCAATCGATTTCGCGTCGTTCACAAGAATTCAGCCTTTTGCTGACCACAACTTGGCGAATTTTGCCTGCACTGACTTGGGCCTGCACTCCTACAAAATTCAACTGACCCAGGAGCTGAAGGTAAACGACCATAGACAACGACGTGTGTTCGCTTGAATGGGCTCTGGAGCAGTTTGAAATTTTCATCCAAAAATCATCTTCAGCGATGAGGCCCATTTCTGGATGAATGGGTACGTCAACAAACAAAATTGTCGAATTTGGGACTATACCAATCCACATGAGATGCAAGAGCGTGAAATGTTACTGTTTGATGTGGATTTTGGGCTGACAGCGTCATCGATCCATATTTCTTTGAGAACGACCTTGGCCAGGCCATCACCGTCAACGTCGAGCGCTATAGGCAGATGGTTACCAAATTCTTTTGGCCTGAATTGGATGATGTGGACACCAACGACATGTGGTTTCAACAGCTCACGCCAAATTGGAAATTCTGCACGAGCGATTCGAGGGCATGGTCATTTCACGTGGAGGTGTTGTGAACTGGCCACTGAGATTTTGCGATTAGAACACGTTAGACTTTTTCTTGTGGGATTTTCTGAAGTCGCAGGTCTATGCGAATAAGCCACAAACTACGGCGATTCCCAAAACCAACATAACCCATGCCATCGGTCAATTTCAGCCGGATTTCATGGAAAATGGGACATTTCGGATGCGCGTCAACCAGAGAAGCCGCGGAGGGCATTTGAACGGTGTTATATTCCATTCATAATGGCATTGATAGGCCTATCAAACAAATAAAAATTTTCGATCATACCGCACACACTTCGTTTTATTTAAATTTAAAGATAGGAAGCGCTTAATGAAAGACCCGTTACAAACAAAAAATATACATCAATTATTATTTAAAAACACCGTGTATTAGGTAGGTTTAGTACTCACTAACTAACATCACGTTAACTTTAAAACCAGCTCCTAACTTTGTATTTAATTATAAACACTTTTTAACCAACCTACAACTAGTATTAATTTTAGAACGTATCCGCGATCAGTTTTAGTCAAACAAACCTGAAAATTTACAGTTTGGGATATCAAACGCAGTTTAAGGGGTACACTTTTACAAAATTTAAATGAATTTGACAGAAATGTCAAAGGAAATAGAAAACAAGTTTTACGAATCTTGAATTTCAAATTTGAATTTGGATAGCAGTTTCTCAATAATGGAAGCAGAAAAGGCGTTTAATTAAAAAAAAAGTGAATTTTCTTTTGTGACAATATTTGTTTTTTCTTTAGACATCGAAATATCGAAATCTGCAAACAAATTTTCTTAAGACATTTCACTGAAATGACATTTCAAAGTCCATACTAAAAGATAAAATGGACTTTATGTGCTATTAAGTTTAGCGCGAGGTTATAACGATAAAGTGGGTTTTATCTCGACTATAATTATCAAAACACTAGCACTGACTTTGTTGCATACTAAAATGACTTTAAAGTGGACTTTATCTGACTATAATTTTGCACCAATGATCTTTTACAGATTTAAATTAAGCAAAAATCAACTTCATCGTGTGTTTATAACAAAATTTTATAGCAACATAATCACATATTATTAATTATCTTTATGATAGGATTTGTAATAAAGCGCAATACATAATGGAGGTAGTAATATCGAGTCTCCTTGCGAATGCTTTTCCTTGCACAAACTCTACATTTGCCACTGGGGTTTTTCTTTTTTGGTGTAGGAGGAATAGCATCAAGTAATGAAAGGAATTTTGTTCCTGGGGTATAATTGACGCACATAGATGGCTGCGATTGAATGATTGCATCTTGGCTTAGCAAATATTGTATAAGATCTTCTCTAAATTAAAGAGAAGCTCTATTTTTTGTTCGGTTGGTGACAGTAAAATTTGTATGCATTATGCACAGGCATTTCCATTATGTGTAGGCTATTTTTTTGTTTTATAGCAACGAAGAGTTTTTCTCATAGCTCTATAGTATGAAAGCATTTGATCCTGCCATACCTTTTGTGTAATCTTTTACCATATTTGGTTTGATGGAGACTTGTCCATTTCGGTTAACAACTTCAACCATTTCAGCTTTGTGCATATTTGATATGGTCAGTACGTCTCTTTTATCTCTCCACTTACAAATAATAACCGATTCGGATCGGCTCCAGCTGTACTCGCCCTTCTTAATTTTTTTTTGTACCAATTCTTTCCACATATAGTATGTCGAGCGCAGTGTTAATTCTTTTGCCATCGATACGGAGTGGTAAAAATTGTCCATATACTAGGTGGCGCAAAATTAATCACCCTATCGGAAGATGGTATAATTTTTGCAAATGGAGCGCTATACTCCGCAAGAGCATTACATAATTGTGTCGATGTTTTTGACCAATAATCGGTGGTGTCAGCGCAGTATGGCAAACTGGGCAAACATTCCGAAGTTTAGCTACTCGACTCGAACAGAGTGGGACCACAGGAAACCATGCAGGGCGTGGCAGCCACCGGACTGGTCATTCGGCCGAGAATATCGCGGCTGTGGCTGCCGATGTCTCTGAGAACGAAGAAACATCAACCAGACGACGGATCACACAATTGGGCATCAGCAGACGGACCCTAGAGCGAATTTTAGTCAAAGACTTACACATGTTCCCATACAAAGTGCAAACAGTGCATCAGTTAATGCCTCCTGACCGCCAGTCGCGTGTGAATTACAGTAAAGCTATTCTCAATATTAATAACGAAGAGGATGATTTTGTGTCGAAAATCATCATGAGCGACGAGGCGCATTTCCACTTAAGCCGTTACGTCAATAAGCAAAATCTTCGTTTCTGAGGCACTGAAAATTCGCGTGTGATGCACGAAGAGCCATTACATCCACTCAAAGCCACTGTGTGGTGCGGCGTTTACGCGGGTGGATGGATCACTTGAATTGTAAACTTCATCCCAAAATTCAAAATTAAGTCTGCTCTTGAGAGCATTGAAATCAATTCTCTCAAAAGTTTAACGAGAGGAGTTTCTAGACTTGCATTCTTTATAATCGAACTGAATACAAGTTAAATAATGATCTGTTATACTCAGGTCATAAGTAATAACTTGATAACCAATAAAATTGCATCTGTGAAGAAATATATGGTCTGGACAAAAATCAAGACGTGTAGGTTGATTTTGAATCAAAACCATGTGACGCCATAAGTGATAAATAATTATCAACGTCTATTGAGTCAGACGGAATATCTACATTAAAATCACCCAACAGTACAATATTCTTATAAGTTTGTATCTCTAAGAGACTCGAGAGAAAACATCTAAGAAGACACCTACTGAACATGTACAATGATGTGTGCTATTCCGCAAAATTTGTTTAAATTTTCAGAAAGTTGTGTCTTGTTTTACTGCATTTTTATTATTTCATCTATCTGCGCAATTTCCGATTTGTTTTTCTCCTTAAACGTACGCAAATACGAAAAAGGATATCGAGTCCTGTTGCCTTCGCATTGCCAACGACGACTATACTGGTCTTTGATTTTATGCATGTAAATGATTATGTATGATAATACGAGTATACGGACAAAGAAGTAACAGAACTGTGGTAAAGAATACCACTAGCAATGGGAATAGCTTCATATAATATAGGCTTGGCAGCGAATGGGTTAAGTTATGATTCATATTCCGACGACGTGAATTTTAGTCACTTTCGAATGACCAAAAATACATTTCAGAATTTGCGCATTTGAAAATTTCAATCCTTAATTGCTAGTATTGTCTAGGCGCTTCGATTGTTAGCTCCGGCGACTCTTTGTAGAATTGTCTTTATAGTACGCTATGAAAATTTTTCGAGAAGTTTCTGACCGATTTGGAGTTGGAAAAGGCACACTTTACAGAATATTTATGTTAACTATGTATAACAGTCATATTGAAGCTTAAAAGAATGATTATCAAATGGCCGGCAAGTGAAGTCTCATTTAATAGAATGATGCAAAAATATTACGTCAGATCTGTTGGAGATCCAAAGGTTGTTGTTGTTTGCGCAGTACATGCGTTTACACGAAGCGTTATACATTCATTGCATCTATACGGTAATGTTGCGTTACGAAACGCCTAACATTCCAGTACTGCATTAAGGAATTCAGCCTCATATCACTTCGTCACTAACAATTAAAACCATCGGAGGGCTATCTTTTCGAGAAGACGCAAAAAATCAGTAATCTCTTTGATGGTCGTCAGTGCAGTTTGATTTTATCATATTATTAAAAAAATGCTATTTTGTGAGGCGCCTTCGATTTTCCGAATCTAAACGCCGGAAGAATGAGTCTTAATCTTTTTTTTCGGTTAAACAAGAGCTAAATTAACTTGTGGTTTATCCTCAATTCCAAACCTTCTATCAGAGAAAATATAGCCAACTTCGTAGGAGGTGTTGTGCTTAAACCACGCAACGCCAATGACTTGACGGTTGGCATTACAGACTCTATGGCTCTTTGCCAATGTCCATTTGGCCTCCGATGCCATGAACTGAACAATCACGATGACGCCTTTACATTAACCCTTTATATCTCAGAACTTTGTTTTACAAAGTGTTTTGTTTTTTGATATAAATCAATTCAGAAATACCAAAATAGTGGGTGAAATTGTTTGTTGGTAACTTTTTTGCGGGGGATCACCCTGGAGGAGATGTGACATTAAATTAAAGGAATAAAACTCAACTCGTGTAGGAATTTTAAGCATTTATTTTGAATGCTATGCGGGAAAACAGTTAACACAAGAATCCAACATTACACTTTATGCACATTGTACGTGTAACAGAAGTTCAGGTTGCACCAGCGCACCTTCTTCTTTTTTCGCATGGAGCAATTCAATGTCCGTTGTTATTGAACCGTAGAGTTTCAGCTGCTGTACCTTCCTCAGTTCTCTTACGCGTTGCCCCAGAAGCTTGTGGCTTTTTCCACAAACTTATGGACGATTTGTCGTCTAAATTTATGTTGATTCATTTCCGGGGAATTAACACGCTTTAATTGCCAAGGATTTTGCACAGCTACGACAATCAATCACGTAAAGATGCTGCTCCACCAATTTTTTTTTTTTACTTCTGTTGCCAATGTTATGTTTTTATCTATCCGATCTACTCCACACATGTACAAGTATTGTTGGACTCAGTTATGGCAAAACGAAGAGGTTTTGACACCGGCTCCATGCCAAATGCTATTGAAGCAATTGAAACGACAGTATTATCCACCCACTGTGTTAGACGACTGTCCGTTGGCTTCATTTTTAAACACCCAAAAATATTTGTGGACATTTTTTTTTCGGTTTAGTCGGGCAGCCCTTTAGGATAAGGTTTTCATAAATCCTTCCTACTTTGATATAGCCACGTTTTTTTTTTTAGATAGAGCAAAAGTGGAAAGCTTGTCAAAGCAGAACGAAAACAAAAGTTGCTGCACATGTGGTTCAAGATCATCTGTCATATTTATCAGAGGGGCGGCACATTTTCCAAATTTAACTTCGTACACTGAGTTCGCTCGAGGATTCTATCTCAAAATATACATTGTAACCAGCTGGGGTGCAAAGTGACCGCACTTTATAACCGATTCAAAGTGGCTTCCTTCCTTTCGGCATACAAAACGTTTTTTTCAGGGTGAAAATGTTTTTTCGTATTTGACTTGAGATGGTCAGTGATTGGCCGAAGTTTCCACATCTTCTCTGTCGGGATCTTATCGGAATTGTCCACAAAATAAAGAAACTGCAAGATTTTCTGGAAGCGAAGAAATCGCATTTCATTCCGAAGATCATCGTGGGTTGACCACATAGATCAAACCCTCGCGTGATGATTATAGACACTAACCAAAATAGTGCCAATGAAAACTCTTATTTCATCAATAGTTATGTTGGGATTCGATTTACCAAGTGATATGGCATACTTTGTAGACTCTTTGCATCTACAAATCTCAAGCGTCTCCTCATCAATAAACTTCTACAATTGCCGATATGGAGATATACCTGAGCAGTCTCCATAAATGCTCGCAGGAGAAATTGGGATAAAATCTGACCCATTATCTTAGCACAATTGAAGTTTTTATAGTTTCTTTACTTTTAGAAATGGAGCAACTAGTTTTTGTTGGCTGTATAATGCAAAACCCGGGATTCTTTTGATCTGATTCAAATATCAAATCTATATCTGCTTGCAAAGTGATCAGGGTCAATAGGATGCTCTTTTCATCAGATCCTATCGTTTCCTACAATATCCCTTCATTGTTAATTTCAATAAGTGCGTTGCCCTCTGTTTCTTCAATCGTCCGCACTCAACGACTCTTCGCAAACATAATCATTCTGCGTTTAGCTGACCAGGACACAAATTATCGGGTCTCCCTTCTTCTTCCTCTTACCGTCGTCTGCACCATTCAAATGATCATCATTTTCTGGGTGGTTCTATAAACAACGCTGTGGGCTCTTCAAAGAAATCGGCCTGTAATTGAAAACAGTCCTGCAATTGTAACAAACGTAGTTCAAAAAAGAAAAATATAGAAGAGGCCAGCGTGGCAAATGTGTCACACCTTCTAAAACGGTCACCTATGACCTAGCTAAGCAACGAACACTCGAACTGCAACTAACTAAGAAATATCTTTACCTTGTCCTGTAGCTTTTTTTGGCCTTTGTTTGATGTTTGTTTTTCTATTGTTTTTAGCGCTGTATAACGACCCAGAAAGAGTAACCAATAAATCGGAACTTACACCGTATAGTAGTATCAACTTTTTTAAAGTCTCAGAGAAAAAACAGAGGTCACTTTGTTGCATCGAGTGCCTAGATTTACTATTTTTGAAAACCTTGTTACCTTGTTCTCTGTGACAAATGCGCTACGCTGGGATATAAAGAGTTAAGTGCGGCCGACACGTCCTCTATCCGTGCATAACACTGGATGATGGTGATCTTTATTCTGCTCCAAAATCTTGACGTCTTGACGCCTATTACTTGATGCGTTTCAGATTAGGAGGCTGCTCTGACCTTTTCACTGATTGCTGCTAGAGTAAATAGTGTTACGAGTATCAGTTGGTGAGGCCTACGTGTCAAGATATCCATTTTGTACTTCGCTTTTCCACGGACCGGTTCGATCCATAGAGGATCTTATCGTTTCAGAAGTCCTCAAGTGTTTTGCCGTTTGCCCTTCCTAACTTTAAAACTTGCGAAGGAATGTCCAGATGACGCCGCAAGGAGTTGCTGGGTAAGTTTTGGCATGCGCATCTTTTTTTTTTTTTTTAAAGAACTTAACACTCAAGTGAATAGGATTACTCTTAGATGGAGTACGTTGCAAAATTGGTGTTTGGGCTCAGTGGTTATTTCGTTATTGTTGTTATATTCAATGCAACCACTATCTCACGTGATTTCAGTTGCCGGATAAAAAGAATGTCTTTTTGGTGCGGTTGGAATTTGAATGCCTAACCGTCCGATTTAGAAGTCAATACTTGAATCATGGCTACCCCTTTTTTTGTTTGTATTAGCGACACCAGTATCTATCATCTAATGCTTTCTAATAAGGAATTGTTATATATAATCTAAAAACTACGCCAATACCGCCAAAACCAGTTATACCACCTTGAATTTATTCAGAAAATTAAAAATACAAGTTTATTCATTTAAATCTATATTGTCCCCTTCAAAGTAATCCCCATCGACTGCAACACACTTATGCCAGCGCCTGATCCAATCCTCGAAACATTTTTTTTTATATTCGGTTTTCGTTATAACGACGTGGATGCCGCTGCTGACATGATCACAGAAACTATTCTCTTTGGAATGAGATGCTTTATCCCTCATCGTATGGTTTTATACTCAACCAAAAGAAAAAGCATGGTACGACTCAAGCAGTAAAGAGCCTGTCGGGGTTAGAGAATTGTTTTTTCGGTCCTACAAGACCGAAAAAAGTTCAAACGAGCCAGACATTACTGCAACGTCTTTCTCAAGCGTGTGAAATTCCAATACCACCAAAAACTGAGACAAAAAATACTGCAATGTCCCAAATGTAGTAAAGATTTTTGGTCTTTCGTCAAAAACATTAGAAATTCTGCCTCATCTTCCATCCCAACGCTCGTTTACAATGACATTCCAGCTGTCAGCTCTTTGGACAAGGCCAATCTGCTTGCTGCACACTTTGCGGCTAGCTCAACACTTCCAGATTGTGCTTTGTCCCCGCTTACACTTGAGCGCGTCGAATCTACAATGGGACGAATCCACTTTTGCACTCGTGTAGTAGCAAGAGTTCTTAAATATCTCAACATGCATAAATCCGCCGGTCCAGATGGTATATCTCCCCTCCTTCTGAAGAGGTATTCTTCCTCGCTGGCAAAACCACTGTGTATGCTTTTTCATCAATCCTACTCTTTAGGACTCTTTCCGAGCAATTGGAAAACAGCATTTGTCCAGCCCGTCCCTAAAAAAGGCGAATCTTCTTCTCTATCCTCCTACATACCCATAGCGCCTACATCCCTTCCTTCCAAGGTCATGGAAACGCTGATAAACCGTCAGCTCATGAAATATCTCGAAACACGAAAACTCAATGACCGGCAATATGGTTTTCGTAGCAACAGGTCCACTGGTGATTTGATGGCATGTCTCACCGAAAAGTGGAACCAAAGTACACATCAATCTGGCGAAAGCAAGATACCCGTAGTTGCACTTGATATTTCTAAGGCATTTGACAGAGTTTGGCATCAGAAATTACCTTTCGGAACGTTCAATTCAAGTTGTCTTGGATGGTTTCAAGTCGGATATTCACAAAATAAATTCTGGTGTGCCGCAGGGCTCCGTTCTGTCTCCGACACTCTTTTTAATTTTCATCAACGATCTCTTGTCTGCCACTGCTAATCCAATATATTCTTTTGCTAATGACAGCACTTTCTGCTTTTCATATTCGTTCCCGGACTCACGCCCCTGCTCTTCGGCTGTAGAACGGGAACGGCAGCGTATGTTAAGCTCATTAATTTCCGATATTAACAGCATAACCAATTGGGGAACTATCAATCGAGTGGAATTTAATGCTTCCAAAACACAATGCTGTCTGGTGTCGTCAAAGCGCAATTTGAACACCCAGCCATTATCCATGAATGGCACTTGCATCGTCGAAACCGATAAACTTTCCATTCTCGGTATGTGTATCAGTAACAACTTACGTTGGAATGACCACATATTTGATGTCGCCAAAAATGCTGCGAAATGTCTAGGTTTCCTCAACCGATGTAAGAAATATTTCACCCCCTCTGATCCGGCCTGAATATATAAGGCATTTATCCGCCAAAAACTGGAGTACAATGCACACATCTGGTCAGGTGCTCCTAAAACATCTCTGCACCTGCTAGAAAGGATTCAAAACCGTGCGATAAAACTCATAGGTGATACTAATATCAGTCAATCAATTGACACCCTCGAACACCGACGAAACGTCTCCTGTCTCACTTTGTTTTATCGCTATTTCCACCACCAGTGCTTCATTGAAATTGCCAGTACCATTCCGCCCATTCAAACTTTCAACCGTAACACCCGTCTCGCTATGAATGCTCATCAGTATACCCTCAAGCCCATTTTCGGTCGTACTCTTAAATATCGTGATTCTTTCCTAAGCCGTACAACTCGCTTATGGAATGCCCTGCCGATCTCTGTGTTTCCTGGTCGTTATAATTTACAAACATTTAAAAACAATGTACATCGGTACCTGTCTTTTCTTCCTCCCTAAATTTCCTTCGCCCGCGCTGTGTACGAACATTTTAAGTGTACAAAACCCCTTTAGCGCGCGCCAATTATACAAAAAAAAAAAAAAATGTCCATCAGGGCTTTCTTGCGATTTTTCCATCACTTCTTCTCGGCTGCGGGGAAACGCGTTCCCCGTAGTGGTTTCTTAACTCGATTGAACAGAAAGAAATCACAGGGAGCCAAATCAGGTGAATTCGGTGGCTGTTGGATGGTATTTGTTGCATTTTTCGTCAAAAAATTATGAATAATGATTCCACTGTGCGACGGTGCGTTATCATCGTGCAAAATCCACGAGTTTTCTGACACAATTCTGGTCTCTTTCGGCGAATTGCTTCACGCAAACGTCTCATAACGCCCAAATAATACGAGTACTCTTTGTTTACTGTCTGGCCTTCTGGCAACTGGCAAAAATTCATGGTGCACTACACCGTTGTAATCCATGAAAACCGTGAGCATTGCCTTCTTTTTTGACTGAAAATGACGTGGTTTTTTTGGTTTCGGCTCATTTGGTGAACGCCATTCACATGCCTGATGTCTGGATTGGAGTCGTACTCATAAACCCACGTCTCGTCTCCAATAAAGACCCTTTTGATGAATGTGGAATCGGATTCAGCCTCGCAAATCATCTCTTTTGCGACGTCAACAAGGTCTCTGTTTTGCATGAAATTGAGGTCTTTTATCACCAGCTTTGCTGCGACACGACGGAAACCCAAATCATTAACCAAAATGTCTTGGACGGATCCATAGGCAATGTTCAAGTCCTCTGCTATCTCCCTGATGGTTAATTTGCGGTTATTGACCAACGAGTCAATGAAACGAGTACTTCATCAATGTTTTCGTCGGTTTTCGATGTTGATGGTCTGCCACTGTGTTCATCATCTTCGATTGCACGACCACTTTTGAACCGCTCGTGCCAGTGGTAAACGACCGTTTTCTTTAGAGAATCGTTGCCGAAACACTATTCCAACATTTCCAACGTTCGCGCACCATTAAATCCGTTTTTACGCAAAATTGAATACAAGTTCGTTGTAGCAAATTTAAATACATTTCTAAAATTGTAAAAAATCATCAACACACACACAGATAGATGTACTCTTGGCTACGTAATTTTTGCAAATGTCGAGATATGACGCTAAGATTTAGAGGAAATGTCAACAACAGATTTACCAACTTAACAAAAAAAAAAACCACACGGTGGTGTGGTGCGGAAACATTTTGACCGGCGATATCGAAAACGAAATTGACAGTGCAACTTTGTCTCTCTTGGGGATTATTCTGGATTAAGTTATAAAAATACGTGGTGCTTTCTACGCCTTATTAATTCGGAAACGATACATGCCGTAAAAAGTCCCGAAGATCTGATTGTCCGTCGCAGTCATTGCTTTTGCAATATGCTATCGATCCAGGTTAATGACTGAAATTATCGATTCTTATTTGGTTCGTTCCTTTCGTCGTTACATCTGATATTCCCAATTTTCTTGTGGAAAATTAAAAACCGTCTTTTCAAAATTTACAAAGAGTCTTCCATAAAATAATCTCCATTTGAATTTGACATATCGTCATTTTCAGAGGCTTCACTGTTTTATGTCATTTGGGCTGTGAAGTTTGTAGGGGACAAGTATATCTCAATCCGTTAACTATGATGCATTTCTTCTTCCATTATCATGTAGCAGAATCAGGACATGACCATGCCTCCATGCCTTCAAGGCTGTTTTCGACGCAATTTGCTATCCATTATGCTAAGATTGCCTCTCCGCGTTTGAGAAACGAATAATGCACAACTCCTTCATTCGTACACAATACTGCCACCATTACCTTTCTGAGGTGTAGTTCTGCCTTGTGTAGTCGCTTTCTAGGTTCACTCACGTCTAACCATTCCGCTGAGTTCTACCTATCTTCGTCGCAGGTGACGACTGGATCCAAAAAATGATCGATACCGTATCTGTTAGTCAAGGATAATTCAACTTCCAAGCTTCGTAGCATATTTTTTGACCCTTCCACGACTTATGGTTACAGCTGAGACTTTGAACCTTGTAGCAAGGCAAAGGACAATCGTAGATGGATGATCAATAACTTTCTCTGGTCTTAGTAAACCAGTTTCGAGCTGTTCTCCTCGCTATACGTACCCAAACAAAAACTACAGTGAATTTCCCGAGTCGCTGCAGCTGCGTTCTTTTTTGTTTTTTGAATGTATTGATAAATTTAACTCTCTTTTCAAAAACTACCCACAACCTCAAGCCACAATAATCATTTAATGAATACTCGTAATCAGTAAATCGGCAATTTTTTTTTAGAATTTGATCGCGCTCAAGGGATTAAGTACCCTTAAAATATTAGGGAGGTTGAAAAGAGAGGTACCGGTGAACGTTGGTTTTAAATGTTTGAAGGTTATAATGACTAGGAAATAAAGAGGTAGGCAGAGGATTCCATAAGCGAGTTGTACGGCTTAGAAACAAATCACGATATTTTAGAGTAACGACTTGATACAAGGCTGCACTAGGATGGAATTTTGTGTACTCAGACTCTGGTTTACTGTACAAATGAAGCCAAGCCTCTGGAACACATGTATCTTTTATAACATGCTGCTGCCTCACTATTGTCCGGTAACGAATAGGTTTCTTATCAACTCTAAAATAACTTAAAAAACGAAAACGTTAGTTTATAGCGACTATTATTCGCGGCGTAAGATTTTCTATGTACCCATGAGCTTTAAAACATGCGGTGAGAAACAATCAGAGATTTCTACGCATGACTACGAGTACGAGAAGAGTCTAAATAATAATTTCAATTGATTTATTTATTTCAAAACGCTAACACTTACCTATTAAACTGTATACTCTTTAAATTTCGCGATTCAACACCCAAAACTGCTAAAAAAATAAAAAAAAACTACCCCAACGATTTGAAAGAAAACCATTCAGAAGCTCTCTTTCACTGCAGCATTTTCCGGACAATCCGAATTCCCCATTCTACAATATTAAAGAACGACATTCAATTGTCAACTCTTGCTCTTAAAACTCATTGTTCCCCAACTTGAACTTCAAAAATATCCAACCCTTGGTAAAGTATTATAACTTTGTGTACGTTGCAGATGCAAAGCAGCACAAACCCCCGAGGACAAGGCGAAAGTAGCTGAACTAAATAAAAACACCCTAAAACGGAAAGCCCAACTCCACGAAATTGAGCAGTCGTTACCAAGGAAATCCGGATTCTATCTAAAAGTAAGTTTGTTCCATCCGAGGGGAAAATAACTCCCGGATAAGAATATAGTAGGTCTCCTTTATCGCTTAACCACTTGGACCATCCCCACAGATTATCCTTGGCGATGTGAACGTATCAATACTGAACAGAAACGATAAAGTTGGCTATAAAGATGACTACGAAAAGTTTAAATTAATACTCAACGTAATAGGACTGACAATGGCGTTCCTTAATTTGATATTCAACTACAGGTAAGTTGTGTTACGATGGTCCGGTTAGGGTGTTGCATTTTGATTACATTTCACTTGATTTCCCCATGCAAAGGGCTTTGGAATTAGCATTTATTTTCTTGTTGGTTTGGTATTATTGCACATTAACGATACGTGAATCGATTTTGAAAGTCAATGGATCACGTATTAAGGGCTGGTGGAGAGCACATCATTTTATATCGACTGTAGCAGCTGGAGTATTGTTAGTATGGCCGCAAGGTGAACCATGGCAATTATTCCGTACGCAGTTTATGTGTTTCAATGCGTACATAAGTAAGTAGTTTTATGTATTGGGTTTACAAGTAAGTTTCCAGTGGTTTTTTTTTTCCAAAATTTGAAGTTTTATTATGAAAACATAGTTACAAGGCTTTATTCAAAGTATCGTCCATCGGAAGCTACAACTTTCCCCCATCTTTCTGGCAATTTATGAATTCCGGACCAAAAAAATTTCTCGTCTTTCGAGCCGAAGAACGTATCGAGCCAATTTTTGATTTCCTCTACTGAGCTGAAGCGTATTCCCGCTTCAAACGAATTAGTTGGTTTCGATATAATGGTCCTTTGATGGTTTCACCACTCGGAAGCAGTTCGTAGTATACGACACCCTTTTGATCCCACCATATGCAGAGCATGACCTTATTCACGTGAATATTTCGTTTCGGCGTCGATCGGGCGGGCTCGCCGGGCTTTGTATACGATTTTCTGCGTTTAGGATTATCATAATAAATCCATTTCTCATCACCAGTGACAATACGATGCAAAAATGATTTATTTTTATACCGCTGCAGTAACATTTCGGACATGCAAAATCGCCGTTCGACGTCTCTTGGCTTAAATTCGTACGGCACCCAGTTTGCGACCTTTTGAATGAATCCCAGTGCTTTTAGGCGCAGGGAAACGGCTTGTTGCGTGACGCCCAATGATGCAGCAAGTTCTTCTTGAATCTGACACGGATCCTCACCCAGTAAAGTGTCCAATTCCTTCCGATTCACCAATACATTCCGCCCCATAAGTTTCCGAAAGCAAACGATAGGCCTCAGCCGCACTTTTCTTCATATTAAAGAATAAAAGCAGCGCTTCCCGCAAATGACGTTTATTTGGCTGGAAACTTGCCAGATAGAACTGCTCAAATATAACGCTGCAAAGTTGTTGACAGATACAAAACCTACAAATAAAACACATGGGGTCTGACATTTCTGCCCGGGATCAACTGGTGGAGCCATCTCTGACAAACGCTGGAAACTTACTTGTAGACCCAATAGTTAGTACTGGTAGTAGACAGTAGGAAAACTTTTCCTATCCCAACAGGCATGGTTCAATATTTACAATTTGGCTATCAGAAGGGTTTACTATATCGGCTAAAGGCCTTGGGTGAACGCCACAATATGGACATCACAATTGAGGGCTTTCACTCGTGGATGTGGCGTGGTTTGAGTTTTCTGATTCCATTCCTTGTTTTTGGCTATGTGTTACAGGCCTATAATGCATGGACGCTCTATAAATTGTCATCGCATCCGGACGCAACTTGGCAGGTAAGAATTATTACTCATTACACTCGTATATACATGTCCTCGTAACTTATTTTAATTTCATCATGCAATAGGTTCCAGTGATGAGCGCCATGTTCAGTCTCCTGTTCGTTGGCAATATGGCGACAATTTTAATGATAGTACCACAGAAATTAAGGGAACGAGCAAAGGAGCGTTATCGTCTGCTCAGCATGGGCAAATCGATGAAGTTGGGTAAAAAAGTTAAGGTATGCACTAATGAATATAGCGAATCATATGAACATTTATGAGCTTATCAAACCCTTAGGGTGACAAGAATTCCTCCAGCGAAAATTCGCGCAGTGTCAGTCCGGTTATAGAACAACCAGTTGACATCCTCACTGAAAATACCGAGGCAACAGAAACTGAAGAAACCGACAAAACTAAGTAAACTACTTGCTGATGATTCAAGCACAAACAACCTGAATGATAAGATCCTTCAGACTTCATTATACTATAATTCATAATTTATTGCAAACACATATGTTAACTTCAAGATATCTTACGTTAAGTAGTTAATTCTTTCCCCTCTCCTTTGAGTTTCATGTGGTTGTTTTTTTTTTTTTTTTGTTGCAAGTGTCTGGATGGTGTTTAAGTATGTAACTTTTTGAATTTTAGGAGTACTTGTAAGGGAAGAGTTTTAGCTTTATGGTTCTTATTTTTCTGTTGGCAGTCTAATCTATGCATGAATACTACAAATATTCCGCCAGCTAATTGTTCCTTCTTTAAGTAAACCATTTACCATGTAATGAAAGAAATATTTAGCTTGTGTTTAAGATATAATTACGAGTACGAGTATGTATCTTGTGTGACACTTTTCTAATTGAGCAAGTTACCTATAGTCCAATTGTGCATTTTGTTTTGTGTGTTCTTCTGTTGTTGTTTTCTTATTCAATATTTTCCATTTTACACTAAATTTCCTTCATAAACACGTTAATACGTAGATAAGTAACTTACAACAGGGATTGCATTTCTTTTTTTCTTGTATTATAAAAAGAAACATTTTGGGAAAAAAAAAAACAAAAGAACAAAAACTAAACATTTTTTTATTGATAATAAGGTACATTGTGTGAACATAGATGTACGTTTGTCTACTATATCACTAATAGAATTGTATTTAAAAAATAGAATTATATATATATCAATAAAATGGAAATTGATTAACATACATAGACCTTATTTGAATCATAAAAGTTATGGTAAAGTGGTAAATATTAGTCTTTAGACTTTGTTTAATACGCGTCATGTCTTAGAGTGCGGTTACGAAAACGTCAATGCATTTTCGCTTGTAAATCAAAAGTGCGGTTGGTCCATGCTTCACGCTTAATAGGAGAGTTTACGCTTGTAAGCTTGTCAATCAAATACATTTGCAAGCGCAAACATTGTTCTTTGCTTTATTAAAATGGATGTCAATATTTGAACAAGTCAAGTGCAATAAGACGATGTTTGTGGGACGTGAAGTCCAAAGATTATTAACTTAACAAAAAACAAAACATGGAAAGCAATTGGCGAAATAATAAACATGCATGGTAAGTACCAACGGTGTTTGATAAATTTGAGTGCATAAAGGGTGAGTTTTTTTTTTAGAGATATAGAACTTTGAAATAAAATAAAACACAGAAAAATTGTGGAAATGGCTTTTTATTTTCTTTTTCGTTCGGAACAGAGCACTCAGACAAAGAACTAGTCCATTGTACTCCTTGTGAGTTGCTTTTAATGGAATGTTTCAAAGATCAGCAAACGTTTCAGTGATAAAGTGCCTACAGTACCAGCACCCACTACGTCAACGCCGAGGTAGTGCTCCGCGGTGTCGTCATCACTTTCATAGCAAACGTCGCAAGAAATTGCCTGGCAAGTTCGTCGGCGATTTCATTTCCCGTGATACTATTATAACCTAGCATCCAGACAAGACTCAGTGAATTTAGCCTTCCGACTGCGTTCAGTGATCTCTTGCATTCTCGAACTAGTTTGGAAATCGTTTGCCTAGCTCGGCTGTCGCTATAGATGCAAAAGCTTCACCGGTTATTCACAATATATTTCATTGCCATTCGCTTAGAAGACAAACGTAAGTTTTACTAACGAGGAGTGAAATCTAATGTTGTCATCCTCCAGTACGACGCAAGCGCCGTATCCTATATAGGTTTCGGACTAATTTAATTAATTTAATTTTAATTTTTAATTTTGGTGGGGGCGAAAGCCCCCATTTATTCGGCTTAATACAAGCTATAACTTAAAATTAAACTTAAACTAAAACTTAAAACTAAGGTTGGTTATTCTGGTGAAGGAGAACCGATTTGAGGTAGGAAGTGGTGCGGTGGAAGTCAAAGACGCTAGGGTTTGAATTAATTTTTTGTAGCATGCGGGAGATTGGTTCGTTCGCGCCATAGGTGGTGTGGTGGGTTGGGAGATAGAAGAGACGAGGGGTACGTAGATTACGAGGGTTAGTGTTGAGGAAAATAGAATTGTGAAGGGACGTGCATTCAACCTGACCTGAAAGAAGTCGATGAATGAAGAGAAAGTCGGCTGCATCTCTGCGTTCCTCAAGGGTGTTTAGGTTAATAAGGTTGAGACGGTTTTGATAGGGGGGCAGAGTAAAAGAATCATCCCAAGACAAACCTCGAAGAGCAAATCGAAGAAAACGGCGCTGGATGCTTTCGATTCTCGAGATATGAACGCGATGATATGGGGACCATACTTGACTGGCATACTCTAGGAGGGGACGAACAAAGGTAATATAGAGGGACCTGGTCACGTATGGTTTGGTGAATTCTTTGGACCATCGTTTTACAAGACCTAGTGCAGAGTTGGCTTTAAGGATTATCCCATCCATATGCAAACGGAAGTTGAGCTCCCTATCACACAAAATGCCGAGGTCGCGAAGAGATTCAACGGAGGAGATAGGTTGGTTGTGGAGAAGGTAGAGTCGGGGAGGAGATTTGAGCCGCTTATGTGAAAAGGTGATGGATTGGCATTTGGTGATATTAAGTTCCAAACAATTTTTGAGGCACCAGATCGAAAAACTATCAAGGTCTTGTTGAAGAAGGAAGGAGTCATGGGGAGAGGAAATGGTTTTGAAAAATTTGGTATCGTCGGCGTAAAGGGAGACGGACGAGTATTTGATGATCCTATCGAGATCATTTATGGTTAATATAAAGAGAAGGGGACCGAGATGGCTACCTTGAGGAACTCCAGAGGTGGCCAAAAATGGAGCGGAGTGGGCTGACCTAAAACGAACACTGTAAAAACGGTTTTCGAGGTAAGAGGATATCCATTTTAACAGTATGGGTTCAAAGCCGAGGGCAGACAATTTGAAGAGTATTAATCGATGAGAGATGTTATCGAAGGCTTTGCTAAAATCGGTTGCAACTACATCGACTTCGTTGCCGTTCTCTAGGGCAGAGATGGCAAAGGATACGAATTCAACGAAATTTGTGGTGGTTGACCTACCCTTTAGGAAGCCATGTTGTCTAGGCGAAATAAGTGATTTGCATTGGAAACTTAGAGCTTCATACAAAATACTTTCGAGGAGTTTGGGTATATGGGAGAGTTTAGCGATTGGACGATAATTTGTTATTTCGTTCTTTGATCCCTTTTTGTGGATTGCGGTTATAAAGGAGGTTTTCCAAACCTGAGGAAATTCTCCTTGTGAAAGGGATAGACGAAAGAGATCAGAAAGGGCAAGGGAAAGAGACGAAGAACATTTTTTAAGAAATATGGCAGGGAGGCCATCTGGACCGGGTGTAAATTCATCATTGAGTTGGTGTAATTTATATTCGATATAAGAGGGGTCCAAGATGTGAGAGAAAAGTGGGCCGTTGGAGAAGTTCAGTAGGTAACGAAAATAGGATGGATCTGGTACAAAGGAGTCGTTGGTGAAGGATTGTTTAAAGAAGCTGGCAAATAGGTTGGCAATGGTGAGTGGATCGGTTGATGACTTGTTGTTGAAAGAGAGGGAAGGAGGGTAACCATCGGACTTTCTTTTGTAGTTAACAAATTGGTAAAAGGACTTAGGATCATTTATAAGGTTGACTTGCGCATTGTTAAGGTAACGCTGGTAAAGGAAATCGTAAAGTTCGGTGAAATGAAGATAAGCACCAAGATAGTTGGAATAGTCGGACAAGGATCTGGTACGCAGGAAAACAGCCCATAACTTGTTTCTCTTGTTTCGTAAGGAACGAAGCTTGCGATTATACCAGGGAGGACTAGTAGATGATGTTTTAAGGCGGGAAAACGGAACGTAAAGGCTAAACGAATTAAATATTTCTTTATAAAAAATGGATAAGGCAGCATTTACGCTTAGGTTGTGAAAGTTAAAGGGGGATCTGCTAAGATAGTCACTGATTTTGTGAAAGTTTGCTTTGTGAAAGTCATAGGATGAGAGAGTTGTGGGAGGAGTGGACTGGAAAGAAGAGTTATGAAAAAATGAAAGTAGAAGGGGGGGGTGGTAGTTGTCGATTGTAGAGAGAGATAGGGGACAAAGTGAGACTGAGGAGTTGATTGAATCTGTTGTGAAAATAAGGTCCAATTGCCTGCCCATATAGTTGGATACACCACTGACTTGGCATAGACTTGAGTCTGTTAAGCGATCTAAGAAGAGACATTCCTTAGCTGAGTTGGCATTTGAAGCGATGAAGAACGATTGATCGTCTGATGGAATCCACTGTAGCTGAGGAAGATTAAAGTCGCCGAAAACAAAGATATCGTCAGTAGAGTCAGACAGGTCAATTAAATAGTCGATCGCATCGACAACAAGTTGGTAAGATTCGGTAGGTTGAGCTGGCAGGATGTAGCAACATAAAACGTAAAGGGGCTTGAAGGGGAGTGATATTTTTATAGCGACAAAGTCGACTTTAGAGGATGAAGAGGTGGTAATGGGAGAAGAGTTAAGGCTGTTGTGGATCGCCAGTAGGACGTGGCTTTCGTGGCTCAGATTCTGTTCGATACCAGTTTTGGGCACAGTCGATTTTGTATTTTTTCTGCAGCAAGAGTTCTGGTGTCATTGCATAAGACTGCATGTCCATAAGACCAGTCAAAAGACCAGTGCATGTTGTACCAAGGACCACTTCTTTTTAAACGGAAGACGGCCTTGAGAGTGCAGCTCATGACATAAATATCAAATGGAGAGTGATTCGTCAACGCATCTAGAGTGGAACCAGGAGTGCTAGGAAAAGCTCCCATACAACCGAGACAGACCGTTCTTAGGAGTCTAGTAAAAGCAGCAATGACATATTTTCGTGAGAGTTTATTCCACCAGACATCCGACAGAGGAATTTTCTCGGCGACAGGCCCCATGGCTTGTCGACAGCTCCTTTGCACTGTTAGACAGCGCTTAAGTCCGAGAATTGGCGAATTGACTGGTGATACCTTTAAGAATTAGATGAATCAGACCAGTCAGCTTTCTCCTCTTAAAGACAACAACCTCAGTTTTGTGAGTATTGACTGAAAGCCTATTTTTACTTCGCCAATCGTCGATCACGACTAGAGCTGTCTGCGCGTCATCATCCGCGTATGTTTGTGCAAGACGTCAGAATTATTGAGCGTGTTGAGCAGTGAGTCGACCAATATACCTACACCATAGTAGTGAAGACAGAACACCGCCTTGTAGACATACCCTGTTTACCCCCGCCATCACATATTGGCTACAGTAAGCATCCGCACTTAGTGTCTTATTCATCAGCACTGCTTTTATCCACAAAACAAATGATTCGACTACGGCGTGTCAAAAGTTGAGTTGTCAAAAGCACTCTCAATGTTGTTGAAAATGTCGAGCGCATATTGCTTCTTATCGAATGGATCTTCAATTCTGCTTACCAGATTTTGAAGCGCACTCTCATATCTTTCTTGTTAGTAAGATTTGCAACAACGAACTTGTACGAGTATTAAATTTTGGGTAAAAAACGGATTTAATGGTGCGTGAACGTTGGAAATGTTGGAAAAGTGTTTCGGCAACGATTCTCTAAAGAAAACGGTCGTTTACCAGTGGCGCGAGCGGTTCAAAAGTGGTCGTGAGCCAATCGAAGATGATGAACGCAGTGGCAGACCATCGACATCGAAAACCGACGAAAACATTGATGAAGTACGAGTAAAAGGAATGTTGGTCAATAATGGCAAATTAACCATCAGAGAGATAACGGAGGAGTTGAAAATTGCCTATGGATCCGTCCAAGACATTTTGGTTAATGATTTGGGTATCCGTCGTGTAGCAGCAAAGTTGGTGCCAAAAGACCTCAATTTCATGCAAAAAAGAGACCGTGTTGACGTCGCAAAAGAGATGATTTGCGAGGCTGAATCCGATCCCACATTCATCAAAGGGATCATTACTGGAGACGAGACGTGGATTTATGAGTACGACGATGACACGCAATCCAGACATCAGGCAAGTGAATGGCGTTCACCAAATGAGCCGAGACCAAAAAAACCATGTCGTTTTCAGTCAAAAAAGAAGGCATTGCTCACGGTTGTCATGGATTACAATGGTGTGGTGCATCATGTATTTTTGCCAGAAGGGAAGACAGTTAACAAAGAGTGCTATTTTGGATATGAGACGTTTGCGTGAAGCAATTCACCGAAAGAGACCAGAATTGTGGGCAGAAAACTCATGAATTTTGCACCATGATAACTCACCGTCGTAATTTTTTGACGAAAAATGCAACAAATACCATCCAACTGCCACCGAATTCACCTGATTTGGCTCCCTATGACTTCTTTCTGTTCAATCGAGTTAAAAAACCACTACGGGGAACACGTTTCAGCAACCGAGAGGAAGTAATGGACAAATCGCAGGAAGCACTGATAGACTTACCGGCGAAAACCGAATATAAAAAATGTTTCGAGGATTGGATCAAGCGCTAGCATAAGTGTGTCGCAGTCGATGGGGATTACTTTGAAGGGGACAATATAGATTTAGATGAATAAACTTGTATTTTTAATTTTCTGCATAAATTCCTTTTTGATCAAGGTGGTATAGGTCTGAAGATTTTGGCGAGTGTGTAGTCATGTTTTCCGATTTTCAGTATAAAGGCTACTGTTACTGTTCACCAGGCTTTCGTTATGTATGCCAATGTCAGGCTAGTAGTGAAGATTATGTTCAGAGTTACGAGCACCTGGTCTATACCTTTTTGTAACATATGTTAACCGGGTGCAAGTATATGCTGTTGGTGCCAGGCGACTTGAAACTATCAAAGGAAGAAATAGCATGTTTAATGGTCTCATCCGTCACCACAACTGAAGAGATATACCAGCTACGCGTATTGATTGTGTTGTTCAGTTCACTAGCAGCTGCATTAATAGGAGCTGCTTCTGATTAGGTTACCTAGGAAGCGAGCCTCAATCATGAGACAGAGAGTCTCGACACGATATAAGTATCATCAGATTTCCTGAGTGATTTTAGCCTGGTTGATATTCCCCTTTAGAGGACTTTGACCAACGTACTAGTTTCACCGACACTTTCGATCTTTCGCAAAAGTCTTTATAAGAGGCAAACTTCGAATTTCGAATTAGCTTCTTATATTCATTTTGCTTCGATCTGCAAAGATTCCAGTCTTTCGCCAAATGAGCCTTAAGTGACCTGTTAAGAAGTTTTCTGGTGTCTTTACGAAGACGCTGCAGATCTGCGTTCCACCAACACGTTCAGGGTCTGCTTTATCTTGTCCTGAGCTTAGAGGGAGTACCATTGGACTTGTCAAGCTCCACCTTAATGTCCAGTTGGTTTTCTGCAGATTCCTCTTCTTCAACAATTTTAATTTAATTTAATTTTTGGTGGGGCGAAGGCCCCCATTTATACGGTTTAATACAAGCTATAACTTAAAATTAAACTTACATTTAAACTTAAAACTAAGTTGGAGTGGTGAAGGAGAATGGATTTGTGGTAGGGACTGGTGCGGTGAAAGTTAAAGACGGTAAGGTTTAAATTGATCTTTCGTAGCATACGAGAGATTGGTTCGCGTCATAGGAGGTGTGGTGCCTTGGTATTTAGAAAGACGAGAAAAGACGAGGGGTACGTAGATTACGAGGGTTATTGTTGCGGAAAATAGAGTTGTAAAGGTACGCCCATTCAACGTGACCTAAAAAGAGTCGATGAATGAAGAGAAAGTCGTCTGCATCTCTTCATTCGTCTAGGGCGTTTAAACTAATAAGTTTGAGACGGTTTTGATATGGGGGCAGAATAAAAGCATCGTCCCAGGAGATACCTCGAAGATATGGGGAGCACACTTGACTGGCGTACTCTAGGAGAGGGTGAACAAAGGTAATATAGAGGGACCTGGTCACGTATGGGTTGGTAAGGGCGTCAATAATAGCTTGTGGATTTTTTATGTACCCACCGCTGAACAGCACTTCGTCATGCAAAAGAGGGATCAAGAGCAATCTCATTTTCGGTCCATTTACCAAATGTAAGGCGCAACCGATGGTCAAGCGGCTTCAGTTCATGCACGAACGTGGAGTCTGGAATTAGCATTTTTACTTGACTACTTACTAAAAGGCATCTCTCTACACCTTCCACACCGATAAAAATTCGCCTTCGTCTATACATCTCCAGCTGTTATTCCAAATGCGCTTCAAAGGTGTTCAGTGGGCAGTTGTAACTGCACGTAAATATGCGGGGGTGGAGGTAAGCGTATGTTTTGTGGATTCAACAATAACCATAAGACCGATAAAGAGAGGTGAACCACTCGTACGTTTACGTTGCGTTTTTTGCTTCACTTCACTGCAACGATAAAATGAGGGTCCGAGCCGGCAACTGATCCGGTCGTGGGTGCAAAGCAAACAGAACTCCGGGAACTCAGTTATAGCCACTTAGTGACCGAATCATGTCGCAAAAGGTAGATTTGGCGCATGAACTTTATAAGCTCTTCGAGTCAAAATAATGTAGGAAAAGTGATGTAGTTCGTCGTAGTAAATCTCTTAATTTTGCTCTAGAAATTTCTTGAAAAAATGGCAAAAACAGGACAGTGATATATTTGGATGGGTGGATTCTTCTTTTTCTTTCATTAGATGGCGCTACAGTCCAGGTTGGAAGTGGGCCTCAAATAATACCTAGTCCTATTTAGCGCGATCTTGTGCACACAAAATTGATTAAGGTTTCCTTCCACCTGAGTGTGCCACCTAAGGTGAGATCATCGGTAGTCTCTCCGTGATGTATTCGAAAATTCTCCGGACCGGAACTTTAGTGTTCATTCATTCAACAAGACCAAGCCATTGAAGCCGATGGATGTTTGCCCTTCTGAAAAAGTCTATACAAACCGCTGTATAGCCCATACACTGCGTTTTTTCATCGATCGCAAAGTGATCAATGTGGTTGACTGTTTTTTAATCAGGAGATGGCCAGTTTTCTGGCTATTTTGTTGGCATATCCCATCGATCAAACTATGTCCGTTCTCCGAGGTGGTATTATGCAACTGTGGCCTCCTTCTTTTTTTTTTATAATTTGCGCGCTCAAGGGATTTAAGTACCCTTAAAATGTTTGCACACAGCTCGGGCGAAGGAAAGTCAGGGAAGATAGAAACATAGATTGACTGATATTAGTATCACCTATGAGTTTTATCGCACGGTTTTGAATCTTATCTAGCAGGTGCAGAGATGTTTTGGGAGCACCTGACCAGATGTGGACATTGTACTCCAGTTTTGGGCGGATGAATGCCTTATATATTGGGGCCAGATCAGAGGGGGTGAAATATTTCTTACATCGCTTGAGGAAACCTAGACATTTCGCAGCATTTTTGACGACACTGAATATGTGGTCATTCCAACGTAAGTTATCATTGACACACATACCGAGAGTGGAAAGTTTAACGGTTTCGACGATGCAAGTGTCATTCATGGATAATGGCTGGGTGTTCAAATTGCGCTTTGACGACACCAGGCAGCATTGTGTTTTGAAAGCATTAAATTCCACTCGGTTGATAGTTCCCCAATTGGTTATGCTGTTAATATCGGAATTTAATGAGCTTAACATACGCTGCCGTTCTCGTTCTACAGCCGAAGAGCTGGGACGTGAGTCCGTTAATGAATACGAAAAGCAGAGAGTACTGTCGTCAGCAAAGGAGTATATTGGATTAGAAGTAGCAGACAAGAGTTCGTTCAAGAAAATTAAAAAGAGTGTCAGAGATAGAACGGAGCCCTGGGGCACACCAGCATTTATTTTGTGATTATCAGACTTGAAACCGTCCAACACAACTTGAATTGAACGTTCCGAAAGGTAATTTCTAATTCATTGAAGAAGAAAGTCGTCGATCCCAAAAGCACGCATTTTCGACAACAGAGCCTGATGCCAAACTCTGTCAAATGCCTTAGAAATATCAAGTGCAACTATCTTGCTTTCGCCAGATTGATGAACGCTTTGGTTCCACTTTTCGGTGAGACATACCATCAAATCACCAGTGGACCTGTTGCTATGAAAACTGTACTTCCGGTCATTGAGCAGTTTTCGTATTTCGAGATATTTCATGAGCTATCAGCTTCTCCATGACCTTGGAAAGAAGGGACGTAAGTGCAATGGGTCTGTAGGAGGATAGAGAAGAAGATTCGCCTTTTTTAGGGACGGGCTGGACAAATGCTGTTTTCCATCTGCTCGGAAAGAGTCCTAAAGGGTAGGATTGATGAAAAAGCTTGCCTGCGTGTAAGAACACTTCTTCATAAGGAGGGGAGATATACCATCTGGACCATGCATGTTGAGATCTTTAAGTACTCTTGCTACTACACGAGCGCGAAAGCGGACTCGTCCCATTGTAGATTCGACGCACTCAAGTATAGGCGGGGACAAACCACAATCTGGGAGTGTTGAGCTGGCCGCAAAGTGTGCAGCAAGCAGATTGGCCTTGTCCAAAGAGCTGACAGCTGGAATGTCATCGTAAATGAGCGTTGGGATGGAGGACGGAGCAGAATTTCTACTGTTTTTGACGATCGACCAAAAATTTCTACTACCTTTTGGACATTGCAGTATTTTTTGCCACAGTTTTTGGTCGTATCGGAATTTTCCACGTTTAAGAAAGACGTTGCAGTCATTACTAGCTCGTTTGAACTTTTTTTCGGTTTTCCTCAGTTGGGTTGCTCTTGATGGACCGAAAAAACAATTCTCTAACCCTGACAGCCTCTTTACAGCTCGAGTCGTACTACGTCTTTTCCTTTGGTTTGATACTCTTCAGCCGATGAGGGATAAAGCATCTCATTCCAAAGAGAATAGTTTCTGTGATCATGCCAGCAGCGGCGTCCACGGCGTTATCGAGGAAACATAACGACCAGTTAAAATTCCTAAAGAAACGGTTAAGACCGCTCCAGTTGGCTTTCTCGTATTGGCATACGGTGTGGTCGGTGTACGAGAAATTAGCTGATATGACACAATGGTCCGACGAGCCTAGAGAGGAGAGCACATCAACGCAGTACTTATCAGGGTGAGAAGTTAAAAACAAGTCCGGGGTGTTGGCGGTATGACTATCAACGTCTGGTATTCGTGTGGGCTCATTTGCAAGCTGGGTTAAGTTATTTTGCGCAGCGAAGATCTCAACACACCGTCCTTCGGGTGTTGTCTGTCCAGAATGTCGAAGCCACCCAGAATTGTGTGTTGAAATCGCCCGTAATCACGATTTCAGTATGAGAATAACAGGGATACAATTCTTTGAATGGAGTCAGACAGCGCATCAAACTCGTGAAAGGTCGGGTTGCTATCCAGTTTGGGGCTTCTGTAAAAAAAGCAGTAGTGGATAATTTGCTTACGGAGGTGTTTAAACCACATGAAGTTGAATTCCGGATTGGAACAGGGACAACATTTTGGTGGAGTTTGGTAAGCTATATCACTACGCACTTAAATGGTGAGAGAAGAATAATGGCACTAGTTCGTAGCCATTTAGCTTCAGATCAGAGTGATCTGAGAGGTGTGGGCGGAGATCTACCAGTGTTTCACTAAGTGCCAAAACAGCTGGTCTGTATATGCAGACGTGGACGTACGCAGAAATGTGATTACTTTTTAACCCGCGTATATTGGCAATATCCACTCTGAATTCTCGAGTCATTATAACGAAAGACAAACACGAAAACCACAAACACGAAAACCACAAACACCGACGTTACTAAGCGCAGAGTTGGTTTTCCGAATCGCATTGTTGTAGGTGTTATACCCTTACAACAATACGAGCACACCAACAAAATTCATGCCTACAGCCCGCCATCGGTTGTTGCATACACTCATGACAATGTAATATAGCAACGGCAGTTACCAACAGTATGACCAGGGGCAGGAACGTTGGGATGCCAGCACTGTGAATGTTGATTGGGGTTACCTAAATTGGTGATGCTCATAAATTTTGTGGAGGAGTGAGCTCATATCAGGTTTATGTTTGCCTATTTAGCCTTAAAGTCGATTGGTGCCAGTTGCTCGCTTACAGGCTTGAAGCCTACGACTTTTGGTCAAAGTCTTTCACTTATGTATGTCAAATCTGCATCCAAATAGACGCTGTTCTCCTCTCTATAGCAATCTTATTAGATCCTCCTTTGTAATGGTCTAGGGTCTCATCTAGTTGTTCGCGAAGCTGAAAGTCCTTCTTCGTTTACTAATACCAACCACATCAGAGGCTGCTGGTTAGTCTCTTGACAATCAATGTAATTTATTTCAACTGCTCGCTTTAAACTATCTAAAAGGTTTCCTAATAATTGTACATACTGCCACTGCCTTCCAGTCTCGAAGATGGAGAAACGTGTCAAACAAACGCCCTTTAGAGTATTTTCACACGATTCCCAATCTGTATGTACATATACATACGAGCATCTACATATTTCACCTTTCAGCACCATACAGTCCGAATAATGAATATTCAGATTGCTAATGGAGCACTTATTCTCATCGAAATCCTTCTGTACTTACCAGAATGAATTCAAAATCAAATTGGATAGCAATTAGCATTAGACACCCACTCCTTTTAGTCACCTGCAACCCCAGGCGACATCAATCTCCAGCTAGCACCCTTATCTCGGCGCTCACTTCATAGACGAACCCCAGTTCAAGATGATACAAATTGACTGCATATTAAAGGGTTTAACAGCCAACAACGTTTTTCAATTCAAATTCAGATGTCAACTTAGCAGCTTAATAAGAGGGTAGCTTTGTTCAACTGGAAAACTTTTCAGGAACACAGCATGAAAGGTGGCTCGTACACTTGATTGTTTTGGGATTCCTTTGAACATTCAAACTGACGATGGAATTGAGTGTCTGCTGACAATGTAATTAAACTTTGTCATTTATTTGAAAACGTTAATACGGTGGCGCTCTTCACCAACAGACAGAAATACTCGTAGCATCCGATTCACAATTTGTTGTAAAATTTGATTAGAGGTGAAGATTTAGTCCTTTGAAATGTTGATACCTTGTTTAAATTTTTACTTAAGCCCGTCTAAACTGATTATGGTCCTTAAAGTGGGGGAGTTTAAAGCAAAACAAAAAAGTATCTATTCATGAGGAAGGAAGCAGAGAAGCAGGACGTCTTTCTCAGTGTCTATTTGTCATTTACACAAATGAATGTGAATGCAATGTTACAATGTTACGAGTATATGTATATGTACGAGTATACTCGTATTTCGTTTTATATGAAATCAACTGTTTCAATTTCCCGACGGCGTGATTTCCTTCCTCAACAGTGTGACGTGCCGTGTTAGCACCTCACAGCCATTACCACATCACCACCGACCGTCCCGTGAAAGCGGATCCTAGCCAATTGAATATTTTCGCGCTGCAGCCGACACAAATTAAACGGAGATGGAATTCACCTCCTTCGGAAGGAATGTTATTCTTTTCTCTGCTCTGAATGAGAGTTTTTATATCATTTCAAGGAATTCGGTGAATACACATTCTTTTCCCTGGCAGAGATTCCACCATGCTGGCTGGGGTTATTGTTGGGTTTGGGTCTGCAGCGCGCGGCGCTTCTGTCCCTATGACATAGAATGGGTGTTGTTAGAGAGCACGATTTTAATAAAGAGGAAGAAATATGTTGTAAAAAGTGCGGCAGTTTCTTTTTTTTTTTTTTAAAGTGAAAAAAGTGAAAAAAATAAACTTTCATGGCAGAATGAGGGTAATAAAGTGGATCTTGGTCGGGTTGGAGAGATGCACAAGCACAAGCACTGAAACTGCCATTGCCACCGCCACCGCCACCGCCAGCGCCAGCGCCATCACCCACCTGAACTGAATGTCGTAACTTAATTTGGCTTCCTTCGTTTTTATTTCACGCATTAGGTAATTTCCCACTCGCACTCAAGCAACAATCCGTAGGGGTCGGTAAGCTGCTTTCTGTTTGAATTCACCAGGACCTTCGCAGCGAAATGGGTGTGTTACATTAGATTACGAAATAAAAACATAAATTCTAATAAAAACAAAGCAAGGAAGAGCAAAAATATTTTTTGTTGCTTATGTTCGTGAGGCAGTCGTAAGTACCATAAAGGGCGAAGGTACAATACTCGTACATTGGCTACAGGGCAAAGTACGAGTACGACGAGGCCATTGGAGAAGTGTCGTGCTTTCGCTTTTAATAAGCAGCAACTCAATTGTACAATAGATATGCTGGCGTGGAAGATTGCAGTAAGTTTTGGCATACCATACACTCGTATTTGTAGCTGTTATGGGGTCTATTAAATGTTTAAACAAATCCTTAAGGAGTAGTTCTTATTACATCTGCCTAATGCCGTCACTCCACATAATCTGAAGGCCAATAAATATTGTAGTCGTTCCTCTGCAAAAGCAGTCTCAGCTTTTCATAACTGACTACATCTTGTTAGATCGTTAAGTTAAAATTTACAGAACAAAGTGTATGCGCGTTGAACGTTTTCAGGTTTCAGAAATCAGTACAAAAAGGTAGAAGTGATCAGAAATCTTAAAAGTCCGTAAACTCAATAAGCCTATGTAGACAAAATTCGAACAACGATGTTGATCATCTATCGTACTAACTCCGCAAAATACCCACAATCTAGAAAAGTACGATAGAAGTCGCCCTCACATTGTGAAATCTAATAAAGTAACGTAACAAAATAGATAACTAGGCTCTGTGCCTAAGTGCCTTATTCGTCTTCCAGTTGTTGCACGATTAAAGTTAGAACTGAGCGGCAATGCCAAGTGCTGTATATACCACCTTGATCAAAAAGTTCTCAGGGCAGACCACCGTCTGGCGCTCAAATTGTTCCGCTTTGAGTTCTGTTTTTTTTGTTAAGTTGGTAAATCTGTTGTTGACATTCCCTCTAAATCTTAGCGTCATAGTGTGACATTTCCAAAAGTTACGTAGCCAAGAGTCCATCTAATTTTGTATAAAAAATGGATTTAATGGTGCGCGAACGTTGAAAATGTTGGAAAAGTGTTTCGGCAACGATTCTCTAAAGAAAACGGTCGTTTACCAGTGGCACGAGCGGTTCAAAAGTGGTCGTGAGTCAATCGAAGATGCTGAACGCAGTGGCAGACCATTGACATCGACATCGAAAACCAACGAAAACATTGATGAAGTAGTCGTAAAAGAAATGTTGGTCTATAACCGCAAATTAACCATCAGAGAGATAGCGGAGGACTTGCACATTGCCTATGGATCCGTCCAAGACATTTTGGTTTCCGTCGTGTAGCAGCAAAGTTGGTGTCAAAAGACCTCAATTTCATGCAAAAAAGAGACCGTGTTGATGTCGCAAAAGAGATGATTTGGGAGGCTGGATCCGATCCTACATTCATCAAAAGGAAGATTACTTGAGACGAGACGTGGGTGAATGAGTACGACACGCAATCCAGACATCATGCAAGTGAATGGCGTTCACCAAATGAGCCGAGACCAAAAAAAACCACGTCGTTTTCAGTCAAAAAAGAAGGCAATGCTCACGGTTTTCATGGACTACAACGGTGTAGTGCATCATGAATTTTTGGGAGAAGGCCAGATAGCAAAAACATTAGAAATTCTGCTTCATCCACCATCCCAACGCTCATTTACAATGACATTCCAGCTGTCAGCTCTTTGAATAAGGCCAATCTGCTTGCTGCACACTTTTCGGCTAGCTCAACACTCCCAAAGTGTGTTGAATCTTCAATGGGACGAATCCACTTTCGCACTCATGTAGTAGCAAGGGTCCAGATGGTATATCTCCCCTTCTTCTGAAGAGGTGTTCTTCCTCGCTGGCAAAACCACTGCGTAAGCTTTTTCATCAATCCTACTCTTTAGGACTCTTTCCGAGCAGATGGAAAACAGCATTTGTCCAGTCCTTCCGTAAAAAAAGGCGAATCTTCTTCTCTCTCCTCCTACAGGCCCATTGCACTTACGTCCCTTCTTTCAAGGTCATGGAGAAGCTGATAATCCGTCAGTTCATGAAATATCTCAGAACACGAAAACTTCTCAACGACCGGTAGTACGGTTTTCGTAGCAACAGGTCTCATCGAAAAGTGGAACCAAAGCGTACGTCAATCTCCCTAAAGTAAGATAGTTGGACTTGATATTTCTATGGCATTTGACAGAGTTTGGCATCAGGCTCTTTTGTTTGCTTTTGGGATCGATGACTCTCTTCTTCAATGGGTTAGAATTTACCTTTCGGAACGTTCAATTCAAGTTGTCTTGGACGGTTTCAAGCCTGATATTCACAAAATAAATGCTGGTGTGCCCCAGGGCGCCGTTCTATCTCCGACACTCTTTTTAATTTTCATCAACGACCTCTTGTCTGCTACTTCTAATCCAATATATTCCTTTGGTGACGACAGTACTCTCTGCTTATCATATTCGTTCCCGGACTTACGTCCCTGCTTATCGGCTGTAGAACGGGAATGGTAGCGTATGATAAGCTCATTAAATTCTGATATTACGAGCATAACTAATTGGGGAACCACTAACAGAGTAGAATTTAATGCTTGCAAAACACAATGCTGTCTGGTGTCGTCAAAGCGAAATTTAAACACCCAGCCATTATCCATGGATGGCATTTGCACCGTCGAAACCATTCTCGGTATGTGTGTCAACGACAACTTACGTTGGAACGACCACATATTCGATGTCGCCAAAAATGCTGCGAAATGTCTAGGTAAACATGTTTCGTCGAAAGCCTCTGAGACGCCGTCGACCTCCTCGAAGTACAAAGGAGCTGTCGGAACGATATAGAGTCTGCAATCGAGAAAGGTCCTCTCGATCTACTCACACGGTTATGATAAGGCCAATTACGAGTATATTCTATGCGTATTCTACGAGTATATTTCACTTCTTGTTAGGAAAACCTGCGTCCGTCTTCCAAGCGTAGATATACGCTATCCTGATGGGTACGAACTACGATATATTGTGAAGAACTGATGAAGGATTTGCATCTGTAGCGACAAGCAATGGTTAAGGCCTTGCTGAAACCTGTTACGATATCTAAGCTAGTTCGAGAATGCAAGACATCACTGAATGCAGTCGAAAGCCTAAATTCACGGAGACCTGTCTGTGTCCTAGTCCACAATAGGATCACAGAAAATGAAATCGCTGATGAACTGAGATGACGACACCGCAGGGCACTGCCTCTGTAAATGCCAGGCTTACGCTCGCATCAGGCTGCAAGTACTCGGCGTTGACGTGGTGGGTGCCGGTACTGTAGGCACTTTATCACTCATCTTTCTTTAAAGGACTGAACGATTCCATTAAAAGGAACTTACAAGGAGTACAATGGACTAGTTTTCTGCCTATTTTTGATTTTTGGTGGGGGCTGAGGGAGCATTTCGGGAGATTGGTTCGTTGGAGCCATAAGAGGTGCGGTGGATCGGTGGATAGAAGAGACGAGGACAACGTAGATTGCGGGGATTGGTATTGAAGGAAATGGAATTCAAAATGGATGCACAGTCGATGGAACCAGAGAGAAGTTGATGAATGAAAAGAATGTCAGCAGTATTCCTACGTTCTTCTAACGAATTCATTTTTAGAAGTTTGAGGCGGTCCTGAGAGCAAATCGGAGGAATCGACGTTGAATACCCTCGATTCGGGAAACATGAACCCGGCGAAAGGGGGACCAAGCTTGACTGGCATACTCAAGCAGGAGGCGAACGAAGGTAATATTGAGAGATCTGATTACATACGGGTTGGAAAATTCCTTGGACCACCGTTGAATAAAGCCAAGTGCTGAGTTGGCTTTGAGGATCATCATTTCGATATGCGAACGGAAATTAAGCTCACTGTCGAATAATATGCCAAGGTCTTGAAAAGACTGAACCAGGGGAATTGGTTGACCATGGAGAACATAAAGTCGGGGAGGAGACGGGTTGCATTTACGTGAGAAGGTTATAGATTGACATTTGGCTATATTAAGTTCTAGGCAGTTTTTGAGACACCAGATTGAAAACCGATCAAGGTCAGAGTCCTGGGGAGAGGAAATAGATTTAAAAAATGTTGTGTCGTCAGCGTAAAGGGAGAGGGAGGTGTGCTTAATGACACTCTCAACATCGTTGATAGTAAGAATGAAGACAAGAGGGCCAAGATGACTGCCTTGTGGAACTCCAGATGAGGCCAGGAATGGAACAGAAAGGGCGGATCTAAACCGAACACTATAATATCGGTTTACCAGGTAAGAAGAAATCCATTTTAAAAAGAGAGGCTCAAAGCCGAGAGCAGACAGTTTGAAGAGGATCAATTGATGAGATATCTTATCAAACGCTTTAGTGAAATCAGTTGCGATAACATCGATTTTTTTGCCATTTTCTAAGGTTGAGAGAGCAAACCACAAGAGTGTGACGAACCTGACTCCGCTGGAGACATGGTGCAATGCGATACCTGCGACGCCTGGAACCACTACAACTGCGCCGGTGTAGACAGCCGTATTCGAGAAACGACATACATGTGTGACATGTGCACAGGTAAGAGTTATGGTAGTTCGATTCCTAGTGTTTCAGTGGGGGGGTTTGCAAACGTTGTTGAAGTAGCCAATATAGCCAATATAGCCAAAATAGCCAAAACAGCAACTTAACGTGGTATCAACCATCGAATCGAGTACCGCCCGCGTAGCCATTTCGGTAAACAAACTCTCCGTTGCTGCTACAAACACCGTAACTTCGGTTCCTGGTTTCATTTGTGCCCCTGGATTCAGCACAGTGAAACAACCCGATATAGCCAACAAACCAGCTGGAGACATGTTTACTGACCTGTACGCCGCTCGTGCTTCAGCAATAGAGCACCGTAGCGAGAGAGACACGTAACCCGGTTGCCAACGCAACGCACAAGCCGGAAAAACTATCAGCAACAAGGAGCAGGAAGCATCGCTAGTTCCGAGTCGTCGAAGGCATCGAAAAGCTTGGTTCGTTTGGAGCTGCAAGGGCTGGAGGAGGAGAGGGCGTTACAAGAAAAATGGGATAAAGAATACCTAAACAAGAAATATCAACTCCTAGGTCAGATTGCGGAAACCGATAGTGATGAAGAGGTGGCCGAAGGAGTCGCGGCCTCAACAGTAAGGGTCGATGGCTGGTCCGGGAAGACAACCACATGGAACTGTTGGGAATCCACTAGTAAACCGGATGTCGGTGAGCCTCGACGGCAAGTGCTGCCAACGGAGCCTCTCATGCCATCCGCACCCAACTACGCGCCATCATCAGGCGACCCCAGTGCCGAACAAAGAACACAAGCTAAGCAATACTCCCGCTCTTTCCGAATGGACAATCACCCTCCGCCTACAGTCGAGACAAACACCGAGGGCGGTTGACAATCCAGGCTAACTAGCGAACAATTAGCGGCGCGCCAATTAGTTGCACGAGAGCTACAAATTTTCGATGGCAAGCCAGCGGATTGGCCCCTCTTCATCTCCAGCTTTACCCGAAGCACCGAACTGTGCGGCTTTACCGACGAAGAGAACCTTTTTCGTCTACAGAAGGCCCTCAAAGGGGAAGCACATAACGCGGTAAGAAACCTCCTTATGCAGCCAGGTTGTGTTCATCAGGTGATCGAAACGCTCCGGATACTGTATGGGAACCCGGAGCTAATCATCAACTCCCTTATTGAAGTCATTCGCTCTACTCCACCTCCGAGAATGGACAAGTTGGGTACAATTGTAGCCTTTGCGATAGCCGTGCAAAATCTATGCGGACACATCGAAGCCACTGGAATGGTGGAGCACTTAAACAATCCGATGCTTGTACAAGAGCTGGTATCCAGATTGCCCCCAGCCTTATGTCTCAACTGGGCATTTCATAAGCAGACGTTACCGACGTGTTCACTTTCTCACTTTAGTAGGTGGGCATATCAAGTGGCTGCGGCCGCCAACGGAGTTTTGCCGAATACATCATCCGAGGAGAGGCGAAACCGGTCTAAAGGTGTAAGGAGTCAAGGTTATCTTCATACTCATCACCAAGCATCAATCGTGGAGGCCCCTCAAATGGAGCGCAAATGCTGCATCTGTTCCAACAACTGTGTTTCTGTAACGGAAGGAAGTCAGGAGACACCAGCTTTGCCGGCGATGTTTGAGACAACACATAAGTAAGCCTTGCACTTCGACAGAAGTTTGCGGCGTGAGCAGCTGTAACCTTGGCCACCACCGACTTCTACACAACCCCCGACGGGATAGCGGTGGAATTCCTTCCAAAGCCGGAATTGTTACAGTACACTCGCAGATGAAAGTTGACATTCCACGGGGCGAAGTTGACTCCGTTTTGTTCCGAGTAGTGCCGGTGTTCCTGTATGGCCGAGGCGTTCGGATTCGCACGTATGCCTTGCTGGACGATGGTTCTTCATTAACTCTGATAGACCGGGGTCTTGCAAACCAATTGAACGGAAAGGGTACGTGACGTCCGCTGTGTTTAAAATGGACTGGGAACACCTCACGATACGAGAAGCATTCCGAAGTTGTGCATCTAGAAATCGCAAGCACTGGACCCAACACCGTGAAGTACGCCCTCACTGATGTCCACACCGTTGACAAATTGTGTCTACCGTCTCAGTCTTTGGGCTCCAAATCGAACCGTACAGCAAGGTCGCTCCACGTCTGCACATTGGGCTTAACAACGCCAAATTGGGACTTCCATTAAAATATCGAGAAGGAGATTCAAGGGAACCGGTCGCTACGAAGACCCGTCTTTGTTGGGTAATTCATGGGCTAAGTTCAAGAGATTCTGGACGAAGGATCAAAGACGGCAACAGGCACAACTTTCATATCTGTGAGTGCAACAACCTCGAACTGCAGCGTATTATTAAAGAATATATATGCGGCGATAACTTCGGCACGCAAAATAATGGGAAAGTGTTGTTGTCTAGTGATGACCAGCGAGCCCTAAGTCTCTTGAACTCCCATACGATCCGGAAAGATGGCAGATTCGAAACGACGCTTCTTTGGAAATTCTACCAGATTTCGCTCCCGGACAGTTACCCGATGGCCACAAAACGGTTAGAATGCCTCCAAAAACGGATGAGGCGGGAACCAGACCTTGCGGAGACATTGCCTAAAAAGATAGAGGAGTACGTTCTTAAAGGCTATGCTCGGGAACTTCCACCCGACGAAGCATCAACTGGAAGGGGACACTCCTGGTACCTCCCTATCTTTCTTGTGGAAAACCAAAATAAACCCGGTAAGATCAGAATCGTTTGGGATGCTGCAGCTGCTGTCCATGGAGTGTCCCTAAACTCGGTGCTCCTGAAAGGACCGGATTAGCTAACACCTCTCACGTCCGTCATTTACAAGTTTCGCCAAGAACGGATCGCTATTTGCGGTGACATCATGGAAATGTTTCATAAAATCCGTATACGCGAACCAGACCAAGATTATCAACGTATTTTGTGGGGCTATGACAGTGAGAACCGGCCGTGTACCTATGTCATGATGGCCATGACCTTTGGTGCCACTTGTTCCCCGTGTATCGCTCAATATATTAAAAACAAGAATGCTGACCAGTTTATCGAGGAATTTCCAATCGCGGTGCGCTCAATAAAAGAAAACCATTATGTGGACGACCTAATGGACAGTGTTCCCACGGAGAGTGAAGCGATCCGCTTAGCCCAAGAAATTCGTCACATACATCAGCACGACGGATTTCACATACGTAATTGGGTTTCCAACTCCTCATCGGATAAAATCAACCTGAACATGGATAGTGAGCTGGGGACCACAAAAGTTCTTGGAATGTGGTAGTGTACTTCGTCAGATTGGGGCATTCTCGCAGACAATCGTCGCCCGACCAAACGGGAGGTCCTCAGAGTCCTTATGACCATATTCGATCCGTTGGGTCTATTAGCGCATTTCCTAATGTACGTTAAAATCCTATTGCAAGAAGTTTGGCGATCGGACATCGGCTGGAACGCGGAGCTTAAGGATGCAGAATACGCCAAATGGCAGAAGTGGGCAGAGGTGGAGAACGTTAGGATACCAAGATGTTACATCACTACAGCATGGGGAGATGAAGTCCAACTCCACACATTTGTCGATGCCAGCGAAAATGGCTTTGCAACAGTTGCCTACGTGCGAACGTCTATCAATGGCATAATCGAGACCAGTTTGATCGGAGCGAAAACAAGAGTTGCACCCCTAAAATCGTTATCAATTCCCCGCCTCGAGTTACAGTCGGCAGTCCTAGGTGCGAGATTCGCGAGATGTATTACCGAGTCGCACTCCATCCAGTTCACCAGGCGATTCTTCTGGTCGGACTCCAAAACTGTTCTTTGTTGGCTTCGTTCGGATCACCGGAGATACCGGCAGTTTGTGGCGTTCAGAATCAGCGAGATCCTCGACCTTACAGAGGTATCGGAGTGGCGATGGATACCCACTAAAGGCAATGTGGCCGACGAAGCGACAAAGTGGCAGAGAACGCCAGAGTTCAACACCAACGGCCGATGGTTCCTTGGGCCAAAATTTCTCCAAACTTCCCCAGATGAGTGGCCTAAAGAAGCGGGAGCCGAAGAATCTACCAGCGATGAGCTGAAGACGCTGATGCTGTTTCATGCTGGAAGAGGCTTCTCAGAAGCTCCGCGTACGCACTTCGATTCATCCACAACGCTCGGGCCTGTAACAAATCACATAAGGAGAAAGGTCCGCTGATTCAGAAGGAGCTCCAGCTGGCAGAAGATGCTCTGTACCGAGAAGCACAGTATAGCGGATATAAGGAGGAAATCGCCGATTTAACAGCTAATCGCCCAGTGGAGAAAAGCAGCCCCATTTTCAATGCATGTCCATTTCTAGACGGCAAGGGAATTCTTCAAGCAAGCAAGAGTAAATGAAGACGCCAAACAACCGATCATCCTCCCCAGATCCCACTCGATCACACAACTAATAATCATGGACGTTCACTGCAAATATAAACACCAGAATGACGAGACGGTGATAAATGAACTGCGACAAAGATATCATATCAGCCGGTTAAGAGTCCAACTGAACTCTATCAGACGGCTGTACCAATTGTGCAAGAACAACCGCGTTCGTCCACAACCACCTATTATAGCACAGCTACCAGCTGCCAGACTCGCATCTTTCTGTCGTCCCTTTTCCTTCACTGGAATTGACTACTTCGGTCCAATTAATGTAACCGTCGGTAGGAGAACGGAAAAAAGATGGGGCGTCCTGTTTACCTGCCTCACCGTGAGGGCAATCCACATCGAAATTGCACACTCTTTAACGACGGATTCCTGTATATTATGTATCCGAAATTTCATAGCCAGGCGAGGTGTGCCAATTGAATTCCACAGTGACAATGAGACGAACTTCCACGGAGCAGAAACCGAGCTTAAACAAGCTTTACAAGCGATCGAGCGTAAAAGGCTGCAAGAAGTCTTCTTTACCCCCACTACAAACTGGAAGTTTATTCCCCCGGGCGCGCCCCATATGGGAGGGTGCTGGGAAAGAATGGTAAGATCAATTAAATCCACGCTGTACGCTATGACATCAACTCGCAATCCTTCGGATGAGCTGCTACGAAGCATGCCGATTGGGGCGGAGTGTATTGTGAACGAGGAAAATCTGGAGGCAATTACACCAAACCATTTTCTGATGGGCTCACCTAGCGGATTGAAACCGGCGTCAGTACTCGACGACGGGGCTATAACACTGAAACGAAATTGGCTGGCTTCACAGCGATTTGCGGACCTCTTCTGGAAGCGCTGGGTGGCGACGTGCAAAGTGGGTCATTCCCGCTAAACCCATCGAGGTAGGGGATATTGCCTTGATAGTTGACCCGAACAACCCTAGAAATTGCTGGCCAAAGGGGCGAGTAACGGAAGTGAGAAGATCTAAGGACGGGCAAGTTCGAAGTGCTTGGGTGCAGACTCCAACCGGGATCTACCATACGCCTGGAAACAAGTTGGCCATCCTAGACGTAAGCAAGATGGACGCCAGCAGCACGGGTCGATCTAAGAAGTAATTGAGAAGTATTTGAGAAGTATTTAAAGATCCGAGATACGAGTAGTAAGTACAAAGTTATAATTACAAAAATAAATAAATAATGTAAATTTTGTTTTAATAAAGGAATTTTGAAATTCTCACCCAAATTTGGTGGCATTGTCAAACTATTTCACGCCGCCAACCTCGCGGTTTCTTTTTTTTTCGGTAGTTGTCGCCAACCCTTGCGACAGCAATATGTACTCGTATGTCCAGTAGTTTTTTCGTCTGCCATACAAATGCGACATTCAGTTCCCTGAGTAATAATGAGTTTGGTTAAGTGATATCGAAGCTGGCAGTATCCCTTATGACGTCTGGCCAGCCTTCTGATATCATCCCTTTTGCAGTTTGGAGATAATTTGCATTCATTTTGGAAGCGTTTTACAAATCCCGGTATATTCTCCCAACATGATCGACACATTTTATCCAGCCAACTCTTGATCTTTGAATTTGTTACAGAATACAGGATGCCAAAGAAGGGCTCTTGGCCATTAAAGCTGAACCTTTTCTAAACAGTTCATCTGCGTTTTCCTTTCCTTCAATACCCTTGTGTCCTGGTATTAACTTGAGCTTGGCTTTGTTTCTTTTAGGTAAGAGCTGAAGAGTATTGAAGCAGTACATCACCGACTTGGAGTCAAACGAACTTGAATTTAATGCTTCCAATGCCTTGTGACTCTCCGTGAGCATATGGATAGGGGCGCCCTTCATGAAGCATTTTGGATACATTCGTTTACAACTTGTTGCCTTTCGGGATTGATGTTGGATTTTTGGCAGTCTCATGTTGGTAGTCAACGAAATTTTCAAGATTTTCTAGAATGTTATATAGAGAGAAGGAACCATTTTTGGGATCAGTGATTATGTCCTTGATGAGCGGCAACCCAATTTTACAGACATTCGTCCTTAAACAAAGCCTTTCAACTTCTGTACTGACATGAATATAAACATGCCATATGTGTAGGTAAATATCATTCCGCATCAACCTACTCCACTTAATCAAATTGAAAGTGGAGCAATCAGTATGAAAATCAGTCCAGCAACTTCCGCTAAATTTATGGTTATTGCCAATAAAGAGGAAGGGCAAGTGATTGCCTACTAATGGTTTGGTTAAATGGCTTGACGCTTTATAGGTATAACCATTCGAATGTATTTATATCGTGAGTCCGTGTATTGATGCATTATATGGAGTCATTTTTTAAAATAGTCCTCTCTAACTTTCACCACTTGGAGCATAATTAGTGTTTGACACGCACAGCAAATCCCATCAATCGCACCAAACCTCTATTTCCATCCCTCGAAGCTTTTATTATTTTAACATAACAATGAAAAATTACCACAACGACCTTTCGGAAGGACAATTCTCTTAACACAATTGTCAGTGAACATTTTTAATGACTTTCCGTCCAAATAAAAACAAAAAAAAAAAAAAAAAACAGTTGTCACATTTATTTTAAAAGCTTCTCTAATGGTCCAGCTAGTTAATGGACATAAATGAAACAGGGACTGTGCTTCCTTCGTTCTCCTGCTCCTGTTTTGGTAGATACTCACTCGTATATGCTATGCACATCGTCTACCCCAATGAGATACCTTATTGTGGGCAGAACCCATCTGCCTCCAGATTGTGCAATATGTCCAAGTAATAAATACTCGTATATGAGTCTACGAGTACATGCTCGTATATATGTATGCACATAATGAACAATATGTCCGCCGTCGGCAAAGGACAACATGTAGTCCTTCGGATGGAAAGAAATGAATCGAAGAAGGGAATGGATTGTTGATGGCAATCGTGGAGGATAATCAATAGATGATTGGTGGGATCTAATGAGTAATTCATTTTCCAGAATTTATAGACGTGATTGCTCCAATTTACGACTATAGTCCTGCAATTATACCAATCGAATACATATATCTACATTTACTCGTATATATGGATACATAAAGCTTGTCAGATTGATGTCTCCATCATGTAGGTACGAGTATGTTGCTTTAAAATGAAATCTGATTAGCCCTACATAATATGAATGTATCCACACCACAAGGACAAAAAAAAAAAAAAAACAACACATACCTACTCGTATGTGATACATTAACGAAGTTAAAAAAAAAACTTCAAAGCTGGATTCACTAGCCATAAAAGTCTGTAATCAAATAAAATGTACGTCCGACGCCAAGTGGGATATGAATTCCTATTTCAAAACGGCTACCGACACGGCAAAATTTACATAGATACTCGTACATACGCAGATACATATGTACATAGGCGTGCAACTTCTACGTACTGCTCACTGCTACTTTACAGAAAATTAGATATTTTCTCAAACTTCTATTCGTCCTCATAAAGTGGAAAAACAGAAATAAAAGTGCCTGCCAACAAGTAGGTACGATCACTTTAAATCTTTCACTCAGCTTGTCCTGGAATAATCTTGTGCTTGTCGTTGAGCATCCACATGATAAAATAGAGCCCAACCATCTACGGATAGGTACTCTGATGGCAGGCCGACGAGAAAAAATTTGCAAAAAAGCAGAAAACAAAAAAAAAAAAATGAAAAGAAAATGCAAATTAAATCACATTTTATGTCCTTGCCAAGGATGCCTTATATAATAGAAAAAAAAGAAACTTTAAGTACCAGGTGCAGGAATGAAAAGGACCCAGATAAAGTGCTTAAACAAATACAATTTGTACTTGTGTATGTATCAGTACATGTCCATCCAACGTGGTACTGTGGCGAAGATGCCTTCGGGTAGAGGTTGAGCTGCGTTATCAAATAGTTAGAAGGTGCGTCTTTGTTAAGCATGTTAAGCATAAGATTATTGATTTCATTGCGTATCTTTTGTTCCATCAGGCAAAACTTCTTCACGTTATTCAAATTGATATCTTTCAAATTCAAATGTAACATTCTTAGGTTGGCCAACACGTCTTCAGCCTTGAAATTGAGACAACCAAATCATAAAATCAAGGCCAGAATGAACCCATTTGGTGTTTTAAGCAAAACCGACGGCAGTCAGTTGTACAAGATTATCAGAACAAAAGTCTTCCAGATGAGGTGTTCCTCTGATGGAGAGACCATGAAGAGATAGAAAGTGGAAACTGAGAATGGCGTCCTTTCTTCTCTCTCACTACATTTATTTCATTGATGTGCAAACATTAAGATAAATAGATAGGAGTATCTTAGAAGGCAGGCTACTGAGTAAACGTACAAATAAGACATCAAGACAAAAGGATAATGGAAATTATAAACGTGAGAAAGGAAAAAAAAAGTTAAAAATTAAGGAACAAGCAGAACTTACAATGATTAACAAAATCAAATTAAAAACTCACCAATTTATGCTCAGAGAAAGCAAAGAGAAAGATACATTTTTGACACCCTTAAAATGTTTGCATACAGTGCGGGCGAAGGAAATTTAGGGAGGAAAGAAGGATAGGTACCGATGTACCTTGGTTTTATATGTCTGAATGTTACAATGGCTAGGAAATAGAGAGCTCGGCAGGGCATTCCACAAGCGAGTTGTTCGGCTTAGGAACGAATCACGATATCTCAGAGTACGTCCGAAAGTGGGCTTGAGGGTATACTGATCGGCATTCATAGCAAGACGTGTGTCACGGTTAAAGGTTTGAAGGGGCCGAATGCTACTGGCGATTTCTATAGAGCATTGGTGGTGGAAATAGCGATAAAACAAAGTGAAACATGAGACATTTCGAGGATGTCCATTGCCTGAGTGATATTGGTATCACCTATGAGTTTTATCGCACGGTTTTGAATCCAGTCTAGCAGATGCAGAGAGGTTTCAGGCGCACATGACCAGATGTGAGCATTCTACTCCAATTTTGGGTGGATGAATGACTGATATATTGCAGCCAGACCAGAGGGGGTGAAATATTTCTTACATCGCTTGAGGAAACCTAGACATTGCGTAGCAATTTTGACGACATCGAATATGTGGTCATTCCAACGTAAGTTGTCACTGGCACACATACCGAGAATGGAAAGCTTATCGGTTTCGACGATGCAAGTGCCATTCATGGATAACGGCTGGGAGTTTAAATTTCGCTTTGACGACACCAGACAGCTTTGTGTTTTGGAAGCATTAAATTCCACTCTGTTGATAGTTCCCCAATTGGTTATGCTGTTGATATCGGAATTTAATGAGCTTAGCGTATATGCTGGAAACGAAAATGAAAAGCAGAGAGTACTGTCGTCAGCAAAGGAATATGTTGGATTAGAAGTAGCAAACAGGAGATCGTTGATGAAAATTAAAAAAAGTATCTGAGACAGAACGCAGCCCTGGGGCACACCAGCATTTATTTTGTGAATATCAGACTTGAAACCGTCCAAGATAACTTGAATTGAACGTTCCGAAAGGTAATTTCTAATCCATTGAAGAAGAAACTCATCGATCCCAAAAGCACGCATTTTCGACAAAAGAGCCCGATGCCAAACTCTGTCAAATGCTTTAGAAATATTAAGCGCAACTATCTTGCTTTCGCCAGATTGATGTACGCTTTGGTTCCACTTTTCGGTGAGACATGCCATCAAATCACCAGTAGATCTGTTGCTACGAAAACCATACTGCCGGTCATTGAGAAGTTTTCGTGTTTCGAGATAATTCATGAGCTGACGGTCTAGCAGCCTTTCCATGACCCGTGCCGTATGACTAATACAGCAATGACAGTGACTGAGTGCAAGCAACAGTACTTACGACCAGGACCGAGAGTGGTGGGATACCCGCACTGTGTAATATTTTTTTTCTTCGGTGCAACTGTTGGTTGTTTTTTTTTTCTTTATTTTTTAATACTTCGAGTTCGGGAAGATTCACGAGTGCACTGGTGGGCAACCCTAGACCTTATCGACGATTGGTGCAATAGAAATATGCTTTCAGTTAATCCTCGATCTAGCTCGTCTAGTGCTTAAAGACATCACCATCTAATTCTCCGAAGAGGTGTCATCTTGTATAGTAAACCTTTATGGACTAAATATGTTACGTCGAAATCTTCTGAGACGCCGTCGGCCTTCTGGCAGTGCAAAGGGGCTGTCGGCACGATATAGGGCCTGTCACCGAGAAGGGTCATATGGATCTACACACACGGCTATGATAAGACCAGTTATATTCTATGCGTTGGTTGCTGGTAGAATAAGCTCTCCCGAAAATACGTCATTGCTGCTTTCACCAGACTCCAAGGAACGGTTTGTTCCACCTGTATTGAGGCTTTCCCAAGCACGCTCTGGTCTAGACGATTTGATGAGTTTCGCACTTCTTAATATTCATATCATGCACTTTGATGACTTTGCGCGCCGGCTGCCTTTTGACTCTGGTCTTATGGACATGCAGTCTGATGCAATGACACCAGAGCTCTTGCTGCAGAACAAATACAAAATCGGTTTCGGTCAGAATCTGAGCCACGAAATAAATTTGTCGAGTCTTCATGTATGGGTCCATAAGATGCGGCGCTGGTGTCTTTCTGAGGGACGACGACATTAGGAAAACCTGCGTCCGTCTTCCAAGCGCACATATACGCAATCCTGATGGCTACGAACTACGATATATTGTGAAGAACCGATGAAGGATTTGCGTCTGTAGCGACAACCAAGCAGTGGTTAAAGCCTTGCTGAAAGCTGTTACGAGTTCGAGAATGCGAGACATCACTGAATGCAGTCGAAAGCCTAAATTCACTGAGACCTGTCTGTGTCCCAGACCACAATACTATCACGGAAAATGAAATCGCCGATGAACTGTGATGACGACACCGCGGAGCACTGTCTCTATGAATATCCGGCTAACGCTCGCATCAGGCTGCAAGTACTCGGCGTTGAGCGTGATGAGTGCTGGTACTGTTAGCACTTTATCACTCATCTCTCTTCAAAGGACTGAACGATTTCATTAAAAGGAACTTTCACTGGTGGGCATGTGCACTCGGCGGTGGTCGACACGGAATACTCAAAAATAGAGCTACACGGCCTCAAAATTTAAAGTAGGTACCGAGTCAGGGTTGTTGATTAAAAATGTTTTAAATTCCAAATGAGGCCCCGTGGTGCCTGGTGGACGAAAAACTATCGCTCAGATACAAGGCATCATAAACGGAGATGAATCATTCGATGAGATCTGCTTAAAGAGCTGAAATGCAACTTGTTAAAGAGGTACGAGGGTAGTCCCAAAATTACCCGACCTGACGTATAGGTGGCGGTTGTTGTTTAAAAGAATGATAATTATAGAAAGTACCAACCTTATAAAGCTTACATTTGAAGTTTGACGACGCTATGTTGTTTAGTATTTGGTCGGCAACCATCAATAATGAACGCTCTCAATGAATTTTTAAATATGGAAAGAATTGTCATCGTTATGTGATATTATTATTATTATTTATTATTTCAATAAACCTCATACACAGTAAGCTCAGAGCTTATAAAGTTGTGGAAGATTTAAAATTACATAAATAGTTCACAATATCAAAGTTAAATAGCAAAAATATAAATATGAGAATTAGTAAAGAAGAAAAGATAAAAGAAAAGGTAAAAATAATACTATAGAACTCAAAGTGATATATGTATAATATGTTACAATAAATAAAAATATAAATTTAACTTAAATAATATTGAACATATAAAAAAGAGAAGAGAAAGAAGAAGAAGCTTGCTTTTAAAGGGAGAAAATTCAACTACTAAGATTTGAAAAATAGATAGTTAACTGATTTTTGAAGTGTAGTGCATTCGTCTATTCCCTGAAAATGAAGCGGTAGCGAGTTCCAGAGACGAGTAGCGGCAATGAAAAATTGTCTCACAGATGTTAGGCAAGAGAACCGCGGCAGAATTAAACAAGAAGATCTGCTTGAAACTGGAGATCGAAGCTTATTAAACAAGTACGTTGGCTAATGTGTTTTCAGAATATTGGAAAAAAGAACCAGCGTCCGAAACTTGATGTAGTTTTCGAAAGTTAAGCTCAGTAGATTTTTAGACAAATGGGAAACGAAACGTGATCACACTCCTCAAACTATATACACAACCTTGATCAAAAAGTTCCCGCACCACACCAACGTGTGGTTTCGATTTGAGTTATGTTTTTTTGTTAAGTGGGTAAATCTATTGTTGACATTCCATCTAAATCTTAGCATCATAGCTTGACATTTGCAAAAGTTACGTAGCCAAGAGTACATCGAACTCTGTGTGTGTTGGCGATTTTTTTCAATTTTAGAAATGGATTTCAATTTGCAACAACGAATTTGTACGAGTATTAAATTTTGCGTAAAAAATGCTCAATGAACGTTAAAAATGTTAGAAAAGTGTTTTGGTAACGACTCGCTAACCAATGGCACGAGCGGTTCAAAAGTGGCCGTGAGTCAATCGAAGATGATGAATGCAGTGGCAGACCATCGACATCGAAAACCGACGAAAACATCGCTGAAGTAAAGGAAATGTTGATCAATAACCGCAAATTAACCACCAGAGAGATAGCGGAGGACTTGAACATTGCCTATGGATCCGGCCAAGACATTTTGGTTAATGATTTGGGTTTCCGTCGTGTAGCAACAAAGTTGGTGCCAAAAGACCTCACTTTCATGCAAAAATGATTTGCGAGGCTGAATCCGATCCGACATTCATCAAAAAGATCAGTACTGGAGGCGAGACGTGGGTTTATGAGTACGACACGGACAGACATCAGGCAAGTGAATGGCGTTCACCAAATGAGCCGAGACCAGAAAAACAAAAAAACCACGTCGTTTTTAGTCAAAAAAGAAGGCAATGCTCCCGGTTTTCATGGATTACAACGGTATAGTGCATCATGAATTTTTGCCAGAAGGCCAGACAGTTAACAAAGAGTACTCGTATTATTTGGGCGATATGAGACGTTTGCGTGGCAATTCGCCGAAAGAGACCAGAATTGTCGGTAGAAAACTCGTGGATTTTGCACGATGATAACTCACCGTCGTAATTTTTTGACGAAAAATGCAACAAATACCATCCAACAGCCACCGAATTCACCTGATTTGGCTCCCTGTGACTTCTTTCTGTTCAACCGAGTTAAAAAGAAACTACTACGGGGAACGCGTTTCAGCAGTGGAGAGGAAGTAATGGAAAAATCGCAGGAAGCACTGATGGACATACCGAAAACCGAATATAAAAAATGTTTCGAGGGTTGGATCAAGCTTTGGCATAAGTGTGTTGCAGTCGATGGGGATTACTCTGAAGGGGAAAATATAGATTTAGATGAATAAACTTGTATTTCCAATTTTCTGAATACATTCCGGAAACTTTTTTTGATCAAGGTAGTATGTCTGATTGTTATAATGTCTAGGAAACAAAGAGCATGGCAGGGCATTTCACAAGCGAGTTGTTCGGCTTAGGAACGAGTACGTCCGAAAGTGGGCTTGAGGGTATACTGATGAGCATTCATAGCGAGAGGGATGTTATGGTTAAAAGTTTGAATGGGCGGAATGCTACTGTCGATTTCTACGGAGCACTGTTGGTGGAAATAGCGATAAAACAAAGTGAGACACGAGATATTACATCGGTGTTCGAGGGTGTCCATTGTTTGAGTGATATTTGTATCACCAATGAGTTTTATCGCACGGTTTTGAATCCCATCTAGCAGGTGCAGAGATGTTTTGGGCGCACCCGACCAGATGTGGGCATTGTACTCCAATTTCGGGAGGATGAATGCCTTATATATTGGGGCCAGATCAGAGCGGGTAAAGTATATATTTCTTACATCGCTAGACATTTCGCATCATTTTTGACTACACCGAATATGTGGTTATTCCAACGTAAGTTGTCACTGACACACGTACCGAGAATGGAAAGTTTATCGGTTTCGACGATGCAAGTGCGATCCATGTATAATGGCTGGGTATTTGAATTTCGCTTTAACGACACCAGACAGCATTGTGTTTTGGAAGCATTAAATTCCACTCGGTTGATAGTTCCCCAATTAGTTATGCTGGTAATATCAGAATTTAATAAGCTAAACATACGCTGCCGTTCCCATTCTACAGCCGATGAGCAGGGACGTGACTCCAGGAACGGATATGAAAAGCAGAGAGTACTGTCGTCAGCCAAGGAGTATATTGGATTAGAAGTAGCAGACAAGGGGTGGTTGAAAATTAAAAAAAGTGTCGAAAACAGAACGAAGTCCTGGGGCACACCGGCATTTATTTTGTGAATATCAGACTTGAAACCATCCAAGACAACTTAAATTGAACGTTCCGAAAGATAATTTCTAATTCATTGAAGAAGAGAGTCGTCGATCCCAAAAGCACGCATTTTCGACAAAAGAGCCTGATGCCAAACTCTGTCAAATGCCTTAGAAATATCAAGGTCAACTATCTTGCTTTCGCCAGATTGATGAACGCTTTGGTTCCACTTTTCGGTGAGACATACCATCAAATCACCAGTGGACCTGTTGCTACGAAAACCGTACTTCCGGTCGTTGAGCAGTTTTCGTATTTCGAGATATTTCATGAGCTATCAGCTTCTCCATGACCTTGGAAAGAAGGGACGTAAGTGCAATGGGTCTGTAGGAGGATAGAGAAGAAGATTCGCCTTTTTTAGGGACGGGCTGGACAAATGCTGTTTTCCATCTGCTCGGAAAGAGTCCTAAAGAGTAGGATTGATGAAAAAGCTGCTCTGTATTTGCAGACGTGGACGTACGCAGAAAAGTATTACTTTTTAGCCCGCGTATATTGGCTACGTCCACCCTGAATTCCCTAGTCATAATTACAAACAAGCACAGTAAACATAAACATTACGAGTGTACTGGGAGACGTCTGCACTCGTCGGTGGTCGACACGGTACTGTGATCCAACCATTTATTTTATATTAAGCGCGGTTCATTTTTGGCCTTTGGCCTTCTTCTTTCAATTCAATGTGAACGAATGGAAAAGCGGCAAATTTTGTGAGTTGAAAACCGGACAGTGGTAGTCACATTACTAAAATATTGGTTTTCAAAAACCGGAAATAACATTTCCCGGGTAATGCACTTATGCGGGCGGTCGTTAAAGGGGTTTTACATTCTTTCAAAACACAATGCTGTCTTCTGTCATTAAAGTTATACTTAGTCGTTGAGCTATTATACCTGTATAGCTCTTGGACCGTCGAAAACGAACAACTTTACATGGCCGGTTCGAGTGTCATGGTCATGCAACTGCATGTTAGAATGACCACACATTTTGTGTTGTCAAAAATGCTGGATGCAAGAAGGAAGTCAATGTTGACTCCAAATACTGAGCATATCGAAATGCGACCCGAGGATTACAAACGGCTATTTGGGTGATTAAGCCACTTTTCTAAAAATAACCAGCAACCAACCTTATTTTGCTAAGGTAAATGATGATGGGCTAGGAGTTAGTCAATAGCGAAACCAAATAGCTCGTTTCAAGACGGCTGAGTAACAGTCGAAAACCTAGTCACAAACTCAACATTCTCGCTGAAACCAGTTAAGGACCACATGAACTACCCAGAATTTTGTTGCACGGGCATGCATCTTCTGGAGCTTTATCCTGATTTCAAAATATGTTGCAAGGAACGAAACACAGATAATCATAACTGCAACTATGTACATGCTTCGTTGCGCTACTACTGCCGTGGGACTATGAGCAATGAGCATATGAAAGGCATAATCACACCAAAAAAGTACACTTTGTAGTGATGAGTGCCTTAACTAGCCTCGTAAAAGGTTGCGTGCGTTTTATTACACTAGTGACAAGCACATATGCATATTAATTAAAACAATTAGGTCATAATAAAAATGTCAACAAAGAGGTATTTCTCAAAATTACAAATTCAATTATCGTACGTGTAAATTAAAGTTGGACTTGTATGGCGAAATTGTAAAATATGATAGCTCCAATTTGGGCGCAACACTAGCTAGAATGGATTGTTATGCCTCGCCATAATTTCGGAACCTAAAACAAATACCAAGTATGATTCAAAGCATGCATATGTTGTTTTAAAATGTTCCTTCCCTCCATCTGCAAGTTAATCTGCATAACATTAGTGATGAGGTGCATCGGCGTGATGTAGGTACATCAGTGCTTTGTGAAGCGACTCGTTTGCCTGAGTTATACTCGTACCGATTGTTCCTAAAACAAATGCATTGAACAAATAAACAAAACGGAATTGTAATACCTAACAACCAACATGTCGGAGAAACTGCTCACTTTCGAAGAAAACACCCTACACAATAGTTTAGCATTCCACTCTATCTACAGGCTCCCAGCTACCAGTCAGCGATAACAATAGGTAAGAAAACAGAAACTCCAACAAGTTTCACCTATTCAACTCATGCAAATTCCTTAAGCAAAAGGCGTAAACTCTTTCCCTCAACTCTGACATACATTTCCCTTACTTTCATTATGTAAAAGGTGCGCCTTTCGTAACCCATATTCCCAGGATTTCCATTATTTTCGTTTAAGCAAAACATTTTCGCCTTTCGGTCTGCTCGTGTTTATCTACTTTCAGAGTCATTTCAGCTGCTCAACGAGTAAGGGTGCCAGCCCGTGCCTTTTCTTTTGCTTTTGGGGTCTTATGCTAATTAATCACCCGCTATGCGTATAACGTTCAAATATAAATAAATATTATCCGAATAATATAAAAACATTAGTTTGGCACTTAGCAAATAGCTATTACTCACAGAAATTATTCTGAATAAAATTTCATCCCATCTACCATCGCAGGAGATCTAGATAGTCGTACATGTATACAACATAGGGAGTACTATTAATATACCACACTGAGTTATTCGGATATTTGGTGGGGTCTTCAGAAACTCCTACAAGCGTGGCGCAAAAACGCATATTTGCTGATTCATGATGGGTCACTTAGACAGCGATAAATTTCCATGTAGATGGCATTTCTCAACTACGATTCAATGGAACGTACTTGACGTACATATAAACTTTGCATCCCTTCTTGGAAGGGAGACATACTCGTAACGCCGTCGTCTACAACAACAGGAGGCAAAAAACTTGCCGATATTTTTACGACCAACTTCATTTTATGAGCTTGAGCTAAGAAAGACATGGTCATTTGGTAGACTGACCAAAACCAGAACCAAAACCAAAACCAGACCAGGATATTGTCTTGATTCCATGCTATGGTACGTTGACAGACAAGCAACAGCAACAGGATTTTCTTTTTTTATTTCTGAATTCTGCCATTAGGGCCCAATAAATAATCTCTAGTGCTTAACAAATGTCCTGATGGAGGATTACTCCTACTCTGTGTCTATACTTTTATGACTCTCAAATTGTCTCTTCACATCAATCCGGATACTGTTCTGAATAAATTTTCCAAAAAGGGTTTCTTGTCGATCGATATACGAGTACATACATAATATGAGTGCTCGTAACAGTGCTCGGCTATTGAAGGCAGGCGCTCCTCAAGACTAGACCCAAAGAAAACAACGTTCATCAATATGAGTTTCAAATATAAATCAAAATATATGTGCTACGATGTTATTGTACGAGAGTATGGTCATTACTTTTAAAAAAAACAAAAATTCAAGTGAGCGAGGAAATTTGCGCTGTTACAATGGATTTGCCCATACACACGTTTGTACGGGTATGTACATTTGTACGGGCACATGTCCTACATAAAATGGAAGGATAAAGCGCAAATGTGTGCTCAAACGAACGCTTCGAGTCAGATGTATGAGTCAGGACGTGAAGAGAATTAAACAGCTCCGTTTGAAGAACGAGCATTAACTTTACGGACAGGGTGGTTTACCATGTGCGACTGTGTAGATAAAAAAATATCATTTTCGAATTTGAAGAGTATGAATAAGCTAGGAAGTGACTGGCTAAAAATAACAGTCGACTCATTCTAAATAGCGAACAATTTCTCAAAGGGTTTTTGGAAGGATTACAAAATGGGTTTTGTAGGATACGACGGCGTCGAACTTTGCAACTGAAAGGCTGGCTTTAAAAGACGTTTTAAAGGTCCAAATGAAATGTGACTTACATAAAATACTCGTAAGTGTTTACATGTGTACATGTAATGTTACTTAGTTTTTTGTCTTTTTTTTTTTTTGTTGCATGATTGAAAGACAATGTTGATACTGTAGATTCGATTGGATAAACTGCACTTTGCAATTAGAATTTGGTGTATGTACAGACGTACATACGTGCCTACTTAGTCAATTTAATCCCCTGCCACCACTCAAACCCTCAATAAACACGCCTTTCACTAATTACGAGCTCAGGACTTGAACTATTACGAGGGGCGTTCAAACTATTCTCGATATCGGGGTGAAGCTGTGGTTGTATATATAAATTGATTTATTTATCAAGTAATACTATTATTTTAGTGCATTTATGTAAAATTTCATATAAATGTGATTATTAATTCGCGTTTTATCTCTAGTTAAACAGAGTCATAATGGCAACTGAGGCGATAATGGTGAAAATTGAGCATCGCGCTGTAATTAAATTTCTCACTAAGCAAGGAAAGAGTCAAAAAACTATTCATGAAGAGATGGTGGCTGTTTACCAGGGTTCCGCACCTTCATTATCAACTGTGCAAAAGTGGTCAAGTGAGTTCAAGAGAGGCAGAGAGAGCATTGAAGACGACCCCCGTTCTGGCGCCCCGGCTACTGCTTGTACGGGAGAAAGCATCAAAGAAGTCGAAAAACTTGTTCTTGAGGATGCCCGAATAAAGGTGAAAATGATGGCAGAGATCACCAAGCTTTCAATTGGTACCATTCACACCATTCTTCATGACCATCTTACCCTTTCAAAGGTCAGTGCAAGGGGGGTGCCACGAATGCTCACAGCGCCTCAGATAAAAAGTGAGAATCGCATGCTGTAGAGAGCTTTTGGAGATGTGTAGTGAGAACGCGGACGGTGTTATGGATCGAATTGTTACTGGGGACGAAACATGGGTCCACCACTATGACCCTGTGTGTTGCTTCTTCATGACAACGCTCCTGTTCACACGGCGCGAGTTTCCAAGGCTGCTGCGCGAGATTGTGGTTTCGAAGAAATCCAACACCCACCCTATAGTCCAGACCTTGCTTGCCCCTAGTGATTATTTCCTGTTTCCGGATTTGAAAAAAATGTCTTCGTGGAAAAAGATTTTCGGATGATGAAGAACTCAAGTCGGCAATAAATGGGTATTTTGCAGAGAAAGAGGAAATTCATTTTTTTGAGGGTTTAAAAAAGCATTGATGTTAGGGGAGATTATATTGAAAAATAAAAACAATTTAAATTGAATTCGCATTTTCCTTCATACCGATACCGAGAATATATTGAACGCCCCTCGTATATCCTAACTTCATTAGTTGCTTGTCACTGCCGTTGCTGTATTACATTGTCATGAGTGTATGTAACAACCGATGGATAGCGGGCTGTGGGTATGAATTTTGTTGGTGTGGAGTTTCCTTTTTCCTATTGTTGTAAGTGCATAACACCTAGAACAATGTGATTCGGTAAACCAACTCTGAATTTGTACTTCACATCTGAGCTTAGTAACGTCGGCGTTTGTGTTTTTTGTGTTTGTCTTTCGTTATAATGACTCGGGAATTCAGAGTGGATATTGCCAATACAGGCGGGCTAAAAAGTAATCACTTTTCTGCGTACGTCCACGTCTGTAAGTACCGACCAGCTGTTTTGGCACTTAATGAAACACAGGTAGATCCCAGCTCACCAATCTCAGGTCACTCTGATCTGAAATTACTTGGCTACGAACTAGTGCCATTATTCTTCTTTAACCGCGGTCTCGCCATTTACGTGCGTAGTGATGTAGCTTACCAAACTGTTCCAATCCGGAATTCAACTTCTTGTGGTTAAAATTCCATCTCCGTAAGCAAATTGTCCACTACTGCTTTATTGACAGAAGCCCCAAACTAGACAGCAACTCGACCTTTCACGAGTTTGATGCGCTGTCTGACTCCATTCAAAGAATTGTATCCCTGTTATCCTCATACTGAAATCGTTATTACGGGCGATTTCAACACACAATTCTGGGTGGCTTCGACATTCTGGACCGACAACACCCGAAGGACGGTGTGTTGAAACCTTCGCTGCGGAAAAAAACTTAACCCAGCTTGCAAATGAGCCCACACGAATACCAGACGTTGATAGTCATACCGCCAACACCCTGGACTTGTTTTTAACTTCTCACCCTGACAAGTACTGCGTTGATGTGCTCGTCGGACCATTGTGTCATATCAGCTAAATTCTCGTACATCGACCACACAATTAGAGAAAAGATTCCTAAAAGAACCGTATGGCAATACGAGAAAGCCAAGTGGAGCGGACTTAACAACTTCTTTAGGAATTTTAACTGGTCGTTATGTTTCCTTCATAACGATGTGGATGCCGCTGCCGATATGATCACAGACACCATTCTCTTTGGAATGAGAAACTTAAGCCCTCATCGGATGAAGAGTATCAAACCAAAGGAAAAGACGTGGTACGTTTCGAGCTGTAAAGAGGCTGTCAGGGTTAGAGAATTGTTTTTTCGGTCCTACAAGACCAACCCGACAGAGGAAAACCGAAAAAAGTTCAAACGAGCCAGAAATGATTGCAACGTATTTCTCGAGCGTGTGAAATGCCAATACGACCAACACCTGAGGCAAAAAATACTGCAATGTCCCAAAGGCAGTAAAAATTGTTGGTCATTCGTCAAAAACATTAGAAATTCTGCCTCATCCTCCATCCCAACGCTCATTTACAATGACATTCCAGCTGTCAGCTCCCCGATCCAAATGTGGAGGCGGTGTCGCGATCTTCATTAAACAAGGTATAAAATTTCACAGAGTGTACAAGGGAGTGTTGCGTAGGTTCCGGGTGTTGGAGGCAGTCGTCATTTACATCCCGCTCCGCAGTGGAAAGCGGCTGTACTTGGCCTCTGTTTATGCACCTGAGACTTCACAATCCACTTTATTTATTACAGAGCTTGACACGCTTTTTCGACTTCTGAGGCTGGAATCGGGGGAGAATTATTTTATAATCGGCGGGGACTTCAACGCTAGACACAGAGATTGGGGAAATAATTTGCCAAATACTAGAGGGAACCTACTACTCGATTGGTGGGGTCAGCACGATATCATGTACAGACTCGGTCTTAAAGCGACGGATAACCAGTCGTTTCCCAGAGGCGGGTCTTATTTGGATCTACTGCTGTATGACGAACGTATACGACTGACAGGTACGAATTTACAAACGCTAAACTGTCTGCGCACATTCGTGTATGACAGCGACCATTGCGGTTTTAGCACCGAAATTACAGTTCCCAACGAAATGGCGGAATTGGAGGAGTTTGTCCAAAGATATTCTTACAACTATAGTAAGACTCGATGGACACGCTTCTCCGCAACACTGACAAGAGCACTCTCCTCGAACATGCTCCACCGTCCACCGTCCACCGTCCAATAGGAATTTGTCAAACGAGGAGATCGACAATTACCTAAAACACATGGACGAGACAATTAAACAAACTATGGACGCTACAATACCGCGCTATCGACATACGACTAACGAAGACCTGTTCCGCAATCCTACTATCGACGCACTGCACCGACATAAAAGTAGACTGCTGTCAAGACTCAAAAACTTGTACAGACAGTTAACTGACAGACAAGACCCGGAGATCAGGACACTGAAGGCGTCGATTAAAAATATTCAAACGTCAATAAAAGAGAATTACAGAATTTCTGTAAGTTCGTATTGGAGCAACAGGGTTCGGGCTGTAAACACCAGCAACCCGAATATGTTCCCGCAAATAAATAAACTATTTCGGAGAAAAAATCAACACGCCCTTCAGTGTCTTAAAATAGCCCGGACAACACACAACGAACGGTTACTGACAATAGCAGGTATTGATCCAAATGAGGCCGTTGATGATGACGACTTCTTTGTGATCGAGGATCCATAGGAGAAGGTTGAGACCATAGGAGCGACTTTCCGGGAAATATACAAGGCCAATGATACAATCGCGTCTTGGTGCACGACCTCCACATTCGAAATGAAGTAGAGAACTGGTGATCCGAGGGCTCTGGTTTCACCCGGTTCAGCGACGAAAATATGGCAAATAATGTCATTACCAGAGAGGGTGACCTACCCCCGTTCATTTCGAAGGAAGAGCTCCATGAGATCTTCGACACAATCAGGGCTAAGAAATCAGTGGGAACCTATAAAATACCGAACATTGTGCTTCGACATCTCCCACTAGAAGCGGTGGACATTTATACCACCCTGTTTAATAATGCAATGAATAATGCACATTATCCAGAGCATTGGAAAACTGCGGTGGTACATCCCATTCCCAAAAAGAATAAAGATACTTCCAATCCGGCGAATCTCCGCTCGATCAGTCTTCTTCCAAACATCAGTAAGGTTTTCGAGAAGGTGATCAATAGAGTCCTGACTAAGTGGGTTGAGGACAAACATATCGTTCCGGATAATCAATTCGGTTTTAAGGCGGGACATGATATCTCACATGCCGCGTCTAAACTGGTGTCTGATATCCAATGGAATAAAGGCAAAAACCAATGCACTGGTGCCTGCCTTGTTGACTTGGAGAGGGCCTTCGACACCGTATGGTTAGAGGGTCTTTTCTATAAGCTGACTAGGCTGGGGATCAGTAAACCACTCTTGTACATTCTTTATAATATGCTAACCAACAGACAGTTCATCGTGAAAAAAGGTGATGTGACTTCTGTTGGAATATTTCAAATTAAAAATGGTCTGCAGCAGGGCGCGGTCAATTCGCCGATCCTATTCAACATTTATACAAGCGACTTGATAGGTTCACTTCCCCATACTATTGCGTACGCAGACAATTTGATAGCGTACAGAACAGGTCCAAAAATCGAGGTCATTAATACTCTCTTGCAGCGTGATTTCGATAAGATAAGACGATTTTGCGATGACTGGAAGTTGAAAATCAACTTTCAGAAGTCGGAAACCATTCTCTTTAGGACGCCGTTGTCTGGAGCCTCTAGGGATACTAGAAAAAATTGGCGAAAGTTCTCGATCATTGGACAAGGCGGGCAGCCTCTTGCCTGTCGAAATGTAGTCAGATACCTTGGGATCTGGCTAGATCAGTTTCTGTATTTTGATAAAAATGTAGATGCTGCTCTGGCCAGAGCCAAAGGCGCTTTTGCCCTTACAAAGAGACTGTTTTATAGCAGCCAACTCGATGAGAGGGTAAAGGTAATCTGCTACATGGCCCTTATCAGGCCCATGCTGGTATTTGGTTGTCCCGTGTGGTTCAATGTACGAGCAAGCTTAATGGAAAAGATTCGGGTTTTTGAGAGGGCTTGCCTTCGCTTGTACAGAACACCAGAGTCGGAGTACAAAAAATTTTATCGTAATGAGGTCCTTTACAACAGAGCGAACCTAATACGAGTGGACAACTTCGTAATTAAGCTGACTCGAAGACACATCGCAAGAGCAATGGCCTCGACGAATAACCTGATATCTGGGGCTTACTACCCCAACTACCTTTACCACGAGAGTGTGCGCTCTGACGGCTTCGTTCCACCGGAAGCATTCCTCTACCTAGATCAGATAGGGTTGATCCAGGATAGATCAGCGGTCCCGTTAATCTTCCATGTCGCTCGGAAAGCTGGGGACAGGCGACTCAACTACGGCAGAGACGTCGCACACGGCAGTGTGGATCTTCTCAGGTTCAGTAGGGCGGTGGGGAATCGCGATAAGAGGGATGTCGTTCGGCAGCACCAGCATTTCTGGTGGTTGAATGATGGAGAAGATGCTTCGTCGTCGTTTCCGTCAATTACGGACCAGCCTCACTAATGACGCAGAGCTGACCAATCTATTTGCTCTGTGAATAGCGATGGCCAGCTTACATAGGTTTAGGTTAGCATTTAAGATATACATATATATATTAGTATATATATAGGTATATACTAGTATATGTATGTCATTGTGTATAATGTCTATATGTATGTATGTTTGTATGGTGTATGTAGGTTAGGTAGGCTAAGGTTTATTTTAAGCTAGATATTAAGTTTTTATAAAAAATAAAAAATGATGTCCGTACGCTAAGTTTTTTGTTAAATTCTTTTCTTAGCCTTAAGCATAGAAAATAAGTATATATAAGTATAAAATGTAAACAAAGTCGAAAGACATAGATATAAGAATTTAGAGTAGCTTAGAGTACCTGTGTGGGGCCAGTAAGTTAGTGTAAGATTGTTAAGTAATTTTAAGCCAGCATTTAAGCATTTTTTGTTAGTATGTAAGGGTTAATGATTAAGATAATAAAATGCATTTAAAACTAGACTAAACTCCAGCTGTCAGCTCTTTGGACAAAGCCAATCTGCTTCCTGCACACTTTAGTTTAGTTAGTTTATTAGTTCAAAAACAACACTGTACATCAAGGTAAACTTATAATTATTACAGTATATAAAATAACATAATATAACATTTAAAGAAAAGAATGCTTATTTAAAATCAAAGAGAACAATAAAAAAATACATGTAATATATAAAAGAAAACAAAATTTTGATTTAAACAAAAATTAAACGCAACCAAGAACGAGAGAAAAGAAAAAACAAGAAGTTAAATCAGTTCAAACTGGTGAGGTATTCGAAACAAGCTGTTAGGAATTTACGGCGTTCGATTAAGGACTTCACACGAATGGGTAGACCATTCCAGAGCTTAACAGCATAAATGAAAAATTGCCTGCGTGATGTTAAGCAGGTGAATGTGTGCAGGACGCAAGACTATGTAGCGATTTGATGAACATAAATGAATTTTCTTAAACAGGTAGATAGGTTCCTTCACGTGAATAGTTTTGAAGAGCAAAGCACAACAATGATATTTTAAAAAAGTCTCTAAGTCACATCCAAGGAGTTGACGAGCTTCAGAAGAAATATGATCAAATCTATGAACATTGAAAACATACCGCGCAATTGAGTTGAAAGCAACTTTTAATTTTTGAAAGGAGTACGAGTCAGAATCCGCAAACAGTTCACAGCCGTATGATACGAGGGCGGGTCAATAAGTCCGACTTTTGGATTAAAACACAGATTTTTTGATAAAAAAATAATTATATTTTTCAACGTAGTCTCCCTTGAGCTCTATACACTTTGTCCAACGCTTCCCCAATTTTTTTATCCCTTCCAAAAAAAATGATTTGTCGAGGTCCTCAAAATAGGCCTTTGTTTGCGAGATGACTTCATCATTGGAGTCAAATCTTTTTGCACCAAGCCATTTCTTCAGGTTTGGGAACAAGAAGTAGTCGCTCGGAGCCAAATCTGGAGAATAGGGTGGATGAGGGAGCAATTCATAGCCCAATTCATGGATTTTTGCCATGGCAACTGCACATGTGTGCACCCTTGCATTGGCTTGGTGGAAAAGAACTTTTTTCTTGGCCAAATGAGGTCGTTTTTTTTTTCAAATCGTCATTGAATCGGTCCAATAAGTTGGCATAATATTCCCCATTGATTGTTCTTCCCTTTTGAAGGTAGTCAATGTGGATTATCCCGCGTGCATCCCAAAAAACAGTCGCCATAACTTTATTGGCTGACAAACCCACCTTGGCCTTCTTTGGCGCCGATTCACCCTTAGAAACCCACTGTTTTGACTGTTGTTTGTTCTCTGGTGTGTTGTGATGGATCCATGTTTCGTCCACGGTTACAAAACTCCTCCATATTGCGATTAAACAACGCCAAACCTTCCTGTGAAGTTGTTACACGATTGCGTTTGTGGTCGACTGTGAGCAAACGCGGCACCCATCTTGCGGAAAACTTTCTCATGCCCAAGTGATCATTCAAAATTGAAACCACTGAGCCATGCGAGATCCCTACGGCTTCCACAATCTCTCGCACTTTCAATCTTCGGTCGGCCAACACCATATCGTGAATTTTTTCGATTGTTTCGGGTGTAGAGACCTCAACTGGGCGTCCAGGACGTTCGGCATCTTCAGTGCTTGTACGGCCACAACGAAATTCAGTAAACCACTTTTTTACCATTGAAATCGATGGTGCAGAGTCCCCATAGTATCTATCAAGCTTAGCCTTGGTCTCGGTAATAAGCACACGAAATTCACTTTTTTCCATTTTCTCCTCAAATTAGTGAGTAGTCTGATAAAGATAGCTGTCAAACACAAACTAACTGACGCAGCAAGTTTAAATTTTGACAGGAGTCAACTGACAGATGCCTGTTGACAGGAGCAGTGTTGCTGTTTCAGTAAAGAGGTCAGAAATTCAAAAACGGACTTATTGACCCGCCCTCGTATTATGGGTATGATTAGTGCCTTTACCAATTTGAGTTTGACTTGAGTAGGTAAAATTGTTTTTGTAATTTATAATCGACGTAGAGACGCATATATTTTATTGATTATAGAATTTATGTGAACATCAAAAGTTAACTTATTGTTAAAGGTTATTCCAAGGTTAACGTACTCAACTTGCGACGAATTTAAAAGGATTGGGGGGAAATCAGGAAGATACTGTTGATGTTTGGATATTGGTATGGCTTTAGTTTTGTCAGGATTCAGCTTTAGACCACTTGTTGACCACTCGAGAATATTCAATTCAATTCAATTGAATTAAATTTCATAATACATAAAAGATGCTTACATATTAATTTAATTCAAACAATAATTGATATGGATTTCTGGGTAATTTAACAGGAAATGGTGCACTTTGTAGTAAAATGTTACAATATCTAAACAAAAGACTACATTTAAGGCCGGAAAGGGGAAGCAGAACGTTAAAAAAAGAGAAAATATCTTAACAAGTATGAGCAGATTAGTTTATGATGACAGTAACAGTATGCGAGAATGAAAGTAATGGAGCATTCTAATGTGAGAAGTAATGAAATTAACATACCACTTGAAGTAGAGATTCAACTTCAGTTTGTGAAAGTAGCCAAGCTTTGAGATTTTTCAAAAATAGACTTCTGTTTATTATTAGCTTGGATATATCGAATGGCAGTTTGTTAAATATATAAGGTGCAATGTTTGTCAGAAAACGTCGACAGTGCTCTTTATTAACCCTGGGGATGTCTACTACAAGGCCGGTTCTTAAGAAATATGTTTCATTTCTTCAGAAGTGAAAGTTGCCGCTTCTAAAAAAGAATATTTTAAGTGCTTTAAAAATGTAAAAATAACGGAGTGGAAGTATTTTCGCTCTTTGGAACAGTGGAAGTGAGGGCTGTAGTCTATTTTTAAAGAACAATAGACGAATCATTTTTTTCTGAGCTATTATTATACTGCTCTGGTTACTAACGTAAGCACTTCCCCAGCATACAAGACCATACTCAATCCGTGATTGGACCACTGCATAGTAAATTGCTAAGAGTAAGTTGCGTGGTACTAATCTACGCAAGTGATATATTTTTTATGGACATTATATGAGGTTTCCAACTCAATTTGTTATCTATTATAACACCTAGATACTTGTATTCTTTTACGAATTCGAAATTAAAGCAATTGTCCCTGCAATTTATCTTGTCACATCTGGGATAGTGAGAAATAATGTTTTCAATATAGATATTTGGCTTAGACAAGGAGAAGCACATTACTTTTGATTTATTGCTAAGAATAAGTTGATGGTAGTTTAACCAGGTGGTAAGAATCTCTAAATCTGTATTTATTTGGTCACGAGCCACAGCTGCGGAGTTACATGAATATGCTAATGCAATATCGTCTGCGTAACCGATTATATGACCATTGACAGGGAGACTGAATATAGAATTTATATACAAGAGAAAAAGGATCGGCCCTAAGACAGATCATTGAGGGACGCCGGTATTAGCGCAAATCTCTTCCTTGCTAACAACGTCATTAACTCTTACCCGTTGTTTTCTGTTGGTTAAGTATGATTTAAACCAGTCGAGTATATTTCCTCTGAAACCAGCATTGTAAAGTTTTTGAAGTAGGATTTCATGGTCAACTAGGTCAAAAGCTTTGGTTAGATCAAGAAATAGGCCAAATGTGCTCAGACTATTGTCTAGTTCTTTATATATATTACATAAAAATGCCACTATTGCATCTTCAGTACACTTAGCTTTTGTGAAACCAAATTGAGAAACGCTAAAGAAACTTGATTTATTCAAAAAAATTAGCATCTTTTCAACAATGATTCTTTCAAATATTTTTGAAAAAAACTGATAGCAAGGATATTGTTCGGATCACTTGGATCACCGTTCTTAAAAACAGGAATAATCAATGAGGTCTTAAGATGTTCTGGGAATACTCCGATTTGGAAGCTTTGATTAACAATATATGTTAAAGGCGCAACTATATATTTTCCTATCTTTTTAATGACAAAATTACTTATACCTGACGGTCCAGATGAATTTTTGTTTTTTAGTGATTTAATAATAGCCAGAAGATCTGAATTATTTACTGATGTAAAGAAGAAAGAAAAAGGGTATATTTTATCAACCAAATATTTTTTGTTTATTTCAGTGATTTGAGTGCATACATCCGGTTTTGAGATGTTAGCAACATTTTTAAAGAATTCATTCATCCCGTTGCTAGCCTAGTTTAAGAAGCTTTAAACCCTGTTCATTTTTATCTTTTCCTAAAATAGTGTTTATAATTCGCCACTGTTCTTTAGGATTAAGCCTATGTTCCTCAAATTTTCTTCGGTAGTATTCAGTTTTACGTTCCTCTACTAAATTGTGCACATTAGTTTGCAGCATTCTATATGTGTATTTAATTAAAGGCTGATTCATTTTATTTTTATTTTTAGCGTAGAATTTATTTTTTTCCCGAACCTTTTCACAAATTTCAAGAGTCATCCATGGTTTAATTTTCTTGACCCTATTTATTTTCTTATTTTTCACACATAAGCTAATATAAACCTTAAGGATTTTTACAAAAGCTAATAAGTCATTTGAAGGACAAGCTGAACCATATACTGGGTCCCCAGTTTCTAAAGACAAACATTGAAACAGTTTTGAGAAATTAATCATAGTTCCTTCTTTTCTACAAGTTGGTTTAGAATTCATGTCAACGGAAGTTCTTACGAGGTTTTTTAAAGTAATACCAATTAAATGGTGGTCAGTTATGCCTAGCTCTAGAATAAACGGATATGTATCGGTAAGTTCCGTGGACTTAAGAAAAATGTGATCAATGCATGACTTGGAATTGTTACATATTCTTGTTGGTAAATTTATAAACCGTCGAAAGCCTAGCGAACATAATAAGAGCATATAATCATCACTGTCCCTTGGTAGATTAAAAACGTCGATATTGATATCCCCAATTGAGAAGACGTTATCACAGTTGATAGAGCACAGTAGACATTCAAGGTCTTCGAGAAAAATTTTACGATCCACAGACTGCAGCCGATATACACAAACGACAGTAACTGACAAATTCAAACATACTTTCAGTTTAATTATTACACAGTCGGCACTTTCAATTTCTGGGGTTAGAACATCATCCACTTCAAGATCGTTTTTGACAAAGACAACTGTATCTCCCGCGATATAAATAAGTTTCGTTACATTTTGGATATACAAAATAACCCGGGATAGAAAAATTTGACATTTCATGTTTAAAAGCCCAGATCTCCGTTAGTATAATAATTGAAGGTAGAGTTTCAAAGTTGCTTTCTATATGAGCACATAAATTATCAAAATTTTTTCTTATGCTTCTAACATTTTGATGCACAATTGTAAAGTCTAAATTAGTGTTAGATAAAAAAGAACCAATATAAATATCATTACAAACATTCACACAATTTGGATCACAGAGGTCATTTAAGTTATTTAACATAGTTATTTATATGGAAATTAAAGGTTTTGAAGGTCTTCCAATATTTTAATATGCTTCACCTCGGATCCACTTGTCTTCCTCATCATAGAACATAGATCGTCGTTTATTTTTGCAATTGCATCTTTAATCATGCCAATAGAGAAACTAAAGTACAATTGAACATCGTCAGCATATATATGATATTGACAATGCAATAAAATCGAGGGTAGATCATTTATAAAAAGGGAGAACAATAATGGCCAGTCGTTCACATATCTCCGTGGAGAACAGACGTGTTTCGGCTTGCGAGTGTACAGTGATTAGTAAAATCAGTGAAAACGAGACATTTGAGGAAATTGCTATAGGCTCCAATTAGCAGGGTGTCAGTGTGCTCGGCCGACGGTCGTGGGTTCGAATCCCCGTGTACTCTATAACATCCTTTTTTTTTTCATTTTTATCAAAAACAATAAATTTAAAGTGGTACTAAGTGTTGTCCATCACGTGATGGATTGTGGAGAGCGGTCCGTTATGTCAATAGCGGGATCTGCTGAAATACCAAGTGAGGCGTCAAGTGGTTCGATCCAAACGCCAAAACCAAAGAGAAGGAGGAAGCTTTGTCCAACTTCCAACTTGGTAAAACATCCCACCCTACCAACGGCCAAGAACTTCGCTTCATTGGCAGCAAGCGAATCTGACGATGAAGAGGAAGAAATGGAGGCCATATGTAGCAGCATCAAAATGCTACAAGAAAGAGTGCTGGCCATAAAAGAAAAACAAATGGTAAGAAGGAAGAGGGAAGAGCAAGAGCAATCCCAACAACAGCAGCTTGCTCAAAAGCCAAAGAAACACCAGCAACAACAACAAGAGCAGTCACAACAACGGCAACAGCTAAAACAGCAGCAGCAGCAACAACAACAACAACAACAACAACAACAACAACAACAACAACAACAACAACAACAACAACAACAACAACAACAACAACAACAACAACAACAACAACAACAACAGCAGCAGCAGCAGCAGCAGAAGAAGAAGAAGGGGAAGGTGCCGCCTATCAACACCTATAAATTGGAGGTAAATGCTACCAAGGACCTGTGTAAGTTGGTCATTGGTAATAATTTTACTATTAAGAGATTGGGGAACGATCGCCTACCATCCACTGTAATACAGTGGAGGGCTACGCGAAAGTGAAAGAGCTCCTAAAGGAAACGACGACGGAGCACTACTCATTCACACCGAAGTGTGAAAAGCTGCAATCGATGCTGCTGAAGGGGTTGGAACCGTCTTCTGATCCTGAGGAGATTCTGGCACTGCTCAAAGAGAAGGAGTGCGAAGGACTCAAAGTTTGTGGGGGTAAAGCCATTTACCACAGCTAAAGCCAGGCGGGAGAAACGGAGTCTGCCGTTCTTCCTGGTGCAGCTCAGTCCCGAAAGCCGTCTGGATAGTCTAAGGAGTATCAAGGTCCTAGACTACCAGGTGGTTCACTGGGAAAAATTAAAAAGGAGCGAAGGCATTATACAATGCGTTCGCTGCCAGAGGTTCGGGCACGCCGCGTCGAACTGCCAAATGCAGCCTCGATACGTGAAATGCGCAAAGAACCACAGTTCCGAGGAGTGTGCTCTGGGTAGGGACGGAGCATCCGATAGGACGCAGCTCTCGTGCGTGTTATGTGGGAACGTGGGACACACCGCAAACTATCGGGGTTGTCCTAAGTTCGCTAACATTAAAAAAGCAAAACTGACTCGGCAGCAGAAGGTGGAGGTCAAACGTTCACCTGTGAGGCTTCAAACACAAACCGTCACGCCCCAAATTTTCTACGCCCAAATGACGGCAGGTAGGGGGGCTATGGTTCAGCAAGCGACTGTTGCTTCTCCGGCGCCAAGGCCGAGAACAACGGAAGCTGCTCCATGCTGGCCATCTTGCTCGCAATCCAAGGGCAGATGGCTCAGCTGTAAAAACAAGTGCAAGTACAGGCCAAGCGGGTGGACCAGATCTATGCGCTGCTGCCGGGCCTAACGCAACACATATCGTAATGGGTACGCACATGGTGGAGCAAACCTTGAAGGTCCTTGCGGTGAATGTTAATTCACTGATTAGGATCGAACGAAGGGCCGCGATGTTTAAATTGCTACAAGACCAAACTCCTGACCGATGAGCACAAACTGGAGTACGAGTACAATAATTATATTGTTAGAAGAAGAAACCGGCCCGGATCCAAACGTGGAGGCGGTGTTGCCATCTTCATTAAACAAGGTATAAAATTTCACAGAGTGTACAAGGGAGTGTTGCGTAGGTTCCGTGTGTTGGAGGCAGTCGTCATTTACATCCCGCTCCGCAGTGGAAAGCGGCTGTACTTGGTACAGACTCGGTCTTAAAGCGACGGATAACCCGTCGTTTCCCAGAGGCGGGTCTTATTTGGATCTACTGCTGTATGACGAACGTATACGACTGACAGGTACGAATTTACAAACGCTTAACTGTCTGCGCACATTCGTGTATGACAGTGACCATTGCGGTTTTAGCACCGAAATTACAGATATTAACGAAATTGCGGAATTGGAGTTTGTCCAAAGATATTCTTACAACTACAGTAAGACTCGATGGACACGCTTCTCCGCAACCTTGACAAGAGCACTCTCCTCGAACACGCTCCACCCACCGTCCAATAGGAATTTGTCAAACGAGGAGATCGACAATTACCTAAAACAAATGGACGAGACAATTAAACAAACTATGGACGCTACAATACCGCGCTATCGACGTACGACTAACGAAGACCTGTTCCGCAATCCTACTATTGACGCACTGCACCGACAGAAAAGTAGACTTCTGACAAGACTCAAAAACTTGTACAAACAGTTAACTGACAAGATCCGGAGATTAGGACATTGAAGGCGTCGATTAAAAATATTCAAACGTTAATAAAAGAGAATTACAGAATTTCTGTAAGTTCGTATTGGAACAACAGGGTTCGGGCTGTAAACACAAGCAACCCGAATATGTTCCCTCAAATAAACAAACTATTTCGGAGAAAAAATCAACACGACCTTCAGTGTCTTAAAATAGCGCGGACAACAGACAACGAACGGTTACTGACAATAGCAGGTATTGATCCAAATGAGGCCGCTGATGATAACGACTTCTTTGTGATCGAGGATCCACAGGAGAAGGTTGAGGCTATAGGGGCGACTTTCCAGGAAATATACAAGGCCACTGATACCATTGGCCCTAATTATGACCTGGACAATCGCGTCTTGGTGCACGACTTCTGCATTCGAAACGAAGTAGAGAACTGGCGATCCGAGGGCTCTGGGTACACCCGGTTCAGCGACGAAAATATGGCAAATAATGTCATTACCAGAGAGGGTGACCTACCCCCGTTCATTTCGAAGGAAGAGCTCCATGAGATCTTCGACACAATCAGGGCTAAGAAATCAGTGGGTACCGATGGTATTCCGAACATCTTGCTTCGACATCTTCCTCTAGAAGCGGTGGACATTTAAACCACCCTGTTTAATAATGCAATGAATAATGCACATTATCCAGCGCATTGGAAAACGGCGGTGGTTCAACCTATCCCCAAAAAGGGAAAGGATACGAGTATATCCAATCCGGCGAATCTCCGGTCGATAAGTCTCCTTCCGAATATCAGGACGGTGTTTGAAAAAGTAATCAATAGAGCTCTGTCTAGGTGGGTTGAGGACAAACATATAGTTCCGGATAATCAATTCGGTTTTAAGGCGGGACATGATATCTCACATGCCGCGTCTAAACTGGTGTCCGATATCCAATGGAATAAAGGCAAAAACCAATGCACTGGTGCCTGCCTTGTTGACTTGGAGAAGGCCTTCGACACCGTATGGTTAGAGGGTCTTTTCTATAGGCTGACTAGGCTGGGGATCAGTAAACCACTCTTGTACATTCTTTATAATATGCTAACCAACAGACAGTTCATTGTGAAAAATGGCGATGTGACTTCTGTTGGAATATTTCAAATTAAAAATGGTCTTCAGCAAGGCGCGGTCAATTCGCCGATCCTATTCAATATTTATACAAGCGACTTTATAGGCTCACTTCCCCATACTATTGCGTACGCAGACGATTTGATAGCGTACAGAACAGGTCCAAAAATCGAGGTCATTAATACTCTCTTGCAGCGTGACTTCGATAAGATAAGACGATTTTGCGATGACTGGAAGTTGAAAATCAACTTTCAGAAGTCGGAAACCATTCTCTTTAAGACGCCGTTGTCTGGAGCCTCTAGGGATACCAGGAAAAATTGGCGTAAGTTCTCGATCATTGGACAACGCGGACAGCCTCTTGCCTGTCGAAATGTAGTCAGAAACTTTAAGTAAAGCTGATGAACAGCTATGTCCGCACCGGAACCCTGACTGCAGAGGATTAACAAGCTGTTTGTCTTTAATAAACTCTTTTATTTGGTGGCTTATAATCGATTCAAAAGCTTTGGATAAATAAGGGAGGATAGCTATAGGTCGGTATTCAGAGTTTGTACCTTTTTTAGGAATCGGTATGATTTTAGACTTTTTCCAGTCTACCCTTTTTAGACGGGTAGGTAGATGTCATAATAATGGTGTTAAAAATATGGGTGATGTAAGGAAGTATAAGAGGAAGGAGAATATTATCTAGTCCGACGGACCTGCTTTTGATAGAGAAGATTGCTTTTCCACATTATGTATGTTAACTGCAGTCAAGGAAAATTCATTTTCTCTATCATCCTGTGATGACGTTAGGTTAGTGTCAGGCGGTGTGCTTGGAGTAGAGAACTTTCGATTCAACTCTTCTAAATCAATATTGCCATCCGAGACTATGGAGTGTTGCTTATTCACACCAATATTCCGAATTTCACTCCACAGAAGTTTTGAGGAACGATTGGAATTAAATCTATTATTGTAGTACATCAGCTTAGCGGATTTAATAAGGTTAGTTACAGTGTTACGATTAAATTTAAAACATCTAAGCATTTCGGCATAGCCGAAACGTTTCCAACGGCGATATGATACATCTCTCTTTTTGATTGCCCTAAGAATATCATACGAAAGCTAAGGGCAACTGTGCGGCTTTATAACACGGGTCTTAATTGGAACATGTTTGTTAAAGAGGTTGTCAATAGCATTGGTTAGGAATTCAATTTGTTTATTGACGTCAGGTGTCAAGCAGATTGAGTACCAATCAATGGACGAACAATCGATAAAAAGACTTTCAACGTTGACATTGCGAAAATCACGATACTGGATGGACTGAGACACGTATTTAGGAAAGTGTAAGTCAAAGGTTGCAAAGACGAGATCATGATACGAAAAAACGGGGACTGATAATTGGCTAGAACATTTATTAAGCCTCACATCACTTATAAGAAATACATCTAACAGAGACGGCATGCAATTTTTTAAATTAAAATTGCAACGGGAAAATGCACAAGGGCGATTAGATCGTGCATCCACATTCGCGGATGCAATCGAACAATCTACGACGCTTGAAATTTTAGAGGTACGGTTAAATAAACTAGACGAAACGTGGTTAGAGTTTTCTTCGCTACATAATGACTATTTGCCTCATATGAAAGGAAATGACCTCGTGGTCATAGAAAATGAGTTCGCCGCATATGAGGATAGATATTTTGTGGCTCATTCGAAACATGTGAAAGCTATTTGCGAAAGACAAGGTGTTCCTCAAAAGGAGTCTGATGGTTGAGTATTAGAACGATTTGTCAATCAACAATCAACGTTTCTTGAAAAATTCAACGCGTCATCAAAACAGAACTCTGTTTCGGTTAATTTACCCCCTATCGTGATTCCATCGTTTTCGGGCAACTATAAAGATTGGCCGACCTTTCGTGATCTTTTCGTAGGGTCTATTGACAGTAAGACAAACCTTACCGAAACACAATAGTTTCACTATCTAAAGTCATTCCTTCGGGATGATGCGGCCAACCTTATTAAACATATTCCTATTTCGGATGGAAAGTTTCTCGGTGCATGGGAACGTTTGGAAGCGCGGTACGACAGGGTAAATTTAATAGTGTAGGATAGGCGAGCGGGTCAAATGAAACAACTTGAGAAGAGATGTGCTACTTACGACAGTTTATTGAGAAGAAGGAAAATTGACATGACGGGTTGTATTTATACTTTCATATGAAGCGGTACGCTTATGTAAAAGAAATGAGAAAGTGTGAGCATCATACGATATGACAATAGTTTCTTATGACAATAGTTTCTTACTTTCGGTTAACATTTACTTCTGACAATCTTAAGTATGTGTTATACGAGAACACTTACAGTAGTGTACAAAAAAATGCCTACAACTCGGCCATTCTGACCGCATAATCGACCCGATTACAATATCTTTTCTATACATAATTTTCATAAAACTTTTTTTTTCTTAAGATACATTACATTTTGTTTAATACATATTTTACAATAATCTTCTTTACCTAAGAGTAATTTCTTATTGAAACTTTAAAGGTAAACATTTAGTTGATATTTTTAATATTACAAATGATTGTTGATACATATGAAAAGTTATATAACTATTACATTGAAAACAATTAATCGTTCTTACTGAATTTGTCATCTCATGAATTTTTTGAAATTTAGAAATTTTAAGTCGAATATCTTTGAAATACAAAACAAATAAAGTTAAGATGCATTATTAATTATATCGTTTCAAACATTGAAAGAAATATCCATCGACACTTTGGCAGGTACAAACAAATATATATATTTTTTTTTTTTTAATTAAACAGCCGTTCTTTCAGGTGATCGTTATTCAAATGTGATTGTTGTCGTCGGTTCTATAAGTATTATTTATTCCTTTGTCGTTTTCACCAGTCTTTAAATCAGCTTCTGGCATCGCATATAACCTCATATTGTTCGGAGAACATACACCTTTGTATGGCAATCTTGTTAATTGCAATCCGTCAATATCACCTATAATATACCTGTCATTCCTCAAGACCTTTTTCACCTCGTATGGCCCCCGAAACTTGGCCAAAAGTTTTTTGCCTACGCCTGGTGTTGTATCTACGTTTTTGATCATGACATAGTCTCCTGGTTTATAAGCTGTTGGATTTTTATGACGGCTATCATAATATCTTTTATTCTTCAGTTGCTCTTTCTCAATTTTTCCCTGAGCTTCTTCCCTAATTTTATCTAGACTAACTTCTTCAGAATCAACGTTGTTCGCTAAAAACTCTTTCACCGTGTCGCAGAATTTTCCCTTCTGATCCCTACCAAATAGCAAACTACTGGGTGTAAAACCTGTGCTACGATTCACACTGTTGTTTATAACAAACTCAACTTTTATTAAGTTTTTGTCCCAATTACTTGTGGTAAACGACTCGCATTGTTTTGCAAGCATTTGTGTTATCACTCTATTCAGCCGCTCAACTTGACCATTAGATTGCGGTGAGTGGGTTGCTACCTTGACGTGCTGTATGTTGTTGTCCTTTAAAAACTCTGCAAACTCGTTTGACGTGTAACAAGATCCACGGTCAGAAACTATTCGGTTAGGTCTAGAGTAATTTGCGAAATAGGTTTTCAAACATTCTATAGCTTCCTTACTCGAAGTGGTTTTAGTTGGATACAGCTTGGAAAATTTGGTGAAACCATCTACAACCACTAAAATGTGCTTTTTGTTGCAATGAGATGAAGGAAAAGGGCCTAGATGGTCGACATGAAGCGTATCGAATGGGATCTTTCCTTTTGGAATTGGATGTAAGATTCCTTCTGATTTACCAGAGTCCGGTGAAAAATAAATGCATTTAAGACAGCCTTTAATAACTTTTCTAATCTTCTCCTTCATGTTTGGAAACCAATAAGTCCCGGATAAATGTTCAAAGCATTTGTCTACACCCAGATGACAAAGTGACTCATGATGAGTTCTAAAAACCTGATCTTCCATGTTAAATGGGACATAAAAAACAATCTTGCCTTCAACCATTTCATAGTGTGGACTTTCGAAAGTACTCAACCCTTCCGCAATTGCAACTATCTTTGGATCATGTTTTTGTGCGGCGGCTAGAACAAATTCAAACGATTCGTCCTCCACATACAAAATGTTGAAAGATCGACTTAAAGAATCAACGTGTGACATCCGATCGCTTTTCCTGTGCTCAACTGAATAATCATAGGATTGTAACTCCAACGCCCATCTTGATATTCGCGGATTCAATGTTTTTTTGTTAAGCGTCAGGACAAGAGCTTGGCAATCCGTGACGATCTTAAATGGAATACCTAGTAAATATATACGAAACCGCCTCAAAGCATAGACTATAGATAAGGTCTCAAGTTCATAGCTATGGAATTTATTTTCAGCTTAACTAGCTCGCTTCGAGAAATAAAACACCGGATGAAACTTGGCATTGCTCTGTTTCTGCAGTAGGACTGCACCAAATCCATGCGAGCTGGCATCGCAGTGGAGTTCTGTTGGATTATTAGGGCTATAAATTGATAGAACAGGTGCTGAAATCAATTTGGTTTTCAACAAATTAAAGACTTCTATTTCCTTAAGACCAAATGTGAACGGAGTGTCTTTCCTCAATAAATCATACAGAGGCTTTGCGATGTTAGCAAATTGGTGTATAAACTTCCTAAAGTAGGAGCAAAGTCCAAGGAAGCTATGGATGTCTTTAGTTGAAGTAGGTAGCGGAAAGTTCTTAATAGCCGAAAGATTAACCTCATTCGAACTAATACCGGCTTCGTTTATTTTATAGCCCAAGTACGTGATCTCACTTTTTAAAAAAACACACTTGTCTAATCGAAGGTTTAAGCCTTTGCTAACGACGATACTAATTACTTCCTTAAGAATATCTAGGTGTTCTTCTAAAGTTTCCGTCGCTATAAGAAGGTCATCTAAATAAGTCAAGATCTTCGATTGCAATATCAATTTACCAAATATGTGCTTTATATAACGCTCGAAAACAGACGGAGCGTTCTTAAGCCCAAACGGCATTTTGGTAAATTCATACTGTCCATTCGGTGTAATGAACGACGTGAATTTCATTGACTCTTCCTCAAGTGGCACATGGTAAAAACCGTTTTTTAAATCCAACGTGGTGTAATATTTCTTATCTTTTAACCGGTCTATGTTATCCTCGATTAAAGGCAGGGGATAGTTATCGCGAAGAGTAATTTTGTTAAGCTCCCTGAAGTCTACGCATAGCCTAAGCTCCTTATTTTTCTTCTCGACGAGAACAATAGGTGAAGCATATTCTGAATTAGACTCACGTATTATACCTTGGCTTAATAAATCATTAAGAATCTTCTCTAACTCGATTTTATGCGAATATGGCAACCTTCGCGGTGAACTATGAAATGGAGCATCCTTACACAACACTATCTTCATTTTGAACTGACTCTCTACAGGAATATGTTTTCTAACAGATTCACAAAAAGCTGGTTTGACTATTCTTTTCACACTTTCTTGAATACGAGTATTTATTGGAATGTTTGGATTTACTTTTATATCAAAATCGTTGTTTTCATAAACATTAATGTTCAAAATTTGTTCTACAAACAAAGATTCTTCACAAGACGTACTTACATAATCAACTTGCGAACTGCGAAACTGACTTAAAGATGATGACGACAAATCCTTTCCATTTGCAAGCGTTTCTGCAGAACTACTTGATGACGGCAATAATGAACTTGAAGAACGATTACACCTGTCGCTGCTTGTCACTGGCAAAATACGATCTTGTTTTTCATCACTCTTGTCTGCTTTCTTTAAAACCATGCCAATCCTGTCGATGAAATTTCTCCCCAAAACGATTGGATAACTCATTGACTGATTTTTCACTACAAGTAAACATAAATTAGTTTTATTGTTATCAAAAAATATACGTGAATTGACACTTCCCAACACTTGAAGCGGGCTGTTGTTTACTCCACTGTATGTATGACTGTCTTCATCCAATGGTGAAATCATAGTCTGCGGCAGGAACTTTTCTTGCACAAAGCTTATCGGACTCCCTGAGTCCAAGAGCGACGTCAAAGTACACGCACATTCGGAATGTCCATCGGTGAATATGTAGGAAATTTCTTTTTCAAAATGATTAGAAATTGGGCTACACTTTGGCATGATGCGACCGGTACTGCGCTTAGACACGTTGTTGATGTTTTCTGCATGGATGTTGTTTACATTAATGTTAAAACGTCTTCGTTGTTATCAGCGCTGCTTAGCTGTGGGTGATGACTGCTGTTGTTGCTTTCACTGACAATCAAAACTGGTTTATTGCTGGAGCAATTTTTGGCTATGTGCCCACGAACACCACATTTAAAACACGTGAACTCTTTTTTTGCACATGACACATTGGCGGGTGCATTACTGGTGTATTCTTTTTTCTTGAATGCATTATTCTTTTGATTATTTCGGCTGCTGTTGTGAAACTGGGATGTGCTTGATTTAAGCGGGAAATGATCGCGACTGTTGAGTTTGTACTTTTCGTATTTTCTTAGTGCTATTTTTAGCTGATCGATGTTGTTTGCGTTATACAGCATGCTCTTATTGAGTTCGGAATCTGGAATGCCCTTGATTATAAATTGAATCAAATCTTCTTCTTCTATGGGGTTATGGGATGCGATTTCCTGCATGCTGAGCACATATTGCTGCAATGTCTCCTCACGCCGTCTTTTCCTTGCACTTAGCTTACTAAAAATATCCGCTTTCGTAACAGTGCGCTTAAACTCACCCAAAAGTGCATCTCTGAGATCTGTCCAATTTCGTATTTTCAAAGATCTTACGAAAAGCCTTGCTGTTCCACCAAGGAGCCTCTTTCCGAAAATGAACTTGGTTCGATCGTTGAGTTGAAGGCTTTCGGCGTTCTCCTCGAACTGTTCTACCCAATGAACAACGGGAAAGTTGTCATCCCCAGTAAATGGAGACAATAAGTCTTCCATGTCCTTGAAGTTTTGCGAAACATGTGATCTCTGACTGTGATTTTCTTCATTATCCTCCATTTGCAGCTCTTTCAGTCGTCGCTTCAGTGAAATGATTTCCTCCCTCTTTCTGCATGCTTCTCGTAGCTTATTAAGCTCCTCATCAACGTCGTTGCGTAGTGCATGTACAGGTGATTCGTACCGCGTTTCTTCCTCTGACTCGTGTTCGGTGGATGAATCTGCGTTATTTTGCTCACCACGAGAACACTTACAGTAGTGTACAAAAAAATGCCTACAATAGTGAAATCTTTCATATAATCTTTTTTGGCGCTTCCGGCAACTACTATAAGTAATGTACATACTCTTCGAAAAATCACTGACGGGGCAGATGAAGTTGTGCGTGGTTTAAAAGCATTGAAACAGACAAATCGTGATCCGTGGCTCATTTATCTGTTGCTTAACAAACTTGACTCGGACACCAATCAAGCTTGGGCAGAGAACGTCGGCTCTCGGGATGATTGCACAATAAATGAACTTTTAGGATTTCTGCAATCAAGGTGTGATGCTTTTGAATCATGTCAGTCGGTCAATAGATCTATTTCGTCGCGTGCAAAACAATCTGCTCCAATTCGATCGCATGTTGCTGAAGCTTCAGAGACAAAATCGCAGTGCCCCAAGTGCAAATTGGAACATTTACTATCTCAGTGCGCCAAATTCGTAGCATTAGATGTTAACTCTCGTCGCAGTTTTGTGAAAACAAATGCATTATGTTTTAATTGCCTTCGGGTTGGGCATTCGTCGAACAAATGTCGATCCACTTTCCGGTGTCGTGTTTGTAAATCGCGTCATCATTCGTTGGTTCATCCTGAAGATTATAATATAAATCAATCGTCGCCCTTAGTTTCACCTTCAGAGTCGAATATGAAATCCTTACCTTCGGTAACCAGCCAGCTCCAATCTAATTCGATATCGATTTCTTCTCGTCCATCCACTTCGTCACTCGTTAATAACCACTCGATTAAAATCAATCTTCGCAGACAAACCATTTTACCAACAATATTGGCCAATGTTAAGGATATTAGGGGACATCTTATTACTTGTCGGGTTTTGCTAGACTCCGGGTCTCAATCGTCTTTCGTCGCTGAATCTTTCGCTCAAAGGCTCGGATATCCTCGTACCCATGTTCGAATTCCCGTTTCCGGTTTGTCCTCCATCGCTATTCAACTGTGTTCGCTTGTAAATTCATCTTCTTTGTTCATCGAGGCCTTTGTTTTAAGCAAGCTCACTTCGAATTTACCAACACACTCATTTGATGCTTCTTCATGGTCACATATAAAGGAGTTAGATTTGGCTGACCCTCATTTCAACGTTCCTGCTCTTATAAATGTTATATTAGGTGCTGATAAACTTTGGTGCATACTGAAGGGGGATCAAATTAAAGGGTCTAAGTGTGTCCCACTTGCCCACTGTACTTCATTTGGTTGGGTAATTACCGGAGAACTGTTTGATACGACAATGCTGGAAAATACCCTATCGTCGTTCCATTCAATAGCTGACGTAGATGTCTTACTTCGACGATTTTGGGAGTTAGAAGATGTCGCACCTCCTAAGGACGAATTATTTATCAACGATCCGGCTGAGCAGCACTTTCAACAAACATTCACTCGCTCTCAGGATGGAAAATATGTTGTTTCATTGCCCTTCAAAACACCAGAAACTACCTTCGGAAATTCGATTTTATCGGCGGTCTCGCGGTTACATTCCATGGAGCGTAGATTTTATTGTAATCCTCAATTGTATCGGTTGTATCGTGATTTCATGAAAGAGTACTTAGAGCTTGGCCATATGGAGTAGATTCCTTCCGATGAAATAGAGTCAATTCCAGGAAAATCGTTCTACTTACCACATCACGCAGTGTTGAAACCGGACAGCAGCTCAACGAAACTACGCGTTGTCTTCGACGAGTCTGCTAAAGACTCCTGTGGTCGATCCTTAAACAGTGCATTATTGGTAGGTCCTCCGATGTCTGCGATTTCGACAGCATCGCTATGTTTTTACGGCCGATGTTTCGTCAAATTTGGGTGGACGATCAACACACAGATTTTCAGCGTATTGTTTGGCCTGATAATCCTATGAAAGAAATTGAACATTTTCGTTTACGCACTGTAACGTACGGTACCGCGTCCGCTCCGTTTTTGTCGGTTCGAGTTCTGAAGCAGTTGGCAGTTGATTATAGAGCGCAATACCCCACAGCCTCTCAAATCCTCTTGAATGACGTATATGTTGATGATGTGATGACAGATTCAAACTTAATTGAAGATCTCATCGCTAAAAAATCGGAGCTTATTACTCTTTTGTCTATGGCTAAACTTGAGCTTCGAAAATGGAGTTCGAATTGTTGACCTTTGCTCTCTAGTATACCAAGGGATGAATGCGAATACTCTATTTTTGACCCTGAGCAGTCGAATTCGTTCATTAAGGTGCTTGGCATGTTCTGGGATCCGATAGCTGACGAATACTCGTTTACATTGTCAAAACACCCTCTTTCCTCGTCGTCAACTAAACGTACCCTACTCTCGGAAGTATCGCGAATTTTCGACCCTTTAGCATTGCTAGCCCCATCTATAATATTGTTCAAAATGCTTTTTCAAGAACTGTGGTCAGCTGATTATAACCTTAGCTGGGATGATCCCTTGCCTGACCTTCTAGCGCAACGGTGGAACATTTACAGACAGGAACTCCACTACTTCGAAAAACTTCGCATTCCAAGACATATATTTACATCCGTACAAGAGGTGGAGTTACATGGCTTCTCGGATTCATCGTCATTGGCTTACTCTGCTGTCGTTTACAGTCGCTGTAGAATGGAAGACGGAGCATATAATTGCAGCTAAAACTAAAGTGGCTCCTGTCAAACCAGTTTCGATCCCGCGATTGGAACTATGCGGCGCATTACTCTTGACTAGACTATTCAACATCATCAAATCATCAATAACCAATAACATCTCTAAAACATTCGCGTGGTGCGATTCCGAGATCGTATTACATTGGCTTTCGTCACCACCTCGTCGTTGGACAACCTTCGTGGCCAACCGCACAGCTGCCATACTCGAAACGATTCCACGACACTCTTGGCATCACATCGCGTCGGAATCGAACCCTGCAGACTGTGCTTCGAGGGGTGTAACTCCTTCCAATCTCGCAACTCACAGCCTGTGGTGGAACGGTCCATCATGGTTGTCTACAGATGAAGAACATTGGCCAAAATCAAAACTTCTTTTACAAGGTTCTAACTTTCACAATGTCGAGGAAAAACAACCACAGCAAGTGCTGGTTGTGTCAACTGAAACTGATATCATCGAAAAGCTAGCAGAACATTTCTCTTCGTGGTATCGTTTGCAAAGAACAATCACGTATTGCATTCGATTTTCGGTCAATTGTCGCGCAAAAACACAAAATCGCTGCACTTGTTGTCTCAGCTTGAGTGAGATAGAAAAAGCGAAAACCATTATACTCAAAACAATCCAACTAAAATCATTCAGTGCGGATATTCGGTCCCTAATAAATAATCACCAGTTGCCTGCCAAATCGAAACTCCTCAAATACTCACCCTTTATTGATGAAGAGGGACTGCTTCGCGTTGGGGGAAGAATCAAACATGCGCCTGTTTCATATAGCATTAAATACCCTATTCTTCTTCCTAACAATAACAGAGTTTCTTCTCTCATTATAGCAGACATACACAACAACTACTTACATACCGGAGTATCTGAGACATTTGCGATAGCGTTATTGGATTTTGGGTAGTCGAAATCTCATCCGGAAGATAGTCCACAACTGTAAGATTTGCTTTATGCAACGGAAGCAAACAAGCCAGCAACTGATGGGTGATTTACCAGCCCAGAGAGTCGAACCAAGCCGTCCTTTTACGAACACTGGGTGCGATTATGCTGGACCAATCACCATCAGGCTTTCTCGAGGTCGTAATCCAAAATTTTCAAAAGCATACATTGCACTGTTCGTATGCTTATCAACAAAGGCTGTTCATTTGGAGCTGGTGAATGATCTCACTACTGATGCTTTCCTCGCTGCCTTGCGCCGGTTTGTATCTCGTCGTGGTTTGTGTTCCAATATCTATAGCGATAATGGAACCAATTTTCAAGGTACTCGTCGTTGGCTAAATGATATGCATAAGTTTCTTATGTCAGAGACCCACAATGAAACCATCGCTACACCGCTGGCCAGGGACAACATCGCATAGCATTTTATCCCACCATCTGCACCACATTTCGGCGGCTTATGGGAGGCTGGTGTAAGGTCGATCAAACTACACCTACGCCGAGTTATTGGATCGTCCATTTTGACATATGAGGAACTATACACAGTGCTCACTCAAATTGAATCTATTTTGAATTCTCGTTCTTTGTGTTATGTGTCTGATGATGATTTAAATCCTCTAACGCCCGCTCATTTTCTCATAGGTGAATCTTATATGGCTGTTCCAGAACCTTGCCTACTGAGCACACCTGTAAATCGTTTACAACACTGGAATCACCTCCAAAACATGGTTCAGGGATTTTGGAAACGCTGGAGTAATGAGTATCTTACAACACTTCAGACGCGGTCGAAGTGGCAGAAGACCAATACATGCTTAAAACCTGGCGACATAGTTGTGTTAAAAGAACCGAATCTTCCTCCAACAAAGTGGTTTCTCGGTAAAATTGAAGCAGTGGAACCAGGAGCAGATGTCTCTTGTGTTTTACGTAGGTACCTGCCGTGAGGGCTTAAGCCTACGGTGCGTCTTCGCACAAGATATCAAAATAATGCGTTGATAAGCGCCCTTCGGGTAGTACAAGTACTACCACCAGTACCAGATTCGAAGTCGTGTGTAAGGCACGAACTTCCCCTTTGGTGAAGGGTCGAGGCCTATCTAATACCTCAGCCATTCTGTGGGTCATGGCACCCGGTTGCAATGCAACTCCACATCGAGCAGACCAATTGGTTCCATAGCAATCCCATGGTTTAGCACAGGTCGTAGTAAACTACACACATGCTAAGCCATGAGATGTCCAAGATCCATTCGGTCCATTCTCCCCGCGATTTTGGGTTTAAACCTACAGCCACCACGATACTCCCACAAGGGGGCCAACTCCTAGGTCAGGCCGGAACCATAGTTCCGGGGGCTCCTGACCTCCCGTGGTACCAGAATATAGCTTCCGGTCGAGCTTCGCAACCTTGGGGTTACTTCCAGTTGGGCACCTCACTGCCCAGGACTGGCGACCTTGCAACAATTTGAAGAACTACAAACTTCCCGCTAGCTCCTACTGCGCCTTCTATTGAATACATCTTTTGCAAAACTACGGGTTCTTTCAAACCGTACGGTATCAGTGATAATTCCACTGACATCGTAGGTCTCACCATTAAAGGTGATGCCCATAGCTTGCAAGTTCCTTATGACAGCGTAATTGGGACACTCACATAGGACATGAAGCCAGTCCTCATAGGTAGCTCCACATGAGTAGCTCGCAACCTCGCTAAGCCCCCTCTTATGCAAGAATGCATTGAGAGAGCCATGCCCGGTCAACAAAAAGCCCAGGCTGAGGTTAAAATTCCGTTCAGGAAAAATTCTCATGGTTAGCACATCCCTTAGGAAGCCGTAAGTAACCCTACCATTTTCGCTAGCATCCCATCTAGATTGCCATCTAGATAGAACACATGCGTGTAGCAAGGTTTTACGCTGCTTCAGGGATAGGCCATCCACTTCTTCCGGGGAAACCCAATCGCGCTCATTTAGAGGGAGACCTTTTCTGATCTTGAAAGCAATACCACGACGTATCACTTCCAGATCCAGAGGTGGCACTCCCAGCAAGACCTGCATTGCCTCTGTGGAGACAGTGTGGCACACCGGTAAACAGCCAAGCAAGGCGACTCTTTGACAAGCCAGGATCCGCTTTCGACCACCAACAGTCATAACTCTGTCGTACCATACCGATGCTCCATATGTTGCACAGGCAACAAAAAGGCCATCGTATATGATACGAACAGAACGCCTGCTGAGTCCCCAGTCGGATCGCAAAATGCGCCTTACCTGGCCTACGGCACTCAGCATGCGTTGTCTGGTTCGAACTAGGTGAGGCATGAAGTTCATACACTCCCCCATCGTTATGCCCAGATACGTGACCTCAGTCACACATCTAATGCCAACGCCGATCAGACGTATCGCAGGAGCCCGACGTCTTACATTCAATTTGCCCTTGAGCTTCATTGAAACAGTCTTATCCTGCGACACACTTACCCCAACGCTCTCTCCCCATTCAGCAACGACTGCTAGAGCTCTTTCTCCTAATACCTCGATTTCGGCCCTAGACTGGCCCTCGAGGATGAGGAGCAGGTCATCTGCGTAGGCGCAGCACCCACAGAGCTCATTTAGTCGCCGCAAGAGTGGATCCATCATCAGGTTCCAAATAAAAGGACCACAGATGGACCCCTGGGGGCAACCTCTCTCAACATTGATTGAGACGCTATCGTGCGTACTTACCACACTTGCTTTTCTGTCGGAAAAGTAGCTTCCCCAAAGCCCAATTTCTCGACAGCCCAATTCTTGCAACCTGGTTACTATTTTCTGCCAGTTCAGGTTATCAAAGGCACCTTTGAAATCAATAAAGATGCCTATAACCACACTGGCCCTGCTTCTGAGGACTCTGTCTTTTAGGAAAGACCATGCATCCTCGACACACTTGCCTTTTGTAAAGCCGAATTGGAAGGGGGACATTGGTTCCGCCATGCTCTCCGAAAACCTTTCCACCATAACCCTTTCCAGCACTTTTCCTAGTACCGGAAGCAGGCTGATGCCCCGATAAGATTTAGGGTCAGACCTATTCTTATCAGTGGACTTCAGGAGCACAACCACCCTTGCCACCTTCCAATCCTTGGGGAAGTAGCTACAAGCAATGCATTTGCTGTACAGTCCGAGTAGGTATTCTGGGACGGCCTTCCAGATGGCTCTCACCATCTCTCCGGTCATTCCATCAGCTCCAGGAGATCTCCTGGAGCGAAGAAGTGAAACACCATAGTCGACTTCTTCAGTTCTTAACTCCGGAGGGATCGGAGGCTCTTCATATGAAGAGTCCTCAAAGCGCTCCTCTCTCGGGAAGAACTGACCAAGCAATGCAGTAAGGCAGTCTTTCCATGTGGATAAAACCGTATTCTCCACACGAATGCCTTCAATGTCAGCAGTCTTTCTAGTGCTACGGCAAATCTTATAGAGTTTGCCCCAGGGATCATCTCTATTATTACAGGCAAAGTTTCTCCAGTGAGATTCCTTTGTGCTGACAATGAGACTCTTGTACTCAGCGAGCCCTTGCCGAAAGGCAATGCTCAACTGAGCCAGGTTCTCAGCGTTAGCCGCCCTAGCCCAGAACCAGGAGCAGATGGACATGTTCGTGTGGCCACAATTAAGACGGTTCGGGGCTCGTTTGTACGCCCAATAACAAAATTAGCTGTTCTACCATTCGCCATTGAGGATATCGATGAAATAATAGTGACAAGACTGGGTGCCGTCAGAGCACTTGATAAGGCTAGAGCTAATGTATTTTCTCACGTATATTGCAACACCTCCTCCAGTGGAGTGAGTTCGATCAGCTCGGTAAGGCTTTTTAAATCCACTTAGGGAAAATGGGCTACTTGATAAATTGGGGTGAAACCAAGTCTCAGATACGCAAACAATGTCAATTAAACTCTTCTCATCAAATTTATTAACAAGACTTTGTGCATTAATGTGACAGATATGAAGGCCATTTCGACTTTTGCAAAGAGTGTTTAACAAAAAATAATTTTTTTTTTGCTGCTGGTCATGGTCATACTTACAACACACAACGAAGTCGCAATCGAACGCAGACAATTTTTCAGCATTTATTTTATATACAAGCGACAAAGAACAGAAAAAACCAATGTGAACTGAGATAACTTTAACATTAATAAATAAAGTTAAAAGAAACAAGTTAAGTGAGGATTCTTGGTGCGAAAAGAAGAAAAAGTTAAAAGTGCGAAACCAAATAAAAGAAAATTTGTGCATACAAAAATAATTAATAATGATTTTCATAATGAATAACATTGTTGATGTCAGTCCCGACAGCATTCCTCAGTTCTCCAATATTGTGAATAACAAATGAAGTTTGACTGGATCCGGTGTGGATGTAAATTTGCCCATTGTACGTGTGGACTGATGACAGGAGAGATTGGTAATTGCTTTTCGTAAGACTGTCATTAATAAAAAAGCTTTTCGATGAATCAACCTCGCAAAGCTTAAGTGAAGCTTTTTTGCTTTTGCAAAAGCTCGAAATCGCTCGCATTAAGTTTTGTTTCTCCCGCTTCTCAGCAAACTTCAATATGATGCAAGAATCTATTGGTGAACGATCGTTGCGAGAGTTGGCTTTGGCTCGAAAGACGTTGTGAAGGCGAGGAGGCGGAATATTTACTGCAGGGCACACTTTGTTGTAGAAAGTCTCCAAATTTTCCCCAGGAGATTCTGGCACACCAAAGACGACGGCATCACAGCTGATTTTTTCACGCTCTGTTTTGTCAACAAAGAGCTCAAGTCGCTTTATGTCTTCAGTTACTTTTTGCAGTTGTTGTTCAAAAAGCATTTTATGTTCTCTCACCTGTGCATTTAGGCGATCCTCTAGCGCAGAGAGTTTTGCATCCAGCGAGGGGGAAAATGTCTCCACCCACTTCTCCAGTTTTTCTTCAATACGGCTCCACAGTTTATCAGCTATGCTAGCTGAATTATGGGCATCAACATCTCTCGGAGAGTTAACACTGCGAATAATGCAAGTATTCAGACAAATTCGTGCTGCCGAACGACATCCCTCTTATCGCGATTCCCCACCGCCCTACTGAACCTGAGACAATCCACACTGCCGTGTGCGACGTCTCTGTCGTAGTTGAGTCGCCTGTCCCCAGCTTTCCGAGCGACATGGAAGATAAACGGGACCGCTGATCTATCCTGGATCAACCCTATCTGATCTAGGTAGAGGAATGCTTCCGGTGGAACGAAGCCATCAGAGCGCACACTCTCGTGGTAAAGGTAGTTGGGGTAGTAAGCCCCAGATATCAGGTTATCCGTCGAGGCCATTGCTCTTGCAATGTGCCTTCGAGTCAGCTTAATTACGAAGTTGTCCACTCGTATTAGGTTCGCCCTGTTGTAAAGGACCTCATTACGATAGAATTTTTTGTACTCCGACTCTGGTGTTCTGTACAAGCGAAGGCAAGCCCTAAGGCAAGCCCTCTCAAAAACCCGAATCTTTTCCATTAAGCTTGCTCGCACATTGAACCACACGGGACAACCAAATACCAGCAAGGGCCTGACAAGGGCCATATAGCAAATTACCTTTACCCTCTCATCGAGTTGGCTGCTATAAAACAGTCTCTTTGTAAGGGCAAAAGCGCCTTTGGCTCTGGCCAGAGCAGCATCTACATTTTTATCAAAATACAGAAACTGATCTAGCCAGATCCCAAGGTATCTGACTACATTTCGACAGGCAAGAGGCTTCGAGAACTTTCGCCAATTTTTTCTAGTATCCCTAGAGGCTCCAGACAACGGCGTCCTAAAGAGAATGGTGTCCGACTTCCGAAAGTTGATTTTCAACTTCCAGTCATCGCAAAATCGTCTTATCTTATCGAAGTCACGCTGCTAGAGAGTATTAATGACCTCGATTTTTGGACCTGTTCTGTACGCTATCAAATCGTCTGCGTACGCAATAGTATGGGGAAGTGAACTTATCAAGTCGCTTGTATAAATGTTGAATAGGATCGGCGAATTGACCGCGCCTTGCTGAAGACCATTTTTAATTTGAAATATTCCAACTGAAGTCACATCGCCATTTTTCACGATGAACTGTCTGTTGGTTAGCATATTATAAAGAATGTACAATAGTGGTTTACTGATCCCCAGCCTAGTCAGCTTATAGAAAAGACCCTCTAACCATACAGTGTCGAAGGCCTTCTCCAAGTCAACAAGGCAGGCACCAGTGCATTGGTTTTTGCCTTTATTCCATTGGATATCGGACACCAGTTTAGACGCGGCATGTGAGATATCATGTCCCGCCTTACTGATATTCGGAAGGAGACTTATCGACCGGAGATTCGCCGGATTGGATATATCCTTTCCCTTTTTGGGGATAGGTTGAACCACTGCCGTGTTCCAATGCGCTGGATAATGTGTATTATTCATTGCATTATTAAACAGGGTAGTGTAAATGTTCACCGCTTCTAGAGGAAGATGTCGAAGAACGATGTTCGGAATACCATTGGTCCCCACTGATTTCTTAGCCCTGATTGTGTCGAAGATCTCATGGAGCTCTTCCTTCGAAATGAACGGGGGTAGGTCACCCTCTCTGGTAGTGACATTATTTGCCATATTTTCGTCGCTGAACCGGGTGTACCCAGAGCCCTTGGATCGCCAGTTCTCTACTTCATTTCGAATGTAGAGGTCGTGCACCAAGACGCGATTGTCCAGGTCATAATTAGGGCCGATGGTATCAGTGGCCTTGTATATTTCCTGGAAAGTCGCCCCTATGGCTTCAACTTTCTCCTGTGGATCCTCGATCACAAAGAAGTCGTCATCATCAGCGGCCTCATTTGGATCAATACCTGCTATTGTCAGTAACCGTTCGTTGTCTGTTGTCCGGGCTATTTTAAGACACTGAAGGTCGTTTTGATTTTTTCTCCGAAATAGTTTATTTATTTGAGGGAACATATTCGGGTTGCTGGTGTTTACAGCCCGAACCCTGTTGTTCCAATACAAACTTACAGAAATTTTGTAATTCTCTTTTATTAACATTTGAAGGTTTTTAATCGACGACTTCAGTGTCCTAATCTCCGGGTCTTGTCTGTCAGTTAACCGTCTGTACAAGTTTTTGAGCCTTGTAAGTCTACTTTTCTGTCGGTGCAGTGCGTCAATAGTAGGATTGCGGAACAGGTCTTCGTTAGTCGTAGGTCGATATCGCGATATTGTAGCGTCCATTGTTTGTTTAATTGTCTCGTCCATTTGTTTTAGGTAATTGTCGATCTCCTCGTTTGACAAATTCCTATTGGACGGTGGACGGTGGAGCGTATTCGAGGAGAGCGCACTTGTCATGGTTGTGGAGAAGCGTGTCCATCGAGTCTTACTGTAGTTGTAAGAATATCTTTGGACAAACTCCTCCAATTCCGCAATTTCGTTGGGAACTGTAATTTCGGTGCTAAAACCGCAATGGTCGCTGTCATACACGAATGTGCGCAGACAGTTTAGCGTTTGTAAATTCGTGCCTGTCAGTCGTAAGCGTTCGTCGTACAGCAGTAGATCCAAATAAGACCCGCCTCTGGGAAACGACGGGTTATCCGTCGCTTTAAGACCGAGTCTGTACATGACATCGTGCTGACCCTACCAATCGAGTAGTAGGTTCCCTCTAGTATTTGGAAAATTATTTCCCCAATCTCTGTGTCTAGCGTTGAAGTCCCCGCCGATTACAAAATAATTCTCTCCCGATTCCAGCCTCAGAAGTCGAAAAAGCGCGCCAAGCTCTGTAATAAATAAAGTGGATTGTGAAGTCTCAGGTGCATAAACAGAGGCCAAGTACAGCCGCTTTCCACTGCGGAGCGGGATGGAAATGACGACTGCCTCCAACACCCGGAACCTACGCAACACTCCCTTGTACACTCTGTGAAATTTTATACCTTGTTTAATGAAGATTGCGACACCGCCTCCACATTTGGAACGGGGCCGGTTTCTTCTTCTAACAATATAATTATTGTACTCCAGTTTGTGCTCATCGGTCAGGAGTTTGGTCTTGTAGCAATTTAAACATCGCGGCCCTTCGTTCGGTCCTAATCAGTGAATTAACATTCACCGCAAGGACCTTCAAGGTTTGCTCCACCATGTGCGTACCCATTACGACATGTGTTGCGTTAGGCCCGGCAGCAGCGCGTAGATCTGGTCCACCCGCTTGGCCTGTTCTTGCACCTGCTTTTGCAGCTGAGCCATCTGCCCTTGGATTGCGAGCAAGATGGCTAGCATGTTAGGTGCAGCTTCCGTTCTTCTCGGCATTGGCGCCGGAGAAGCAACAGTCGCTTGCTGTACCGTAGCCCCCCTACCTGCCGCCATTTGGGCGTAGGAAATTTGGGGCGTGACGGCTGGTGTTTGAAACCTAACAGGTGAACGTTTGACCTCCACCTTCTGCTGCTGAGCCAGTTTTGATTTCTTAATGTCAGCGAACTTAGGACAACCCCGATAGTTTGCGGTGTGTCCCACGTTCCCACTTAACACGCACGAGAGCTGCGTCCTATCGGATGCTCCGTCCCTACCCAGAGCACACTCCTCGGAACTGTGGTTCTTTGCGCATTTCACGCATCGAGGCTGCATTTGGCAGTTCGACGCGGCGTGCCCGAACCTCTGGCAGCGAACGCATTGTATAACGCCTTCGCTCCTTTTTAATTTTTCCCAGTGAACCACCTGGTAGTCTAGGACCTTGATACTCCTTAGACTATCCAGACGGCTTTCGGGACTAAGCTGCACCAGGAAGAACGATAAACTTCGTTTCTCCCGCCTGGCTGTAGCTTTGGTAAATGGCTTTACCCCCACGAACTTGAGTCCTTCGCACTCCTTCTCTTTGAGCAGTGCCAGGATCTCCTCAGGATCAGAAGACGGTTCCAACCCCTTCAGCAGCATCGATTGCCGCTTTTCACACTTCGGCGTGAATGAATAGTGCTCCGTCGTCGTCTCTTTTAGGAGCTCTTTCACTTTCGCGTAGCCCTCCACTGTATTACATTGGATGGCATGGCGATCGTTCCCCAATATCTTAATGTTAAAATTATTGCCAATGACCAGCCTACACAGGTCCTTGGTAGCACTTACCTCCAATTTATAGGTGTTGATAGGAGGCACCTTCTCCTTCTTCTTCTGCTGCGGTTGTTGTTGTTGTTGTTGTTGTTGTTGCTGCTGCTGCTGTTGTTGTTGTTGTTTCTGCTGCTGCTGCTGTTTTAGCTGTTGCCGGTGTTGTGACTGCTCTTGTTGTTGTTGCTGGTCTTTCTTAGGCTTTTGTTGGTGTAGCACTTGTGCTATTTTATTTGTTTGGTGTTGTTGTTGGGTCTGCTTTTGAACAAGCTGCTGTTGTTGGGATTGCTCCTGCTCTTCCCTCTTCCTTCTTAGCATTTGCTTTTCCTTTATGGCCAGCACTCTTTGCTGTAGCATTTTGATGCTGCTACTTATGGCCTCCATTTCTTCCTCTTCATCATCAGATTCGCTTGCTGCCAATGAAGCGAAGTTGTTTGCCGTTGATTGGGTTGGCCGTTTTACTAAGTTGGAAGTTGGAAGCTTCCTCCTTCTCTTTGTTTTCGGGGTTTGGCTCGAACCACTCGAAGCCTCACCTGACACTTCAGCAAGTCCCGCTATAGGCATAGCGGACCGCTCATCACAATCCATCAAGTGATAAAGAACACTTTACCACCACTTTAACTTTATTGTTGGTTTTTTTTTTTTTTGTTTTGTTTACTTTTAAAAATAAAAGTCGATACAACTTTTCCGGGAATCGAACCCACGACCCCTGTCTTGTCGGTCGGACACCACTTCTACTGCGCCACCGAGGCACTTGGCCAAAATGTTTCTAATTGTTTTGTTTTATTACTATTTCAGTATTTCACTTGAAAAGAAGCCGAAACACATCCGTCCTCTATCGAGGTCTATGAACGACTCTGACGTGATTTTGGGATTTAAGTTGTCTTGGACGGTTTCAAATGTGATATTCACAAAATAAATGCTGGTGTGCCCCAGAGCTCCGTTCTGTCTCCTCCGACACTTTTTTTAATTTTCATCAACGACCTCTTGTCTGCCACTTCTAATCAAATATATTCCTTTGCTGATGACAGCACTCTTTGCTTTTCATATTCGTTCCCGGACTCGCGCCCCTGCTCTTCGGATGTTGAACGGGAACGGCAGCGTATGTTAAGTTCATTAAATTCCGATATTAACAGCATAAGTAATTGGGAAACCACTAACAGAGTAGAACACTTCCAAAACACAATGCTGTCAGCTGTCATTAAAGCGAAATTCAAATACACAGCCATTACCCATGAATGGCACTTGCACCATCGAAACCGATAAACTTTCCCTTCTCGTATATGTGTCAATGACAACTTACGTTGGAATGACCACATATTCGGTTTCGTCAAAAATGCTGCGAAATGTCTAGGTTTCCTCAAGCGATGTAAGAAATAATTCACCCCCTCTGATCTGGCCTCAATATATAAGGCTTTTATCCGCCCGAAATTGGAGTACAATTCCCACATCTGGTCGGATGCGCCCAAAACATCTCTGCACCTGCTAGATAGGATTCAAAACCGTGCAATAAAACTCATAGGTGATACCAATATCACTCAGGCAATGGACCCCCTCGAAAACCGACGTATTGTCTCCTGTCTCACTCTGTTTTATCGCTATTTCCACCACCAGTGCTCCATAGAAATCGCCAGTATCGTTCCGCCCCTTCAAACCTTTAACCGTAATACCCCTCTCGCTATGAATGCTCATCAGTATACCCTCAAGCCTATTTTCGGACGTACTCTAATATATCGTGATACGTTTCTAAGCCGTACAACTCGCTTATGGAATGCCCTGTCTAGCTCTTTATTTCCTAGTCATTATAGCCTTCAAACATTTAAAACCAACGTTCACCGGTACCTCTTTTTTTTTTTTTTTTTTTATAATTTACGCGCGCCCAAGGGGTTATGAATACCCTTATACTGTTGCCATGGCGCGGGCGGAAAATTAGAAGGAGGAGAAAGGAAAGTTTGTGATGTAGTGGTTTGAAACTCAGGTGTGTTTGGGAGTCCGAATAGGACGGAGAGATTCTTCTCTCGGAATGTGAGGTTGTGAATTTTAACGCTTGTTTTGTGCTTGAAATCCTTACAACACCCAAATCTACATGTCAGTGTTATGCCTTCACACGCAGATTTTTCTGACTGAGTTCCAATTACACATCCTCCCTGAATTTCCTTCGCCCGTGTGCAAACATTTTAAGGGTACTAAAAAAAGAATCCCTTGAGCGCGAGCAAATTATAAAAAAAAAAAAAAAACTATTGTATCCGTTTTATAAACTTCTTCTTTAAACCGAATCCCTGATAGTTTAAATCTGCGAGATTCGAAGACCGTTTTCCTCGGGAATGCTTGAATCAATAATTGAGCGCAAGATACGAACTTTCAAGGATTATCGGAATACGAGTATATCCATTGAGAAGCGATTACCCAGCAACTTAAAGCGAGGAGCTAATTTTCATTAAAGTAAGCACGAATTTTATGAATTATAGCATCGAATATAGGATTTCCTTTCCACGGATGTTCGTGGGTGTTGCCACGATTTGTTGCGAAATGCGAACTGCGAAATGGGAAAGTTATTATTATCTTCACCATCCATGTGTAAGCTGTGAAAATTACTTTTTGTCTGTACTTATGTGGTTGATCTTTTTTGATAAATCCTTCATTTCGCAGCATATCCGTGGCAAAGTATAGCAAAACAACAACAGCCGAAACGAAGTTTGAGTAAATGATTAGTTTGGCAGAGGCATTTTGGTTAGCGGTAATAAATTCCAACCGCATGCCCTCTGTAATTAGCTTCCACGATGATATCTAAAATTCATATCCTTCATGTTCTTGGTCTTTTTCCGAATCAACTTTCTAACACACACATAAATTACTGACATTTAGATGGTCTAGGAGTACATGTCAGTTAAACTTGTGGAAACGTGCACGAAAAAAAGAAAAAGGACAATAACGACGTCGAGCGACGATAGCAGAGCAAAAACAGCAACAAACTACAAAAAAAAAAAAAAACAACAAACCAACGAGGAAATGTTTATGTTGTCAGCAAGCGTATGGTCAATGACTTCTGGTATTTCCTTCGACCATGCATTATTTAAGGGTCCAGGATATTAATCGTTTTATGAGTACATGCGTATGCTTCATGTAGAATTGGAATTTTAATAATTCAATAAAAAAAAAAAAGAGGCGAAACAATAAAAAATGGAAAATGGGAGAAAAAAAAATCATACTCAAGCCATTATTTAGGGACCTTTGACTGGAAGAGCTGATGCCAACGCCAATGAAATGCCCAAGTGATTTTCATAAATTTCGAATGCTGTGCTGTTGTCATCCTCGGGCAAGGCCAAACGTATCGAGCGTGCTTGAGAAGTGCCCACGCATAAGTAGCCAAGAGGCATGAGCCAGTAGCCAGCAGCCAGCAGCCAGCAGTCAGCAGCCAAGAGCCAAAAGCCATGAGCCAAGTGCCACCCATGTTGTGTGGGCTCTGATTATTTAAAACTTTATTATCAATTAGTTGAATTTCCAGTAATAGCATGAGCTGCTGCTTGTTAATGAAATTGCGGTGGCAATTATATTTCTGGCCTTTTGTTCTTCGAGGTTTCGTTGGGTGGTGGCGGCTGCTGGATGCCGGATGCCGAATGCCGAATGCCGGATGGATATGTCGAAGGCAGGCTTCACTTTCTAAACGAAGCTTAACAGTCACCGCCCGGGTGTCTTTTATGCTCGTACGAGTATGCCTTTTGAACATGTACATGGGTATATACTCGTACATACGCGTATACTCGTATACTCGTGTACGTTAGTTATTAAAGTGAGTCGTCTTTGGACCTGAAAGGATATTTATTTAATGACAATGGAAATGGGACTGAAGCCTAACCAAACCAAACCAAACCAAACCAAACCAAACCGAACCGAACCGAACCGAAATTAAGAGGCAACAAACTGTATTCTGAGTGAGGATAATTAACTTAGATACGAGAATATCCATACGCACACTACCTACGAATATGTATCTGTATATACAAATTTATACCCTTTAGTTGGAATTGTCACATTGACAGTGGCATTGCGAGTAGTAGTAGTCATACCACGAGTACATATTTTGTATTTGGACGAGGTTAGAAAATTACCGTCATTTGAATTTGCTGTGGCCTCAGGAGAACTGGGATCCGAATAGTGGGTTCCTTTTGTAAATTCGGTTACAGTGGTTTTCCAAAATGGAATGGAACTTTGACATATTTAATTATTTTGTTAAGGATGGAGGTATTTATATATGTATATCTGTTGATATGTACGTTTTGCATAAACTGTTACCCCCCTTTTGGGAAGGTACATAACTTTGGGATACTTTATTTGGTAAACTAGGGAAATAACTTTAAACAGGATTCTTGGATTTTATTTGAGTTTTTTTATTACAAACAAAATGAGAAAGAATCAAACTAGCTACACTCGTAAATCACACTGAGGACACAATTTGCGTTTGAGTTACATTACTGACGAATGGCATATCTGATGACAAAAAATTTAATTAACTTAAGATTGATATATAAAATTTGAATAAGGGTTGGGTTTAGTATATATCTTATGAATACATAAGTTATTTATTGTTTATATTTGCAATTAAATACCAAAGCTTAAGCATTTTTAGACAGCAATATACATACGTGTGTTTGAATAAGCAAATAATTAAAAAAAGAATCAATTAAATGCACGCGCAAATCTATGTGAGCGGATAGTATTCTGATAGTTAACAAACCATAAGAGCTTGCTGGATCTAATGCTGTCACGTCTACGTTTTTCGACAAGGCATCTTTATTAACTTCAGGTTTTTTCCTGTAAGGTTCACACATTATTGCACATTATTGAAAAAAAACGCATTTAAATGTGATCCACCGCATTGACCACCCTATGGACATTGTAGTTCCATTGTTGTTTTTTATGTATATTTATTTAAAAGTCCCTACAAAATAAATTAGAAGTGGGATTAGTTAGCTCAAAGTCCGTAAATTAAGAAAAAGTTTAAGTTTTATGTTGAGTTTTCGATTATGTTATTTGTGTAAACTAATATGGCAACTGTGAAAGAGTTTTTATTGATTGCAACAGTGTCCCAATTGAAAGACAAATTGGCCGAAATAGGATTGCCTACAAGTGGTGCAAAGAACACGTTGAAAGTGCGACTGGAACAAGCTGTTGAAAAATTTAATGAATCCCAATTGGATGAATTTTTCCCAGTTAATGTGATTGAACGTTTGAACTCGGATTCTAATATGAGTAGATCGTAAAGAGAAGATGAAAATAGCATCGTTTCAGAACAATTGGAAAACCTACGTGACTTCGTGACAAAAAAAGAAGAAATTAGACGACTTCAGTTAAAATTAATTGAGTTGAATAATCCAACAGAAGCAGTCCAGCCGACATATTCCTTTAGGGACATCGAAGAGTCCCTTCCAAAGTTTTCTGGAGATGACACCTACTCCATCACCACGTGGATAAAAAATTTTGAAGATGCAAAGCAATTGCATAAGTTTGATGATTCCAAGTGCTTCATATACGCCCAACGGCTGTTAACGGAAACCGCAAAACTGTATCTCCGATCTACATCATGTCGATCATGGATCGAATTAAAGGATGCCCTGTTATCAGAATTTCACCAACATGTTACCGCCACAGATGTCCACAATGCCCTGCGCAATAGAAAGAAGCAGAAGGATGAAAATTTTCAGCAATATGTCTTGGCGATGCAAGAGATTGCTTCTTCAGCTAATATCGAGGAGCTGGATATTATAAACTACATAGTGAAAGGTATCCCTGATTCCACTTTTAATAAACAGATATTGTTCACAGCAAACACCATCCTGGAACTAAAAAGTGTCTTGAGGAGATACGAGAAAATGAAGTTTGATTATCAGCCAGCAGCGCAGGCTCTAGTTTTTATAAGAACTGCTTCTCAACCAAAACCAGTCGTGCAGTTCCGTAATAAAAACGTCATCAAGTGCTACAACTGCAGTGATGTTGGACATGTAGCCACCAATTGTCCCAAGCCGAGCAGAGAACGAGGTTCGTGTTACCATTGTGGGCAAAGAAACCATCATGTTAAAGACTGCCCTCAACGAACTTCGAAACCAATAATGGTTCTTCAAGATCCAGAATTGTCAATGGAGGATCAAGAAATATTTCTACGAAATTTCAACGGTTTTTTCAATTATGAATTTCTTTACAACGACTCCGGAGCAGCCAGTATGACATTGAAGGCGATGACTATGATCGATACAGGAAGTCCAATAAGCTTCGTGCAGCAGAAGTATATACCATCCTATCTGATGACATCAATCGAGCCGGCCATGGAAGAGTATGTGGGTATTAACAATAGTAGATTAGTTATTTTTGGTAAAGTGCATTGTAAAATCGAAGTTAAAAGTAATTTAGTTGAATTATATTTGCATGTTGTTAAAAATGATTCTATGAAAAATGTTATTATTTTAGGTAGGGACTTTTTAAATTGAGGATCATTTGGATCGATTGAGGGGTAAAAATTATTTTTCTCTTCTAGATCTTAAAAGTGGTTTTCATCACGTGAAAATGTCCGAGGACTCAATTAAATACACTTCTTTTATCACACCTCTGGGACAATTTGAATATTTACCCATGCCATTCGGGTTGAAAAACGCCCCCTCCATTTTTCAACGATTTATTAATTCTATCTTTAAGGATCTTATTAATTCCTCAAAATTACTCGTATATATTGACGATTTACTCATAGCTACTGAAACGAAAGACGAGCATTTAGTTATTTTGGAAAAAGTTATGGCTATAATTATGGAACAAAAGTTACAATTGCGTTATGATAAATGTTTGTTTATGTTTCAAAAAATAACCTATTTAGGGTATGAAGTTTCGAGTAATGGTATAGGTCCTAATGTAACTGGCTTGAATGCTGTATCCGAATTTCCCTTACCTACAAATATCAAAAGAGTGCATTCGTTCTTAGGATTGTGTTCATATTTCCGAAAATTTATTAAAGATTTTTCTATTTTGGCAAAACCTATTAAAGAAGGATGCTAATTTCGTTTTTGGTGAGAAAGAATTGCATGTTTTCGAGACTTTAAAGAAGAAGTTAGTTAATGCCCCATTACTCAGTATTTATAATCCCCAAGCAGAGACTGAGCTCCATTGTGACGCCAGCAATTTGGGATTTGGTGCAGTTTTGATGCAACGCCAGCAAGATAAACGTTTCCATCCTGTTTTCTTTTTCTCCAAACGCGCAACAGCTCCGGAATCCAAATACCATTCATACGAGTTGGAAACCTTGGCTATAATTTATGCATTGAGACGTTTTAAGATTTATCTTTCCGGTATAAAGTTTAAAATACTAACCGATTGTAAGTCATTAACGCTCACACTTAACAAAAAGCTAATAAATCCTAGGATCTCTCGTTGGGCCTTAGAATTGCAGGACTACGATTATGTCATAGAGCATAGAGATGGTAAGAGAATGACACATGTAGATGCTCTAAGTAGATGTCATAACATACTTATCATAGAACCTGATTCCTTCGAACATGTTTTGGCTGCGTCCCAACAGAAAGATCCTGTAATAAGAAAATTGGTAGATATGTTAGAGCAGAGAGAAAGTTCTCTCTATGAACTGATAAACGGTTTAGTATATCGGAAGCTCAACCAAAAAGTTTTGTTTTATGTTCCAACGTTGATGGAGAGGAATGTTGTCCAGACTCATCATGACGCCCTTTGTCATGCAGGTGTAGAGAAGTGCTATGATTTTTTCAAAAAAAACTTACTGGTTTCCTTTCATGAAGGCAAAAATAAGGAACTACGTTAATGGTTGCCTAAAATGCATGCAGTTTTCTTCAGTTTCGGGTAAAAAGGAAGGTGTTTTGCATAACATTCCGAAAGGTGATAAACCTTTTGAAACGATTCATATTGACCATCTTGGCCTATTACTACCTTCAGGGCGAAACTTTAGACACGTTTTCGTAGTAGTCGATGGTTTTTCTAAATTCGCAAAGCTTTGTACAGTGAAACGCACAAGTACCACTGAAGTAGTAAAGTGTCTCGAATCTTATTTCTCAGCCTATAGCAAACCTACACGTTTGATTTCCGACAGAGGAAGCTGTTTCACGTCTGAGGATTTTACGAACTTCTGTAACAGCTACGATATTCAACATATAAAAGTGGCAACAGGTTCGCCACAATCAAACGGCCAGGTGGAACGTATTAATAGGACACTAGTACCGATGTTTTCTAAGGAGAGTGAACTTAATCCTGGTGATTGGTCAGTTCATTTGAAAAAGGTTGAATTCGGTCTCAACAATCTAGTGAACAAAAGTACCGGTTTTAGCCCAAGTATACTGTTTTTTGGTGTGGCTCAAAAGGGAAAAGTCGTTGATAAAGTCCGCGAGTACCTTGAGCAAAATGTATTCTTTGATGAACCTAGAAACTTAAATTCTATAAGGCATAAGGCATGCGAAAAAACGATTCGTAGCCAGGAATCAAATAAGGTTAGTTTTGACAAACGGCATAAGAAACCATTTTCTTATAAAGTAGGTGATTATGTCCTGATAAAAAATGTTGTTGGTACTCCCGGGTTGAATAAAAAACTTATAGCAAAGTATAAAGGTCCATACGAAATAGTCAAAGTCTTTCCGAATGACAGATATCTAATAAGAGATTTAGAAAATTTGCAAATATCAAGAAATCGGTACGAAGGAGTTGCTTCTCCGGAAAACATGAAGCCGTATGTTATCTTACAATAGTATCTTCCTTAATTCTAAGAACTATGCATGCATTATTTTTATCAATTTTATAAATTTATTGTTTAAAAGAAAATATACATATATATATTGTGTTAAAGTTTATAAATATGTATACTTAAACCTCAAATTGTTGAAATCAAATTTGATCGACTTGTAAATTTAAAAAGCAATTATTAAAATTTGTTCTTAAAGTACTCATACTGAGAATGTAAGTATTGAGTTTTCGTAAAATATAGAATTTTTATTTAAGTTATGCTATGAATTACTTTAAATGATCGTTTAGGATATTTGACTTAAAAGTTTGTTTGTATATTCTTCATAATGATGATTACGTTTATGATACAATATAACCAAAGCAATTTTTGTAAATGACATTGCACACGGTGGAAAATCGGGGTCGATTGATAGTCAGGATGGACGAGTTGTAAGGTTCACACATTATTGCACATTATTGAAAAAAAACGCATTTAAATGTGATCCACCGCATTGACCACCCTATGCAATTTCATGATCGGTTATTCTCTCTTCATTTAGCAAACAGTTTAATAATCGAATGATTATGCTTCGTTAAGACAACATTATTTTATGATGTAAATGTACATATTCCAGTTATGTTACTCTCACATAAAAGCTTTGTCATGTTTTTTTCCATGTGTCAGTTGTAATAAAGAGTTTATGCGTGAGACATCGCACTGTTGTAGTTCCATTGTTGTTTTTTATGTATATTTATTTAAAAATCCCTACATTCCTTCTCCATTGTATTCCGGAATTAGATCCCTCGTCGGTCGGTCAGAGGATTGGTACACCACCTTTACGTGCATTTGCTCTATCGAATGCCACATTCTTTCATATACAGTGTTGTGCAAAAATTACAAAACATACATTTTAGGTAACGGAAAGAACCTAAGTAAAATCTGTTGTCAATTTAGGAAAAGTTAGTTTTTAGTTTAGTTTTAAACGCATTTTTATTTTCTAAATCATTAACTCTTACATACTAACAAAAAATGCTTAAATGCTAGCTTAAAATTACTTAACAAACTTATACTAACTTACTGGCCCCACACAGGCACTCTAAGCTACTCTAAACTCTTATATATATGTCTTTCGACTTTGATTACATTTTATTTATTAATACTTATTTTCTATGCTTAAGGCTAAGAAAAAATTTAACAAAAAACTTAGCATATGGACATAATTTTTTTATTTCTTATAAAAAACTTAATATCTAACTTAAAATACCTTAGTCTACCTAACCTATCTACACAATACACACATATAGACATTATACACAATACATACATATACCAGTATATACCTTTATATATACTAATATATATATGTATTCCTTAAATGCTAACCTAAACCTATGCAAGCTGGCCATCGCTATTTACAGAACAAATAGACTGGTCAGCTCTGCCTCATTAGTGAGGCTGGTCTGTAATTGACGGAAACGACGACGTAACATCTTCTCCATCATTCAACCACCAGAAATGCTGGTGCTGCTGAACGACATCCCTCTTATCGCGATTCCCCACCGCCCTACTGAACCTGAGACGATCCACACTGCCGTGTGCGACGTCTCTGTTGTAGTTGAGTCGCCTGTCCCCAGCTTTTCGAGCGACATGGAAGATTAACGGGGCCGCTGATCTATCCTGGATCAACCCTATCTGATCTAGGTAGAGGAATGCTTCCGGTGGAACGAAGCCGTCAGAGCGCACTCTCTCGTGGTAAAGGTAGTTGGGGTAGTAAGCCCCATATATCAGGTTATTCGTCGAGGTCATTGCTCTTGCAATGTGCCTTCGAGTCAGCTTAATTACGAAGTTGTCCACTCGTATTAGGTTCGCCCTGTTGTAAAGGACCTCATTACGATAAAATTTTTTGTATTCCGACTCTGGTGTTCTGTACAAGCGAAGGCAAGCCCTAAGGCAAGCCCTCTCAAACACCCGAATCTTTTCCATTAAGCTTGCTCGCACATTGAACCACACGGGACAACCAAATACCAGCATGGGCCTGATAAGGGCCATGTAGCAGATTACCTTTACCCTCGCATCGAGTTGGCTGCTATAAAACAGTCTCTTTGTAAGGGCAAAAGCTCCTTTGGCTCTGGCCAGAGCAGCATCTACATTTTTGTCAAAATACAGAAACTGATCTAGCCAGATCCCAAGGTATCTGACTACATTTCGACAGGCAAGAGGCTGTCCGTGTTGTCCAATGATCGAGAACTTTCGCCAATTTTTTCTGGTATCCCTAGAGGCTCCAGACAACGGCGTCCTAAAGAGAATGGTTTCCGACTTCTGAAAGTTGATTTTCAACTTCCAGTCATCGCAAAATCGTCTTATCTTATCGAAGTCACGCTGCAAGAGAGTATTAATGACCTCGATTTTTGGACCTGCTCTGTACGCTATCAAATCGTCTGCGTACGCAATAGTATGGGGAAGTGAACCTATCAAGTCGCTTGTATAAATGTTGAATAGGATCGGCGAATTGACCGCGCCTTGCTGCAGACCATTTTTAATTTGAAATATTCCAACAGAAGTCACATCACCATTTTTCACGATGAACTGTCTGTTGGTTAGCATATTATAAAGAATGTACAAGAGTGGTTTACTGATCCCCAGCCTAGTCAGCTTATAGAAAAGACCCTCTAACCATACGGTGTCGAAGGCCTTCTCCAAGTCAACAAGGCAGGCACCAGTGCATTGGTTTTTGCCTTTATTCCATTGGATATCGGACACCAGTTTAGACGCGGCATGTGAGATATCATGTCCCGCCTTAAAACCGAATTGATTATCCGGAACTATATGTTTGTCCTCAACCCACCTAGACAGAGCTCTATTGATTACTTTTTCAAACACCTTACTGATGTTCGGAAGGAGACTTATCGACCGGAGATTCGCTGGAATGGATACATCCTTTCCCTTTTTGGGGATAGGTTGCACCACCGCCGTTTTCCAATGCGCTGGATAATGTGCATTATTCATTGCATTATTAAACAGGGTGGTGTAAATGTCCACCGCTTCTAGAGGAAGATGTCGAAGCACGATGTTCGGAATACCATCGGTCCCCACTGATTTCTTAGCCCTGATTGTGTCGAACATCTCATAGAGCTCTTCCTTCGAAATGAACGGAGGTAGGTCACCCTCTCTGGTAATGACATTATTTGCCATATTTTCTTCGCTGAACCGGGTGAAACCAGAGCCCTCGGATCGCCAGTTCTCTACTTCATTTCGAAGGCAGAAATTGTGCACAAGGACTCGATTCTCCAGATCGTGGTTCGGGCCAATTATAGCATTCGCCTTATACACATCCTGGAAAGTCGCTCCTATAGCCTCTACCTGCTCCTGCGGATCCTCGATCACAAAGAAGTCGTCATCATCAGCGGCCTCATTTGGATCAATACCTGCTATTGTCAGTAACCGTTCGTTGTCTGTTGTCCGGGCTATTTTAAGACACTGAAGGTCGTTTTGATTTTTTCTCCGAAATAGTTTGTTTATTTGAGGGAACATATTCGGGTTGCTGGTGTTTACAGCCCGAACCCTGTTGTTCCAATACGAACTTACAGAAATTCTGTAATTCTCTTTTATTGACGTTTGAATATTTTTAATCGACGCCTTCAGTGTCCTAATCTCCGGGTCTTGTCTGTCAGTTAACTGTCTGTACAAGTTTTTGAGTCTTGTCAGAAGTCTACTTTTCTGTCGGTGCAGTGCATCAATAGTAGGATTGCGGAACAGGTCTTCGTTAGTCGTACGTCGATATCGCGGTATTGTAACGTCCATAGTTTGTTTAATTGTCTCGTCCATCTGTTTTAGGTAATTGTCGATCTCCTCGTTTGACAAATTCCTATTGGACGGAGGGTGGAGCGTATTCGTGGAGAGCGCACGTGTCATGGTTGCGGAGAAACGTGTCCATCGAGTCTTACTGTAGTTGTAAGAATATCTTTGGACAAACTCCTCCAATTCCGCAATTTCGTTGGGAACTGTAATTTCGGTGCTAAAACCGCAATGGTCACTGTCATACACGAATGTGCGCAGACAGTTTAGCGTTTGTAAATTCGTACCTGTCAGTCGTATACGTTCGTCGTACAGCAGTAGATCCAAATAAGACCCGCCTCTGGGAAACGACGGGTTATCCGTCGCTTTAAGGCCGAGTCTGTACATGACATCGTGCTGACCCCACCAATCGAGTAGTAGGTTCCCTCTAGTATTTGGCAAATTATTTCCCCAATCTCTGTGTTTAGCGTTGAAATCCCCGCCGATTACAAAATAATTCTCTCCCGATTCCAGCCTCAGAAGTCGAAAAAGCGTATCGAGCTCTGCAATGAATAAAGTGGATTGTGAAGTTTCAGGTGCATAAACAGAGGCCAAGTACAGCCGCTTTCCACTGCGGAGCGGGATGTAAATGACGACTGCCTCCAACACCCGGAACCTACGCAACACTCCCTTGTACACTCTGTGAAATTTTATACCTTGTTTAATGAAGATCGCGACACCGCCTCCACGTTCGGATCCGGGCCGGTTTCTCCTTCTAACAATATAATTATTGTACTCCAGTTTGTGCTTATCGGTTAGCTTGGTTTCGCTAGCGAAAAGCACATCAGGAGTTTGGTCTTGTAGTAATTTAAACATCGCGGCTCTTCGTTCGATCCTAATCAGTGAATTAACATTCACCGCAAGGACCTTTAAAGTTTGCTCCACCATGTGCGTACCCATTACGACATGTGTTGCGTTAGGCCCGGCAGCAGCGCGTAGATCTGGTCCACCCGCTTGGCCTGTTCTTGCACCTGCTTTTGCAGCTGAGCCATCTGCCCTTGGATTGCGAGCAAGATGGCCAGCATGTTAGGTGCAGCTTCCGTTGTTCTCGGCATTGGCGCCGGAGAAGCAACAGTCGCTTGCTGTACCGTAGCCCCCGTACCTGCCGCCATTTGGGCGTAGGAAATTTGGGGCGTGACGGCTGGTGTTTGAAACCTAGCAGGTGAACGCTTGACCTCCACCTTCTGCTGCCGAGCCAGTTTTGATTTCTTAATATCAGCGAACTTAGGACAACCCCGATAGTTTGCGGTGTGTCCCACGTTCCCACATAATACGCACGAGAGCTGTGTCCTATCGGATACTCCGTCCCTACCCAGAGCACACTCCTCGGAACTGTGGTTCTTTGCGCACTTCACGCATCGAGGCTGCATTTGGCAGTTCGACGCGGCGTGTCCGAACCTCTGGCAGCGAACGCATTGTATAACGCCTTCGCTCCTTTTTAATTTTTCCCAGTGAACCACCTGGTAGTCTAGAACATTGATACTCCTTAGACTATCCAGACGGCTTTCGGGACTGAGCTGCACCAGGAAGAACGGCAGACTCCGTTTCTCCCGCCTGGCTCTAGCTGTGGTAAATTGCTTGACCCCCACAAACTTGAGTCCTTCGCACTCCTTCTCTTTGAGCAGTGCCAGGATCTCCTCAGGATCAGAAGACGGTTCCAACCCCTTCAGCAGCATCGATTGCCGCTTTTCACACTTCGGTGTGAATGAGTAATGCTCCGTCGTCGTTTCCTTTAGGAGCTCTTTAACTTTCGCGTAGCCCTCCACTGTATTACAGTGGATGGCATGGCGATCATTCCCCAATCTCTTAATATTAAAGTTATTACCAATGACCAGCCTGCACAGGTCCTTGGTAGCATTTACCTCTAGTTTATAGGTGTTGATAGGAGGCACCTTCTCCTTCTGCTGCTGCTGCTGCTGCTGCTGTTGTTGTTGTTGCTGTTGTTGTTGTTGTTGTTGTTGTTGTTGTTGTTGTTGTTGTTGTTGCTGCTGCTGCTGTTGTTGTTTCTGCTGCTGCTGCTGTTTTTGCTGTTGCCGTTTTTGTGGCTGCTGCTGTTTTAGCTGTTGCCGGTGTTGTGACTGTTGTTGTTGTGTCTGCTTTTGAGCAAGCTGCTGTTGTTGGGATTGCTCCTGCTCTTCCCTCTTCCTTCTTGTCATTTGCCTTTCTTTTATGGCCAGCACTCTTTGTTGTAGCATTTTGATGCTGCTACTTATGGCCTTCATTTCTTCCTCTTCATCATCAGATTCGCTTGCTGCCAATGAAGCGAAGTTGTTTACCGTTGATAGGGTGGGTCGTTTTATCAAGTTGGAAGTTGGAAGCTTCCTCCTTCTCTTTGTTTTCGGCGTTTGGCTCGAACCACTCGACGCCTCACCTGACACTTCAGCAGGTCCCGCTATAGGCATAGCGGACCGCTCGTCACAATCCATCACGTGATAAACAACACTTCACCACCACTTTAACTTTATTGTTTTTTTTTTTGTTTTGTTTACTTTTAAAAATAAAAAGATGCAACTGTTATTATTATTGCGCCACCGAAGCACTTGGCCAAAAAGTTTTTAATTGTTTTTTTAATTATTATATCACTTGCAAAGAAGCCGAAACACATCTGTCCTCTATCGAGGTCTATGAACGACTGACAATTTAGGAAAACTTATTGTATAAGTGTACAAATAAAAGAAAGAAATGTTTTGCGATAATATGTTTTTTCATACAAAAAAAAAACGTAATTTAGCTCGGTAACGCCCTGTCCAAAACATACTGGATTCTCGTTATACTTAATATTTTGTCCAGTAACTGTTGTTTTTTAAAACTTCCTTTCAGATTTTAGGCATGGACACCCCTAGATTCTCAAAAATTCCTTTTGGAATGTTCTCCCATCCATTCTTTAGTTACGTCATAAGTGCGTTTTTGGATGTGTGCATCTTTAACCCTACCCGTCTTTTTAAAATGGCCCACAAGTTCTCGATAGCGATTAGATCGGCACATAGGTAAATTTCCCCAGTGAACAATCCTGTTCACTGTAATCACGATATTGACAACAGGGCCTACGTAAGTCACTATTATCTGCGCAACGAACTTCAAAATTGGCGATCCGAGAATCACGGTTTCACCGTATTCAATGAAGAAAACGCGGCAAACGTCATCGTCGCCGATGAACGAGCTTCCTCTCATTTGTTCGTGCGAAAAGATGAACTCCTGTGCATCTTTGAATCTCTGAAAAACAAAAAGTCGTCGGGAGTGGACGGTCGTATTAAGGCACCTGCCCTTGGAAGCAGTGGATATATGCATATTATCCGACGCATTGGAAAACAGCTGTGGTACACCCAATCCCAAAAAGGGATAAAGTTAGAACTAACCCTGCTAATCTTCGGTCAATTAGTTTGCTACCGAATATTAGCAAGGTATTCGAGAAAGTGGTAAATAGAGCGCTGTTAAAGTGGGTTGAGGAAAATAATATAATTCCGGAAAACCAGTTTGGTTTTAGGGCGAGGCATGACACTATTCATGCTGCGTCAAAGCTGGTCTCCGACATACAATGGAATAAACGCAAGAACCAGTGTACGGGTGCCTGCCTCGTTGACTTTGAGAAGGCCTTCGACACCGTATGGTTAGAGGGGCTTTTCTATAAGCTGACCAGGATGGGCATGCCGAAACCCCTCCTATATATGATTTACGACATGCTTATGGGAAAGAAGTTCGTTGTTAAATGTAACAACGTCATTTCGAGCAAGATCTTTGACATTAAAAACGGCTTACAACAGGGGACTGTGATTTCTCCGATACTGTTTAACATTTACACAAGTGATCTAGTAGGTTCCCTCAATCATTCCATAGCGTACGCAGACGATTTAGTGGCGTACAGATCAGGTCCAAAAATCGAAGTCATTAACACCCTTTTGCAACGTCATTTCGATCATATTAAGGCGTATTGCGACGATTGGAAGTTGAAAATCAATTTTCAAAAGTCGGAAACAATCTTGTTTAGAACTCCATTGAAATGGGCTTCTAGGGATACCAGATATAACTGGCGAAATTTGGCCATCATTGGACAGCACGGACTGCCATTAGCGGTGAGAAGCGTAGTGAGATACCTTGGTATCTGGCTCGATAAGTATTTGTATTTTGACAAACATATAGATGTTTGTCTTGCTGGGGCCAAGAAGGCTTTGGCCCTGACAAGAAGACTATTTCACAGCAGTCAACTTGTCTCCAGGGTGAAGGTCATATGCTATGCGGCCCTAATCAGGCCAGTCATCGCCTATGGTTGTCCCGTGTGGTTCAATGTAGCGCCGTATCAGATGGAAAGGATTCGGGTGTTTGAAAGGCAGTGTCTTAGGACCTGTCTCGGCTTATACAGAGCACCAGAATCTGAGTACAAAAAATATTATCCCAACAAAGCCCTTTACGATGGGGCTAATCTGAATAGGATTGACAATTTCCTGATTAAGGTGATCCGAAGCCACGTTGCACGAGCAATGACCAACGATAATAGCCTGATCTTTGGTGCTTATTACCCCAATGAAATGTACCACGAGAGCACGCTTCTATCGGGCTTTATCCCGCCAGAGGCTTTTCTCCATATTGATGCTAAAGGGTTAATGTAAAGCAGGGATGGTATCCCGGTAATATACCACCGCCACCGCGGTGCGAGGGACAAGCGGCTCATCTACGACGGGTATGTCGCCAATGCTCAGGAGCTCTTCCGTTTTAGTCCCGCGATTGCGGACAGGGATCGGATCGATGCCGAGAAACAGTACACCGAATTCTGGTGGCTTCTAGAAGGGGAGAGGGTGGGCTCGCTTTCCTAGGTCGGTACGTTACTAAGGTAACACACTCCTCTTAGTTGTAAGTTAGAATAAGGATAGTTAGGGGGATTTCGTGGAGAGACCGCGTTCGTCAACATAAGGCGGCGCCGCTGAGAAGTAACCGATGCTTTATGGCATTGGTTGGATCTCGGGGATGCTTGTGCACGATGTTGACGAATGCCAGGCACCCGAAATCGCAATTGGTATGGTGACCACTCGATGCGAGAGGCTACGATTGCTCACCACACCGATTATAGGTAAGATAGGTTAAGTAGCTTAGGTAGGTTAAGTAGAATAGGGCCATAGTTTTAAGTTTTACAAAAAATTTAAAAGATACGGTATGTAAGTTTTTCGAAAACCTTTTCTTAGAAATTTCATAGATCATAGATTGTAATACTGATAAATAAGATTAATCGTAAGATAGTTTTTAAGGCAGAAAGGTAAACTTCGAATGAGATTGTGAAGTTTAGAGCGCTCGGTAGGAGCCAGTAAGCTAGAATAAGTGACTATCATTGTTAAATTGGATTTAAGCATTTTTGTCTAGAATGTAAGTAATAACGAAAGAATCAATAAAAATGAATTTAAAAGTTAAAAAAAAAGTTAAGGTAAATTTCCCCAAATTCATGGCCAAAACTACAAAAAAAAAATTACGATTTGTTGTTTTTTTTTTTTTAACGCCAAGTTGTTTACAAATAAAATGAGCTATGAACTTGATTGATCATGCTATGCAAATTGTAACTGTTTAATTATGACGCTTTTAAAGGGTAAACTTTAAATTAACGAGTTCAATAGCAAGTTTGGTTTGTGATAATGTTTTTTATTTATTTTTTTTTGTTGCGATTTGTAAAATAAATTAACATGGATTCTGTTGCTAGCGGTATGTAAAGTGATATTTTTTTGCAATATTTTAAGTCTAAATTTAATTTTCAAGCTTTTAAAGATAATGTGTTTAAGCAGTAAAAAAAATATATTTTTTTTTTTCTTTAATAAAGTAAAAATTAAATTGATGGGCGTTGCTTTTGAATAAAAATAGTCTTAAAAGTTAGGTAGATATTTCCTTTATAAGAAAAAATCATAAAACATTAGGACTTTTTGCAACTTTTTAAAATATTGGCTTTAAAAGGTGTTAAGGAAGCTGATTTTTTTTCTATTTTTAATTAGATGTTTTTTTTTTTTCTTGATATAGGATCGCAATAAAATTTCATTTTTCTTTCAAGAAATCAGCTTTCTGAATTTTTTATAAGCTGTACGTCTCGTGATATTACAGAAAAAAAATAATTTTTTGGTAGTAAAGGTTAAAAACCTCTTAGAGCAAACATAGAAAAAATTAACTGATTTTGGTCATGAACATAGAAGAAGATGGCTGAGCGCCTCAAGAAATACCAAAAACTTCTTAAAACAAAATACAAACTGGTTGCAATGTGAAATTTCGTTTCCATGCCGAGCCCATGGTTTTGTTGGACGGCTTGGAAAGGATTTTTCGGCCGATCAGCGAACGATCAAAGAGACGTAAAACCGAAGATTTGCGTTCTAATTACACTACCGAGGAATTAAGCTATGTTGCGCAGATGTAACTACGAGAACAAGGAAAACTTAACTCCTCAAATGTGATGAAAAACATAATCTTTTCAACCCCTTCACGTGCTGATAAATACCAAAAAGCTTTGCAAAAAAATGGAGCAGGGAATTATTCCATATACAGCAGAGGAAGCTCTTTCAATAGTTGTTGAAGGTACGAGTAAATTAACAAAGTTCCAATACAATGTTATTAGAGATTCCGCAGTAAAACATACTAACCATATGTATCCAAACTATGCAGCTGTTTTAGAAGCAAAGAAAAAATTTTATCCTGAAAACTTGGTCATAACTTAATCATTTGCTGAATCACCTTTTATTTGAAGGAATACGAGATGTTATAGAAAGATTGCATATTAATGAAATGTCTAACATGAACCTTATTTAAAAATGCGGTTGTGATGGAAGCTCTGGCATGAGTGAATATAAACAACGATTTTCAGATTCAAGCATTTCAGATGCTAATATTTTCTTAACATCTTTTGTTCCTATTCAATTAGTGTCAGGGGACCCAGAATCACAAAGTAAAATTATATTGTGGCAAAATCCTTGTCCATCATCAACAATGTTCTATAGACCAATACGAGTTCAATTCGTCCACGAAACAACAGATGGTAACTGTAAAAGAATTCGATTACATTGAAAACCAAATATCTTCTTTAAATGAAAATTTAATGGATCATATTAACGGAAGTATTTCAGTAAAACATAAAATGATTCCTACAATGATAGATGGTAAGGTCTGTAATGCCATAACTGAAACCTCGTCAACTCAAAGATGTTATCTTTGTGGTCTAACATCAAAAGATTTCAACAAAATAGATTTGGTGCTGAACAAGCAAGTTCACGACAAGTCAAAGCTGAGATTCGGGTTATCTGCCTTGCATGCTTGGAACAGGTTTTTTGAATGTTTAATCCATGTCGCCTATAACCTGCCTATAAGACATTGGCAAGCTCATGGTGAAGAGAATAAAAGAAAAGTCGAAGAAAACAAGAAAAGGAGTCAAGAAGCATTTAGGAGCCGAATGGGACTGTTAGTCGACAAACCAAAACCAGGTTTTGGTAGTGCGAACGATGGCAACACAGCCCGCCGATTTTTTCAGATATAACCAACATCATGTCACTGAAAACATCAGGGTTGTTTTGTTAACAATATCCAGTGGATATCCAATACAAGTCGCTCGATTTAACGAGTATTGTATTGATACTGCAAATATGTTTGTGCAATTGTACCCATGGTATAATATGCCCACAACTGTACATACAATTTAAATATACAGTCCTGAAATTATATCTGAAG